>JAGXJF010003507.1:0-243278 GCA_019208055.1 Stipa capillata
TTGCGGCGAGGAGGACGGAGGCCGGAGGTGCGGCGTGAGCTCGGTTGCTCGGCGGCGGAGCGAAGGCCAGGGCCGACGGGGAGAAGCCGGGGTGGCGAGGCGACCGGAAGCGGGGCGGGGCTCCAGGAAGGCGGCGAGCACCAGAGAGAGAAGGGGGAAGAGCGGCGTACAGGGGCGGCCGGGGCGAGCTGCCGGGTGGAGGGTGGCGAGCACCAGAACAGAGGTGGAGCCGGCAGGGCGATGAGGGCGGCGGCGGTGCTCGGGTTGGCAGCGGCGGCACCGAGCGGCAAGGTGGAGCCGGGGGCGCGGCGGTGAAGAAATGGGGAAAGGGAGGGGGCGCGGAGGGGCTCGGGTGGCCTGGTGAGGCGGCGACGGATGGTGTCGAGGCGGCGGAAGAACCCGGGGTGGAACAGCGGGAGTAGCGGGGCTCGGCGGTTGCGAGTGGGGCGCGGCGGGGAGGAGATGGCGCAGCCGAGAGAGCAAGAAAGGGGGGAGCGCGGAGTGGCCGAGGGAGAGGGGGGTTCTTACGGGGGCTCGGGAGTGCTGGCGAGCGGCGTGGCGCGGTGCAGAAGGGAGCTGCCATGGGGCGGGCGGGGCGGCAGTGAGGTGGCGGTCGGGTGAGGGAGAGAGAGTGGGGGAGGGAGAAGGGGGTGCGGGGTGGGCCGGTGCGGGCCAGAGAGAAGAATGGGCCGGCGAAGAGAGGGCCCAGCCAGGGGAAAGGGAGTTAGAAATAGGTTTTTGATTTTTCTTTAGATTTCTTTTGTTTCTTTTGATCTCAAATTTCAAAATGCTTCGCAAGTTTAAACTGATTCCAACCCAGGTTGCACTTTAAAACCATGCAACTTTTCTGTTGATTCAAGTTCAAATTTAAATGCTTTTCTAATTACATTCGTTTCTTTTGAATTAGTTTCTCAAACTTAAACCGATTGGAGACCTCCATTGAAGTTAAATTCCTAGCTCCAATTTAATTGAACTTATGCAATGACATGCCATGATGCACAATCAAAAGTGATTTAAATCAGGGGATGTTACATTGATAAGCCCAGGGCACCAAATAGCTCGCAATCTTACCAAGTCATGGCCCGCGCCGAGTGGTCTGCAGCACCCCCGAGCAGCGTCCCCGAGCAGCGTCCCCGAGCAACGTCCCCGAGCAGCACCCCCGAGCGGCGTCCCGAGCAGCGTCCCCGAGTAATCCTAGGCCGGGTGGCCCGTAGCGCTTCCAAGTTGTCCCGCATGCCGAGTTGCTCGCAACGCTACCAAGTCGTGCATCGCGCCGAGTAGCTCACAGCGCGTCCGAGTTGTCTAACATGCCAAGTTGCTCGCAGCGCTATAAATCGTCCATCGCGCCGAGTAGCTCGTAGCGCGCTCGAGTTGTCCCATATGCTGAGTTGCTCACGGCGCTAATAAGTCGTTCATCGTGTTGAGTAGCTCACGTTGCTCGGAGCGCTGCCAAGTCGTGCATCGCGCCGAGTGGCTCGCGGCACTTCCGAGTTGACCATTGTGCCGAGCTACTCGCAGCGCTACAAAGTTGTGTATCGCGCCGAGTAGCTCGCAGCACTCCCAAGTGGTCCGACAGGCCGAGTATAGTCGAGTGGTCCGCAGCGCTCTCGAGTAGTCTAATTTGTCGAGTCGATCGTAGTGCTGCCGAGTTGTTCAGCGCGCCGAGTGACCCAAGCCGAGCTCCTTCTAGCGTGCCCGAGTTCCAGCGCTGCCGAGTTGCGTGTCCGAGTTGCAGCGTTGTCGAGTTACCCTGCAAGGAGGCCAATGCACCAAGTCGTCTACTTCCAAAAGTCTTTTCTGGTGCTGGAAACCCTGACTTGGAGTGCAAGAAACGGAGACAGATTGTGGCGGCCAAACTAATCAGAGATTTGGAAGGATTATTCGGTTTAAACGGAAAGATATCCCGTATACAAGACGGAATCCTTGGGAAATCAGGAAGTTATTCGGTTCATAAGGAAACATATCTTTTGTATCAGGAAGACTCCTGCTCTAGCTCAAAGACCAGGCTTACCCTATAAATATAAAGGGTACATGGCCGATTGAAACACACAATCGACATACAAAATCAATCTATTTTTATCTTCTATTTTACCTTTTCGTTTCTAGTTTAGATCTTTGTCGTTTTGCACTGAAAAGTGGTCATTTCTTCTTCACGAAAGCAAGAAGATCAATTTGTTGCTTTGCTTAAAAAGCAATCATTCGTCGTCACGAAAGTATGATATTTACCTAGGTGTTCGACGGATTGATTTCATGCGAACAGGTAAGTCTACTGATCAGAAAGAATTTAGATCCATGATAGGCTCATTGCTTTACTTGTGTGCATCTAGGCCAAATATCATGTTAAGTGTTTGCATGTGTGCTAGATTCCAAGCTAACCCTAAGGGCTGTCACAGAGTGGCAGTATGCAGGATTCTGAGATATTTAATTCAGACTTTAGAGTTTGGTTTATGGTATCCTAAAGGTGCAAACTTTGAGCTAGTAGGCTATTCTGATAGTGACTATGCAGGGTGTAAGGTTGACAGAAAAAGTATCTCAGGTACTTGTCAATTCCTAGGACATTTCTTAGTGTCCTGGTCATCCAAGAAACAAAACTCAGTAGCCCTCTCCACTGCAGAAGCTGAGTATATAGCTGCTGGTAGTTGTTGTGCTCAATTATTATGGATGAGGCAAACCTTGAAAGATTTTAGCATATCTTTTAATCAAGTACCCCTCTTCTGTGATAATGAAGTGCAATCAAGTTAGCCAATAACCCAGTACACCACCAAAGATCCAAACACATAGAAGTGAGACACCACTTCCTTAAAGATCATGTAGAGAAAGGAGATATACAGCTGTGTCATGTAAGGACTGAAAAACAATTAGCTGATATATTCACCAAGCCTTTAGATGAGACTAGGTTATGTACTCTGAGGAGTGAATTAAATATCATTGATGTCTCTAACTTGCTATAAAAGGGATTGGCTTGGTGTCTAGCTCATATGTTCTTTATTTATTCTGCATTCATATATACCTGAGTTACCCACCTGTCTCACAGGTTTGTAATAAGCTTAATGTTAAGAATATGTCTTGAGCTCTGTGAAGTACTCATAGGAGGAACGCCTTGAAAGGGAAAACAAGGATATTCCCTAAAAGAACGGCGAACAGACTCCAACTGAACATGATGGGTAACAACTGAATCTCGAGAACTAATACCACATCGTCTCTTTGAGCCATCAAAAGGCTCAACTCTCATGCATGCATTAGAGACACTCAACAAATGGTGTCGCTGAATATCCCTAATGCCACGAGCATAACAATGACGCTTCTCTCGAAGCCGTCGAAAGCAGAAAATAGTAATATGCCCATCCTTCTCACAAAATGAGCAGTGGTAGAGTGGCCTACTAGGTGGCAAAGTCTGTGAGGACGAAGTACCACTCTCGTTGAAATGAGAAGTCCCTTGGGACAAGCAAGAAGAACCACTGACTCCACAAAGACTCATGTTGGAGTTAGAAGCACACATGCCATGAGATCGGCAATGCGTGTTCCTAGCCCGAACACGGTCACGCCTTGTGCACTTGGCACGGCGAAAACAAAACTCCACGATGTGCCCATCTCTCTTGCAAAAGGTGCAATGGTAATTTTTCTTAAGAGTACCATCCAAAGCAATAACACCTCCGCCGCTAGACGATCCTTGGGCAATATCAAAAGGAGCACTAGCCAAAGAAACATCTCCCAAAGCAACGGCACGAGTGCCAAGACCACATGACTCACAAGAAGGAACACACTCTGATTGCAAAGAAGAAAGTGCAACTCTCAAAGCATCAATCTTGGAGTGAAGAATAGTACAAGAGTCACAAGACTTGGCGCTCATATCGTTGTGCACACTTCTCAAAGCATCAACTTCCTTTCTCAACAAGATGCAAGAGGTGCAAGAAATCAAAGATGCAATCATGTCATGAGATATAGCAATATGATCAACATGACTAGAAGAAACATCTAAAGAAGCTAGGCAATCATCATTAACTTTTCTAGCACGATCAAGCTCAGTCCTAGCATTCTCTAGATTCTCAACACATGTGGAATAAAGCAAGTTCGGATTTTCATTTTTCTTATTAGCAGTTTTTAGCTCATCAACACATGTGGAGAGGGACAAGTTCAATACCTTATTTTCAGCTAGCATGCTAGTAAGGGAATCACAATCAAGACTAGCCAAGGACTCACTAATGCCTATCTCAATACTAGTACAAGCAAGCTTAGCAACAAGTTTATCATTCACAACTCTAAGCTTGTCAATCTCATCATGTAGGGCAACACAAGAGTCACATGACATAGAAGCATAGGATTGTAGCAATTGAATTTCAAATTTCAAGCTAGCAATAGAACTTGTCAAGATTTCATTTTCTTTACGGACCTACTTACAAGATCCACATGGCAAGGAGGCAGTTGACTTAACTAATTTGTATTCATCATACAAAGAATCCCAAGACCTAGTGATATCATCTAGCATTTCATTCTTAAACTTCCCTAGGGACTTAGAGGAAGACCATTTCCTATAGCAAGCAACAAAGGAATTCACAAGCAACTCTTTGCTCACGTTGCTCATCTTGATGTAGAGATCATCCTCGAGTGGTAGATTCACGCATGCATCATGATCATCCTCCGAGGCCAACTCCTCAAAAAGTACCACAAGGCTCTCATCCTTCTCAAGAGGGCAACCGGAAACCAAGTGATCAAATCCCCCACAAAAATCACAAGGGGAACCTTCCCTCTGTCCAAGCTCCCGAAGAGAAAATTCACGAATCATATCATCGGCAAAAGAATCAAGGGAGCAAGTACTCAAAGAATCCCAAGAGGAACTCGAATTGGACGCCATGCTCAAAGATTGGTGAAGATCACAAAAAGAGCAAACCTTGCTTTGATAACACTTAATGGATCAGAGGCAAAGATTGGCAACGAGACGAATAACCTTGGAAGCCATGGCTTACAAAGCCAGTGAAAGCTTATGGATAAGCGATACCGGGCTCTGATACCACTTGTAGGATCGGTGGCTTCCGACAGAGGGGGGGTGAATGTCGAATTCAAAATTCTTTCACTTAACCTTCACATACTAGTCACATAAAGACTAGTATGGTCAAAGTGAAAATGCAGCGGAAAAATTTCCAAAACTCCTTAATGATGTGGAGCTCGTCGATACCTTCGAAACGAGTCCAAGATCAATGGAAACGGAGTCCGGATGAAAAAGTTACGGCCAAAACAGTGCTCACAGCGCAGCCAAATTTTGGCTACTCGGACATTCCGGACAAGATAGCCCGGATATTCCGGGGTAGCCCGGAGATTCCGGGGTAAATGGTCCAGATACTCTGGGGTACGTCCCGAGAGCACTGAAATTTCCCGAGTAGGCCGGAGATTCCGGGGTAGAGAGTCCGGACACTCCGGATGTAGTCCAGAAACCCGAAAACCCTGTTTTTCGTTGGAATTTTTACTCCGGTTTAAAATCCGTCTAACAAAAGGAGATGAAACTTTGCAGAAGTGTCTAGGTATATCTTGTGACTATGAATCAAGTGTTGATCCTCACAGAAATATCTCAGGACAAGACCTTTTCATGTTCTTCCAAATACAACCCTAAAAGTTGGACGAAGAGCAAAACTTCGATTCCTTGTTGCTCGTGAGGATTTTTGATATGAAATCACTTGGGCAATCTCTCACATGTCACAGCAACCTAATTCATCCATCAAAACCCAAGAGTTTATCCTCTAAGCAAGTCAATTACAAAACCTCAATTCTTATTTCCCTTACAAGCAAACTCAAAATATGAAAGGGGATTGATTTCTTGAATATGCTTGGATGGAATCAAATAGAACGTGATTTCTCCATCACTAACTTGCCATATCAAAAATCAAATCATAAGAGAAGCAAGGAAACAAAAATCCAAAAGAGCAAATGAGAAAATAACTCAAGAACACATAGGCTTTTCTTGGAACTCTTTTTGTATTGATTTTCTTGGTGTTTAAAAGCCTCTCATGATTAGGCCAAAGTACTCTCTAGTGTAGCTCCCCTCTCCTAGGGTTTACAAAGTGATAATAAGGGGTAAGCACCACCTTGACACCTATTTATAGTGGGAGGGACAAACCCCCTCACCACTTGGGCCTTAATGCCCTATGGGCCTAACCTAACTAGCACGCATTACAAAGCATCTAGCTAGCTTAGCCACTATCTGATTTTCTTCCACCCTAAGCAATCCCTAAACCGCTTCCTCGGGCGCCTCTATCGCGGTTTCTTAAAAAGCTTCTTGGTGGATTTGGCGCTTTTCCCAAAACGCCCCCGAGACTCAACTTGGTCTTCACGACTTGGCTCCAACCGCTTCCTTGACCTTCGCGTACATGCTTTTAAGCCGCACGATGTCGTCGCCACCTCCTTGACCGCATCTCAACCCTCCAAGCTATCATGCCGGTCCATATGGCTGAACCATTGCCGCACCCAACTCGCACCTGCACATGATAGACCAAGCAAAACGTTGCGAGCACAAGATTTTCTCCTTGACCTAAGTTAGTCCAAACAATTCAACCTATCATTTTTTACCAAGACAAAATGATAAAAACTTTAATTCCAAACTCTTGGATTTTGCAATTAATCCAAAACTGCAAAAGCTCCAATTCCCAGAACACAAGCTCAACCATGAGCACAACATCTCAGAACCATTGAGACACCTACCCAAACTCAAATTCATCAATCAACACATGGTCAAACATGAAAGTTGATTGGGGGAAGCTGGATCGGAAATTCCAATTAGATCAAATGTTCCAGATATAAAACCAGATGTTTCGATCAGAACAGAACTTTTGGATACAAAACCGGATGTTTTGGAAAGCTTGAATTCTTGCAACACTCAAGCACAACTCCAAACTCAATAAAGACTAGGCAATATGTTCATCATCTAAATCCTAGGGAAGCACTATGGCATATGAGCCCTTCAGACACGACTCCCCCTAGGTTCTACATACTAATTTTCTAAATCAACTCTTATCAGCTTTAGCTTTGCTTGATTGTATTTCTGGCAAGCTGACATTGAGAAGATTCCATAAGGACTCTCTGATAGTGCTCAAGTGCTTTCTCACTTATCAAAGTCTTTCTATCTTGGTGTTCTCTAGATGATATACTTGTCACCTGAGTCTCCCAACTGTGTCTCAAGTGAATGCTTTTGAATCCCGTAGGTCTTAGGGTACACTCTTTCTCACCTATGTCACAGGTCATTGACTCAGCTGTGACACAGCCACCTTATAACTCTTCGGGCTATATAAAGAGTTGCTGTGTCCCCACAGAAAACACGTTCAACTCAAAACCCCATAACTTCCGTCGTGCGCCAATCTTTCGAGTTTTCATCGTTTTCGCCTATTCCGCCCTCAAAATCTTTTCGACGAGTTGGAAGAAGCTTTCCGTGGAGTTCCAGCACCGATTCTTCTGCACATTGTCGTGTTCTTGATCAAAGTAAGCCTCCGCAAAACCCTACTTTGCGCTCAGCCTATGTTCATGTCAATTCTAGGGCTCAAAAGTCTAATCAAGTAGCGCATTGTTCCTAATTAGGGTTGGTTTTGCTCTTGTTCAATCATCAGATCTAATCTAGCTTGAAACCGAACGGCAAATCCTTGTCAAATCCATAAAACCATAAATTTGCCGTCTGCCCCCGCACGTAGCTGTGTCACCACTAGGGTCTCACCTGTCACATAGGCAAGCCTATTCAACAGGCAGAGACCTTGGTAAACCACCAAGTCTTCACCTGTGTCATTCAAACCTAACACAGCTGTCTAACACAGCTACTATCCTTTGCATCTTAGGAATACCTCTTACCTACATTCTCTCTTATCTATCTTGTTTCTCCAGATGTCTTCAGATTCAGGGAGAGCTGATAGTGGGATAAATTGGTCAGATCCAGAACCATCAAGCTTTGAGATAGATATATCAGATTCTGACCAAGAAAAAGAAAGGCTGAGGCAGAAGGCAGAGGCTGCAGAAAGAAGAAAAGCAAGTCAAAAGGCTTCCAGGCAGAGAAAGGCAGCTGCAAAGAAAGCTGCTCCTCGGAAAGGTCAATCAAGCTCAGCTCAGCGTGCTCCAGCTAAAATGATAAGGTCCTCATCAACAGTTGAGCACACTTCTTTGGGAAGAGCAGCTGCAAAGAAGCAAAAAGTGGCAATAAAGAAAGTCTCTAAACCATCAATTGCCAGTATTGTGCATCCAAGAGGCACACTCACAATTGGAGAGCCTGCCCCCTTGCCCCAAGTATCTCAATATGAATTGGAGAGAGATAAGCTCATTTTAGATAACATGGATAGGGTGGCAGCTCAGATGAATGAAGTGTCAGATGAGATTGTCAAAGAAAAGCTCAAAACCATCTACACTACTTTAAGTATGTATCTATCAGCTCAATGTGGGCCAGTTGCTGCTGCCATTCCAAAACCCACAGACTCAGATAGAGCTCTTATGCGTGAGATAGTAGATTTACATGCCAAGCTAAAGAAAGCTACCTCTCACTCTGAAGAAGTCGAGCTGAGAAAGCAAATTATTGAGAAGCAGGAAGGCTACTCAACCAGTGCCCTGGTTGTTCCTCTTGGAAAAATAGTTGAGACACGGAAATCAGATGTTGGTGACAATATTCTAAAGGAGATAAATAAACTATATGCTAAAAAGAAGAATCTACCCAATGGTCTTGAGAAGAACTATTTGCAGGCCAAGATAAGAATCAAACAAGATTTGCTCTCTCTTGAGGCTAGAAGAGGAAGAATCTCCTCCATTCCACCTTTTGTTCCATCCTCTTTTTCAGTTTCGGATCCAGCTCCTGCTAGGGCCCCTGCTATTGCATCTGTTCAAACAAGTGTTCCAGCTCATGGTCCTGCTCTTACTAAAGATGAGCTTCTCATCAAGGAATAAATGAGATTATAGGAAAACTGAAGGGCATGTCTCGAGGTGCTGAGAGAACAGCTTTGCAAGCTGAGTTGAAGCTCAAGCAATCTATGCTTCCAAAAGAACTTCAACCAAATGAAGCACTCCTGGCTGCTCAAAGAGCTAGAAGAGACAGACTTGTCAAAATTGTTACTATTCAAGATCCTCAAGCTCTGCAACAAAAAGAAGCAGATGTTGAAATCATCTCAGAAAATATTCAAAGCTCTCAACCTTCAATCAAAGATCAGCTTGAACAACAAAAGAAGGCTCTATCAGAACTCAAGAAGGAGATGCCTCCACCTGTGTCTCAGGTGGCTAGCCCAGCCAAGTCTGATCTGCAGACTTATCAGAGGAAGAAGAGTAGAAGAAACTCTCAGCTCAACAAGTGTTGATACACTCTATTCTCTAGATGTCCAGAAGCCTATGTCTCCCTCACAATTCCTGGTGTCTGAGACAGAAGAGCAAGTTGTTAAAGAGGCCCATGTGCCTGATTCATCAAGGAAGGCTGGAGCTACAACACCTTCGGAAGAACCTACCAAAGCATCAAGTCCACAGCTGTCTCAACCAGCTGTGCAACAAGTAGATGAACCTCAAGTTCAAGAACCTCAAGCTCAGGCCCCTTCTCCATCTCATGCTTCTGTTGCTGCTGATGCCCCTGTGTCCTCACCTGTGGCACAGGCAAGTGGCTCAGCTAAAGAAGAAGAATCCTCAGAGAGCTCATCAGATGATGGAAGAGGAGTATCAGTGACTCCAACAAGGCTAAGAACAAAAAGGGCTGATTCTGATGAAGACTATCACGCAGAAAGTTCATCACCCAGTGCAGAATTAGACAAAGGTCCTGAGGAGGAAGCAAATGAAGAAGAGGGAGAGAAACATGAAGACAGCTCACCTAGTCGCTCAGTAGGATCAGAGGACTTGGAATCCAAGTACCATTACATATTCTCCTATACCCTGAGGACTGAGGCAAACCAAATGAATTTCATCTCAAGAGCTGCATCAAAGAAGCTACCAAGGAGTGACCCCAAGAGGTCAAAGAGCAAGGTTGCCTCCATGAGCACCAGTTCTTTTATCAAGATGAGGTCAACCTGCTCATATTTCAATGAAGATAAGGAATATTTGGAACCAAGCTGCTCAGACCCCAGATTTCACAATGATCATCAAAGGGGTGTCTATCATGAGATCCTATCTTCCAAAGGTTTTGTAGACTGCAAGGCCATTAATTGGTCTGCCATAACTGACTCAAGGCTGAGAGCTGTTCCATCTCTGATCCAAGCCTCAGGTCTTGAATTCTTATGCAGGCTACAACAAAATTATGATCCTGAGATCATCAAGGAGTTCTATGCCACTGTGTGGGTAGAACAAGACAACCAAGATGTTATGCTCTAGAGGACAAGAGGTCAGCTACTATCAATTACAGCTCCAGAGTTCAACAGTCTATTCCATGCTCCAGTGGAGCCCAGAATGCCAAATCTGTTTAAGCTTGCACCAGTTCCCAATGCAATCAGGAGAAAATTCTATCCAAGGAACTTCTCATTCCCTGCCAATGTCCCAAGAGATCATGTTTATTTCAAGGGGATAACAATCACAGCAAAGCATCTGATAAAGATTCTCAATATTACTCTTCAGCCTAAGGTAGGCAATACAGATGCAATGTATAATGCAGTATGGCAGATGTTGGTGCACATAGCCAAGAATCAGTATTTTGATGTTGTAAGATACATCTTCCATGAAATAGATGTTATTTCCAAAGATAAAAAAGGCTAAGTTGAGGTATGGATCGTACATCATGTATATGATCCTTCAAAGAACCGGTCTTCTGGATTCCAATTTTGATTTCTCTGTGAAGACTTCCAAGACCCAGCTTAGACCTTAGGCTGATGATCATCCTAATGAGGTTGCTGCCCCTACTCTCTTTGGAGATTCCGCGGACATAGCTACGCCTGCTCCTAGTACCACAGCTGACCAACCTGCACCTCAGATGCTAGCTGACCCAGCTAAGTTAGTGTCTTTGATACAGGTGACTGAAGATGGCACCCTGTCCTCCGCCATGATGTCCCAGCAGCAGCCAGAGCCTTTCAGAACAAAGTCATGCCAGTTCAATTTGCTGCTTTGCGCTGAGAAAAACGATAGCTCCGAGAAGAAGTCACCAGTCTGAAAGCCAACGTTGATCAAGTGTAGGCTCAACTTTCTGATGTCTCAAATCAGCTTTCAGAAGTTCTTCAGCTGCTGAAGACCAAGCTTCCTTGAAGTGTCTTTTCCTCTAACCCTTTTATGGTGTTTTAGTGTTAAAGGGGGAGAGATATTAGGGGCTGGTTGATATAAAGGGGTGTGTGTGACAGGGGGAGAGAGATTATTTTGAAATTATGATGATGTATCAAGACTTGTTTTAATTTTGTATACTTGTTTTAATTTTGTATCTTATGTCTTGATAACATTATAGTAGTATCTTATGCTCTGATGCAATAAAATTTCTGATATATTCTTCTCGCATATTTTACCTATGGTTGCTCTGATACACATAGGTTTACTCTGATCATAGTAAATAGAAATGAATGCTCTGAACATGCTTCAACCTACTGATCATACTGAGCAGTGCTTTAACAAATGAAAATATCATGCTCTGATATGAAATTTTATGCTATGATCCTGACAACTGCATCTCTATCAATTCAGTTAGATAATTTTCTTAATATTCATCTAAATCATCTGAACTGATAAAATTGTAAGTCTTTAGAAAATACTCCTCATACTTTAAATTCTAAACTGTGCATTTACATGTCAAAAGCTAATCCTTTATGCACAGATTCAGGGGGAGCACATTCTATCAACCTACACATGTATCTCTTTTTCAAATCTATATTTGAATTTTTTGTTTGGGTTGCCACAACCACCAAAAAGGGGGAGATTGAAAGATCATCTAGGCCCCTAATTATTTTTGATGGTTAATGGCAACTTAAACTGGAATCTAATATTTACAATGAGTGTAAGCAGGTTAAGCAGGTTCCAAAAAGAAGGATTATCCAGGAAATGATGACCACCCAAAAGTACAATGGCGGTTTCAAAGACAAGGAGATGACTGTGCTAGGCAGCTGTGTCACAGCTGTGAAGAAGCCGGTGCTATGCAAGGAATTACAAGCAAGGTGATGGTGGCTTGATGCGTCAAAGGCCGTGACTTCAGTTAGTGGCAGGTAAAGCCTAGATTTACTAGTTTCTTTAAGTCCATAGGAAACACTCGTACTATCAAGAGGGATGAAGCAGTAACAGTTGTCTAAGGATCCGTTGCTCAATGCTCGGAGGGTTGGTCAGTGGCATTGATGCGTTGAGGTCAATTGCCCTGTGTCAATAGTTTTGCACAAGTGTGAAACTGGTTTGTGCTAGCATTCTGCAGTGCTAGCAGTCAAAAAACCCTAGAGCCTATAGACACCTGTGTGACACAGCTATGTCACAGGTGGTCTTCCGCTCTGTGACTCAGGTACATCTCTGTACCAGGAGAGAGCTTGTAAATGCTAAGGTACCTGCACTGTGATAGGCGGTCTGATACGTCAGAAGTCTATTGGAGTTTCTCTCCTTATTAGGTATCAGAGGTAGAAGTATGTTGAGGGCATGTCATGTGCCAGGATCGGACTGAGTAGTGTGGCTATCAGTTAAGGGTTCACCTGTATGTACCTCTGGTGACACAGGTGTCGGTCTGCCTGAGCCGGTTACAGTTGGGCGTTTGTGTGTAGCTGTGTCACCAGTGCCTGTCATCGGTGACTCACTTAATCCTACGTGGCAATAATGTAATGGTCAGGTACATGTGAACCCTATAAATAGGGGACCAGGGGAGGACTTCGTCCTCAACCTGTTGGAAAATTAGACAATTTCATGATTAATTCCAGTAAACAATTCATGACTAAAACAAATATTAGCATGTATAGCTCTAGCATACTAGGTGAACAGAACAGCAGCATCGCATATGCAACAGTAAGCATACTTAAAGACAGGATCAGATCACGGTGCACATACTGATCGTTTGTAGATGAAGTAGTCGTGGCTGTTGCAGAAGCGATGTTGTTGACGACGACATTGGTGAAGACGGGTCGAAGCAGACGGCGGCGGAGACGACGGTATGCGGCACCGCCTGACTTGGATGGAAGACGACCCGTGGTGACGGATGTGAGCAGTCGCGCGTAGCGCTTCCCAAAAACCTAATTCGTCCTCTCCCGGTGTAGGATCACAAGGACGAGAGGTTCCGGAGACCTGCTCTCCCTCTCGCCGGTGCACGCCGGCGTCTGGGATGGAGTAGATTACTGTGGCGGCGCAAGTACCGAGAGGAGGCAAAACCCTAATGTTTTTAATCTGTCTTTGGCTGCGGCCGGTAAGTCATATATATAGGAGAGCCCACGCGATCTCGTGTCGCGATCACGATCTAAACCGTTTAGGTTTCCAACATGTAAAACTTACCGATCAAGCAAACAACAAACTTGCCTGCCAAGAAACCAAAAAATAAAACGGCAAAAGGAAGCCGCGCTCCTGCAAGGCCACGGACCGGATTTCTAAAACGGCAAAAGGAAGCCGCGCTCCTGCAAGGCCACGGATCGGATTTCGGCGGACCATTCACGCGTATGTCGCGCGCCCACGCCCTTCGGCCCGGCCAGGCCAGGCCAGGCGAGGCGAGGCGAGCGCGCGCGTGTGTGGTGCTCCCTTTCTCTCCTCATACCAATCACTAAGTGTGGTGAGGAGAACACACTATTTAAAGTGGTCTCCCACCTCCTCCACTAGTGGTATGGGACTAAACTCTTGCACCACCTCTTGCCATTTATTCATGGGCCTTTGAGATTTATTAGGAATTTTAGAACATGCACATGGGCCAAGCCCATTAGTTCTAACAATCCCCCACCAGATCTCAAACGCCCATTTAGAGATTTGTCTGTTTTTGTTACTTGTTTAATATACTAGTGTTTCAGCAGAGACTGTTAAGTTGAACTTCTGCCTAGAGCTTTGAGCTACATCCATTCACAACTTGAACAATGGACTATGCCTTGAATTGCAAGTTTTGTGCAAACAGGTTTCACTTAAAGTCACAACTAGTACTTGGCTGCCAGTAACCTACCCCGCGGGTGGAGCATATACGTCGTACTCCCTGGTCTCTTCGTGAGCTTACTAGAGATCACCCATGTCTCATAGACTGTGACGTTTAACAGTCGGGCTCATATAGGTGTGTTTTTTCAAGAATGCTCTGTAGGACAGCATCTTTGCTAGACATAGCCAATAGAAACACATTAAGACATCTTGCCAACCTGCCATACAGCTCTGAGCCTTAAAGCTCTGAGAGTTTTGCATCTTCACCTAGAGAGGGTTATAAGTTACTCTCCTCAGTTAACCAATAGCTTGTTTTCCCAGGTTCTAATTCATGGGATCTCCGATCACAAAGGTTGGGTTACTACTATGGTGTAACACATATGGGTCTCATACCCATCTCCCTCGATGCATTATCTATCACATTCCGTGATAGTCCCTTTGTAAAGGGATCTGCCAGGTTTTTGTCTGTTTGAATGTACGTAACAGTTATTACTCCGGAGTTTCTCAATTTCCTGACAGACTTCAAACGTCTCTTCACGTGTCTTGAGGACTTCGCATTATCCTTAGAACTGTTCACTTTAGCAATGACCGTTTGGTTGTCACAATTCATAAGAATAGCCGGCACAGGTTTTTCAACCACAGGCAAGTCCAACAAGAGCTCACGCAGCCATTCTGCCTCAACAGTGGCTGTGTCTAAAGCAGTAAGTTTTGCTTCCATGGTTGACCTCGTCAATATGGTCTGTTTACACGACCTCCATGACACTGCGCCACCTCCATGAGTAAAAACATACCCACTTGTGGCATAGAGCACGTCAACATCAGAAATTCAGTTCGAATCACTATATCCTTCAAGCACAGCAGGGTGCCCTAAATAGTGAATTCCATAACTTATTGTACCTCTCAGATAGCGCAAGACCCTTTCAAGTGCATGCCAATGATCATCACCCAGGTTTGACATGAACCTGCTCAGCTTGCTTACAGCAAAAGAGATGTCTGGCCTTGTTGCGCTAGCTAAGTACATGAGTGAACCAATAATTTGAGAGTATCTTAATTGATCCCTCGTTTCTTTCTTGTTCTTTCGGAGTGTCACACTGGGATCATAAGGTGTTGGAGAAGGCTTGCTGTCTATAAAGCCAAACCGGCTCAAGACCTTCTCAACATAGTGAGATTGCGTTAAAGTAATCCCACTCTCATCCTTAATAAGCTTGATGTTTAGAATCACATCAGCTTCTCCCAGATCTTTCATATCAAAACTTTTTGATAGAAAAGACTTGACTTCATTAATCACATCAATGTTTGTACCAAAGATCAGTATGTCATCCACATACAAACATAATATAACACCTTCGCCCCCACCATAGCGATAGTAAACACACCTATCAACCTCATTAATGACAAAGCCTGCAGAAGTTACAGTTCTGTCAAACTTCTCATGCCATTGCTTAGGTGCCTGTTTCAGCCCATACAAAGATTTTAACAACTTGCACACCTTACTCTCTTCACCCTTCACCACAAACCCATCAGGCTGATCCATATAGATTTCCTCTTCCAACTCTCCATTTAGGAAGGCTGTCTTTACGTCCATTTGATGAACGATAAGACCATAAGAGGCAGCCAGGGAAAGTAGTACTCGAATGGTCAGTCTAGCGACGGGCGAATAGGTGTCAAAGTAATCTTCGCCTTCTCTCTGAGTGTAGCCCTTGGCCACAAGCCGTGCCTTGTACTTATCAATAGTACCATCAGGCCTAAGCTTCTTTTTGAACACCCACTTACAGCCCACAGGTTTACAACCATAGGGTCGTTCAGTTAGTTCCCAAGTTCCATTGGAAAGAATCGAGTCCATCTCATTATGGACAGCTTCTTTCCAGTCATCTGCATCTGGAGATGCATATGCCTCTGCTATAGACGTGGGAGTGTCGTCCACAAGGTATACAATGAAATCATTACCAAAGGATTTTGCAATCCTCTGTCTCTTACTCCTCGTAGGAGTTTCATTGCCATCCTCCTCAAGGACTTCCTTGTGTGGTTGTTCAAAATACTCATCAGATGTACTAGATTCAGAAATTATCTCAGAAGAAATTTTAGCAGTGCTAAGCATATCTTTCATAGGAAACATGTTCTCAAAAAATGTTGCATCACGAGATTCCATTATAGTATCAACATGCATATCAGGTACCTCAGACTTGACCACTAAAAATCTATAGGCAATGCTCCGATGAGCATAACCTAGAAAGACACAATCCACTGTCTTTGGTCCGAGTTTGTGTTTCTTAGAGATTGGAACATTGACTTTCGCCAAGCATCCCCAAGTGCGCAAATAAGAAAGTGATGGTTTTCTCCCAACCCACTCCTCATAAGGGGTTTTCTCTTTATTCTTGTTTGGAACTCTATTCAGGACATCACATGAAGTCAACAAAGCCTCCCCCCACCATGCCTTAGATAAACCAGCAGTGTCTAACATGGCATTCACCAAGTCAGTCAACGTGCAATTTTTCCTCTCGGCAACCCCGTTTGATTGGGGCGAATAGGGAGGTGTCCTCTCATGAATAATACCGTGTTCCTTACAGAAATCATCAAATATTTTGGGAAAATACTTGCCACCACGACCCGACCTAAGACGCTTGATCTTTCTCTCTAATTGATTTTCAACTTCAGCCTTATAAATTTTAAAGTAGTCTAACGCCTCATCTTTAGTTTGCAACAAATAAACATAGCAAAATCTAGTCGCATCATCAATCAACGTCATGAAATATCTCTTTCCACCTTTTGTCAACACACCATTCATCTCACATAGATCAGAATGTATGAGTTCTAGAGGTGCCAAGTTTCTCTCCTCGGCTGCCGTGTGAGGCTTCCGAGGTTGCTTTGATTGCACATAACTATGGCACTTAGAACCTTTGGCAATAGTGAAATTCGGAATTAAACTCATACTGGAAAGCCGAGACATTAAACCAAAATTAACGTGACATAAACGAGAGTGCCAAACACTCGCATCATCATTAATAGCAGCACAAATTTGGTTTACTGACTTATTGCAAAAATCCGAAAGAGAAAAGCGAAACAAGACTCCGCACTCATAGCCTTTGCCTATAAATTGTCCATGCTTTGACATAACTACTTTATTCGACTCTAAGACTACCTTAAACCCATCTCTGCATAGAAGGGAGCCACTAACAAGATTCTTGTTCATAGTAGGGACATGCTGCACGTTCCTTAGTTGCACGATCTTTCCCGAAGTAAACTTCAGATCTACCGTGCCAATGCCACGAACAGAAGCATGTGACCCATTCCCCATTAGGACGGAAGAATCCCGTGCGACCTGATAAGAAGTGAACATAGAGATGTCAGCACACACGTGAACGTTAGCACCCGTATCAATCCACCAACTTGAAGATTGAAATACTGAAAGGACAATAGGTAAATTACCATACCCATCAGTATTGCTAGCGGTCATCACGTTGACGTTCTTGGAACCCGTTTTCCCTCTGCGGTTTGCACGATCTGGGCATTCCTTAGAAAAGTGACCGGGTTTCCCACATGTAAAGCACTCTAGCTCAGCTTTGTTCATCTTCTTCTTCTTGAAGGTAGTAGTCTTTGCAGGCTTATTGAGAATAGGCTTGTTTTTCCCTTTGTTCTTGTTCTGTGGGTATCTCTGCACCATATTGGCGCTAGACTGGCCCTTGCCTCCTTTCTCATTAGTATCTTTAGCCCGAGCTTTTTCTTCAACATCAAGAGACGCTATCAGATTTTCAACTGATATCTCCTGTCTCTTATGTTTCAGAGTAGTGGCGAAACTCCTCCATGAAAGAGGCAGCTTTGCAATCATGCACCCAGCCACAAATTTGTCGGGTAAGACACATTTTAGGAGTTCGAGTTCCTTTACAATGCACTGTATCTCATGAGCTTGTTCAACTACAGAACGGTTGTTCACCATCTTATAGTCATGGAAGCTCTCCATGATGTACAGTTCACTGCCTGCATCTGTTGCACCGAATTTAGCATTCAGTGCATCCCACCGCTGCTTTCCATCTTGTATGTGCATGTACACATCACACAGACGGTCAGCAAGAACATTCAGAACGCATCCCACAAATATAGTATTGGCTTCCTGGAACTTCCTCTGATCTTCATCAGAGATTTCCTCTGGCATGCCAGTACTAACATGGAAAACTTTCAGAGCAGTAAGCCAGAGCGTGGTCTTCACTTGCCACCTCTTAAAGTGCACACCGGTAAATTTATCCGGCCTCAGTGCATCAGTGAATCCAGTCATGGTTAACTCAGGAAATAGCCTACAATTATGTTTTTGGATTGTTGGAAAATTAGACAATTTCATGATTAATTCCAGTAAACAATTCATGACTAAAACAAATATTAGCATGCATAGCTCTAGCATACTAGGTGAACAGAACAGCAGCATCGCACATGCAACAGTAAGCATACTTAAAGACATGATCAGATCACGGCACACGTACTGATCGTTTGTAGATGTAGCCGTGGCTGTTGCAGAAGCGATGTTGTTGACGACGACGTTGGTGAAGACGGGTCGAAGCAGACGGCGGCGGAGATGACGGTATGCGGCACCGCCTGACTTGGATGGAAGACGACCCGTGGTGACGGATGTGAGCAGTCGCGCGTAGCGCTTCCCAAAAACCTAATTCGTCCTCTCCCGGTGTAGGATCACAAGGACGAGAGGTTCCGGAGACCTGCTCTCCCTCTCGCCGGTGCACGCCGGCGTCTGGGATGGAGTAGATTACTGTGGCGGCGCAAGTACCGAGAGGAGGCAAAACCCTAATGTTTTTAATCTGTCTTTGGCTGCGGTCGGTAAGTCATATATATAGGAGAGCCCACGCGGTCTTGTGTCGTGATCACGATCTAAACCGTTTAGGTTTCCAACATGTAAAACTTACCGATCAAGCAAACAACAAACTTGCCTGCCAAGAAACTAAAAAATAAAACGGCAAAAGGAAGCCGTGCTCCTGCAAGGCCACAGACCGGATTTCGGCAGACCATTCACGCGTATGTCGCACGCCCGCGCCCTTCGGCCCGGCCCGGGCCCGAGCCAGGCGAGGCGAGGCGAGCGCGCGCGTGTGTGGTGCTCCCTTTCTCTCCTCATACCAATCACTAAGTGTGGTGGGGAGAACCCACTATATAATGTGGTCTCCCACCTCCTCCACTAGTGGTATGGGACTAAACTCTTGCACCACCTCTTGCCATTTATTCATGGGCCTTTGAGATTTATTAGGAATTTCAGAACATGCACATGGGCCAAGCCCATTAGTTCTAACACAACCTTGCTCAAACTAGTGAATCACATTCGACCGTTGCAAAGCCTCCAACCTCCGAACAAAAGCCAAAAGCCAAAGAGTTAGTTCGAGTGAGTGTTTGAGCTTTGAGCAAAGAGCAAAGGTTTCTCCAAGAGATTGCTGCTGCATCATCTGTTACTCTTGGAGTGTCTACTCCTAGACGGGCGTAGGAGTTGCTGGTATCACCCAAACTTGTATGGGTTAAACCAGTAGTTTGTGAAGGTGCATTGAAGTCTACCTGCATTGGATTCCAATTTGTGTTAGGTTTTAGAATTTAGCTGACGTACTTAAGTTTGCATGATCCGATAATAGGAGTTTAATCGATATATAGACCTCTTAACTTGCCGAAGTACGGTGCCGAGGATACCCTTGATGTCAGGGTTGAGAGAAATCGAAACGAAAGCTGAACAATCAAAGTGCTCTTTGAACTTTTGATGCAGCACGTTGGCAAGGGTTGTCTTGCCCATTCCACCTTTGCCAAAGATGGAGACCAACTTGAGTTTCTTCTCCGATGCACCTGCACTTTCAGCCTCCATGGATAGCAACCTGATTAGCTCTTCCTGGGAGCTGTCAACGCCAGCAAGCTTTGACACGTCTTTGTACCGTGCTTGCAAGCGGCGAGGATCAGACGTCGGGGCTAGGGTTACAAGAAAGCGGTAATCGACTTTGCACCTGTTGCGACGATCGCTCACCTCCTTGACCTCCTCTTTGATGCACTTGATGTCGTTGGCGATGGCACGACGAGCATTGTACGTCCGCGGTAGCATGCTTCTGACGTTATTAATGCAACATGCATCGCAGGGTGCAGCAGCAACGTCAACTTGCACCATGTAGGAATCGATGGTGTCCTCGATGTCGTAGGACATGTTCCTCAGCTCGTTCGCCCAGAGCTTGATCTGCTTGTCGACCTTGTCCGCCGGCGCATCCGAGACCTTCTCCAGGGCAGCTTGCATGCTCCCCAGCTCCTTATGGACATACTTGATGCCGTCCTTGACGCCCTTGTGCAACTTGTATTTCTCCATGTTGGCCAGCTTGGGGAGGAGGGCCTGCAGCGCCCCCGTCGAGGCGCTCACCACCAGATCCATCTCGATTGTCTTAATTCCTTCCTTTCTACTAGCTAGCTACTTCACTGCTGGAAGTGTGCAGTAGAGTAGTGCATTAGGTGAAAACATATGGATTCTGGAAAAAGTTGGATCAAGAGGAAAAACATGTACTCGTACTCCCACCATTTCAAATATATGGCATAATTTGATTATCTAATTTCATATTTTGACTAACATTTAATTTAATAATATGTGGATTGTGATTGACACACAAAATTCATATCATTGAATCGTATTTAAATATGATTTTATGACTATTAATAAAATATTATATAAAAATTTATAATCAAAATATGAAATTACAAAATTAAAATACAACCTACAATTTAAAATGGTGTGAGTAACAAGGAAACTATCTATATCCACGATACATAATCTGAACAATAAAACCTGTGAGTATGTATGTACGTTACTTCGAAAATTGTGAAAGTTTATTCAGAGATAAAACTTCACAAGTTACGAAGCGGAAAATGGACAGCTCACCCTTCATAGGCAAAATGAATAGCCGTTAGCCGGATAAGTCACGTATATTTATCTATCTATATCTTGTATCAATTGACGCAGAGGCTGAGAAAGAACTTTCTTTAAAAAAAAATCTATCTATCTATCAACTTCCAAGCTAATCAAAGGAAAAAAACATATATCCATCCATCGAATAGGTCCGAATTATAAGAACGTAGATACATTATAAAAAGTGCTCAAATATTAATCCCATCAATGTCCCCGGACGGACAAATGATGAATCGTAGCATGATTGGACTCTATGTACGGACATAATCCTTGGTTTTTTCTTTTCAATATCCCCATTACATGGTCCTTTACGTGAAGAAATAAAACTAGGAAAAGTATTCGTAGCACGGTTATATTGTTCTAATATATGTATGTGCATAAACTCACTAGTATAGAAAAGGTTATCACTGACGGGCACACATTTATCATTTGTGATGGGTGGTCTGCCCATCAGCAACCAAACGTCAGTGATAACACAAGTGACTACTGACGGGTCCGCGGCCCGTCAGAGATATCACATTATCTTTGACCGGCGTGAAATATCCACCCGTCAGATATGACTGTAGAGAGGACCACATGTGCAAACATCTCTGATGGGTGATGTCTAGTCGCCCGTCAGTCATGAGATCTATCTTTGACAGCTACTGGTCACAACTCGTCAGAGATGAGTGCTGGAAAGGACCGAACGAAATCATAACTGACGGGCGAAAACTGACGGGCGAAAACAGTCGCCCGTCAGTGAGGGTTGTTACCTGTGACGCGTGACCTTCCACCCGTCACAGTTGGCCCATCAGTAATGTATGTTACTGATGATGAATAGTACGGTATCCCACGTATTAGGGGTATCCGTGTACAGTTCCCCGGGACTTTAGGAAGGTACAACGTATCCGATAAGGATCCCCGGATGAAAAGGTAACCCCTCTAAGGAAGGGAAAACTCCCCTTAAACTAGGAAGTCAATCCCGATATTTAAGGAAGCCAGAGTCCTACTCGGGCATGAGTCCACGTCCAGTACGACCCTGGAAACCCCCTATATAAGGATCAGCAATCCCATAGGGGAGGACAGGTCTTTCTAGTCGTAGCACAAGCATAGGATCTCGGGAGGCGAAGCCCTAGAAGACCCGCTGCCTCGAAGGAGTCAAGCTCGGCGGATTAGATAAATTAGTCTACGATTAGGTCTAGGGTAGCCACTAACATACACCCCCATTGTAAAGCGTATTCTCCATCAATATATAGCAACAGGACATAGGGTTATTATCCTGAGGGAGGCCCGAACCTGTATAAAAACGGCTGTCCCCTGCTGTCAGAGCTCCTGGCACTTGGGCCCTAGAGGTCCCTACCCCCCAGTAATCATCACTCCACGAATACCGTAAGATCGCCGATTCACCGATCGTCGACAGATGGCACCGACCGTGGGGACCTCTCCGGATCAAGCCGTCCAGGAAGAATCAGAGTCGGCGGGATGCGCAACTAAGCGCGATCAGACCCCAGCGCCGTTCGCACAGCCCTCACCGGTTTCGACCGAGGAGGAAGCAGCAAACTCGGCAGGAAAACCGATCGCAATCTCGCCCCGTACTGGGTACTCGGACCAGGGTTTCTACGACAACTTTGGCCCTATGGACCCGTACCCGGTTACGGATCAAGTGAATTTTGGAGAGTACGCCCCTGGAGAGGATTCGGATGGCGAAGCAGATCACTTCAGAACCGAGTGCGCCAGGGCCTTCAGCGGGAAGTTGATCTTGAACGACGACTTCCCGGCAGGAACGACCAGCCCCATGGTTGGAATTTCTCCTGCAAACTCTGATCGTGAGAACGATCAAGATCATACCCACGTTGCATCCGAGGAGGACAACGTGATGGAATACGAGTACACATCGTCCAGCCAAGGACCTCGAATGGTACTCGCGATCGACGATGGTTGAGAAGACCTCGAAGATTATAATCTGCCCGGGGGCTCACAGCAGCACAATGCAATGGCTGCCTCCCACATGAACGGGGGCTTACCCGCCGCCGGGGAAAGAACTCCTCGCCGGAACGGAGACCTGCCTGCCGCTGTGGAAAGATCCCCCCCGGGAACAAGGGAGTACGTGTCCCGAACTGCTCGAAGACTTGCGGAAGTGCGCAATCTGCTGTCACAGCTACCCGTGGCGGATTTATCGACACCCGCTGGCGTGCAGTGGCTACAACGGCTGGGGGCTGACCTCCAAGAGGCTCAGAACCAGGCCGAGTCTTCTCGAGCCCAATCGGTGACCCGTAGCTCTGCTCGGGTGGATACCCCTCCTCCGCTAGAAGAACGCGATCGGGAGGGACGACACCCCAGGAACAGGTCTCCTCAGGAGGAGCCACCGGTTGACCTCCGAGAACAGCTCGACAAACGCTGCCGCCAAAGGCGCCAACAGGAGCAACAACCTTCTCGGAGAGACCACGTACAAAACGCCAGTGCTCGGGGCCGAACCTCGACCTCGAATAGCGGCGAGCATGCACCTTATCGGGGAGCCTTCAGTGGATGCCAGGCGCTATCCCAGGAACTCCGTCAGGTACGCTGGCCTTCTCGTTTCAAGCCCGGCTCGCTAGAATCGTACGACGGAACCACGAATCCCGTGGAATTCCTTCAGATCTACACCACCGCGATCGAGGCAGCCGGCGGGGACGAGAAGGTTATGGCCAACTATCTTCCTACCGCCCTCAGAGGGGCCGCAAGGACGTGGTTGACGAATCTACCCCCAGGAACTATCCGTTCGTGGGGACAGCTATGCGACATGCTGCTCGGGAACTTCCAAGGTACCTTCCCAAGACCTGGTCGGGTCGACGATTTATTACTTGTCGTCCAGCGACCAGACGAGACCTTCCGAGAGTTTACCAAGAGGTTTAGTGCTGTCCGCAACACTATCCCTGAGATAACGGACTCGGATGTCATCCGCGCCTTCACCCGGGGTAGCAGGAACGAGATGTGCACGCACGACCTGATCATGCGGCCACCGAAAACCACCAGGCAACTCATGGATCTGGCCGAAAAGGCCGCTTGTGCGGAGAAAACCCTGTGCTATATCAAGCAACAGCGGGGTGAATCAACCAGTTCTCCCCTCCGGACGAAGGGCGATTCGCGTAAAACTAAGCGCAAGAAGAAACCCTCCGGAGGAAACCAGGAGAAAAGGACCAGAACCGATGAGGTAATGGCCGAGTTCTCCGAGAAGCGCACCTGGCGACCACGCCCCAAGGATAAGCCTACCACATCCTCCGACAAGTCGTCCAAGCCCTAGTGCGATTTTCATCAAACCGACTCATATGATCTGCGACAGTGTCGCATCTTCAAGAAGTATCTTCGGGAAGAGAGAGAGAGGTTCCGCAAGGAAAATCCTCAGGTCGCTAACAACAGTCGGGAAACGACCTCCGACGACGATGACTCCACCCCTGAGCCTTTCCAGGGGCACGTCAGAGCAATTGAACACATATTCGGGGGCTCAACCTCTTACGAGTCCAAGAGGCAATACAAGGCGATCGCCCGGGAAGTTCTCGCGAGTGTACCGCGAGTCCCTCGAGCGGTCAAGTGGTCCGAGGTCACGATCTCTTTCGACCAGACCGATTGCCCCGAAAATTGCGCTCGGCCGGGACGGTACCCAATCGTGGTCGAGCCAACGATCAACAACTGCCGAGTGGGCCGCGTGTTAATAGATGGAGGGAGCTCTCTCAATATCCTATTCGCCAACGCCCTCGACGCAATGCAAGTGCCGCGATCGTCTGTTCAGGCGGTAACGCACGCCTTCCACGGTATCATCCCGGGCTCATCGGCCACGCCGATCGGGCAAGTTACGCTCCTGGTTACCTTCGGTACACCGGAGAACTTCTGAACAGAGAAGATCCTATTCGACGTAGTCGATTTCGAAACAGCATACAATGCTATCTTGGGGCGCCCCACGTTGGCCAAGTTCATGGCAGCTACACACTATGCCTACTAGTGCATAAAGATGCCCGGCCCAAAAGGTGTCCTCACGATAAAGAGCTCCCCCCGAGAAGCGCTCCTCTGTGACAAGCGCAGCCTCGACCTCGCAGAGCAGCACCTGCCTCTAACCAGGACGCCAGCGTAGCGGCTCCCGCCACCACGCTGCCAAGACCACCTCCACGACTACGAGCGACGACTTCGGAAAGTACCCCCTCCAAGTCAGAGAAAGAGTTCCATGACTAAGTTGGAACAAGTAGAAAACAGGGCCTTCCCCTCGACAGGACAACGGTTCCTCGGGAGAAGCCACTCGATCCAAGTCACTCGTACCAGCTGTAGAGAGGTCGCGTCTCTTAGAGAGTCCCGTGCAAACACCTTCGGTAAGATCGCACGACCGTCGCCTCCTCATCGGCAGACTCCAAAGTTGCACCAGCTCCAGCCTTAAAGATCGTCAAGCTACGAACAAGTCGATGATAAGACGCTCCGGGCGCCGCCGCCCAGCACGCGCACTCAACAAAGTTTCGTCAGCGGGTCACGACAAGAGGACGAGAGTCTCTGGGGCAACCGGCGACAAGCTAAATGAGGAGGGGACGGCCTAGTTTTTTTAGTTTTCATAGAATTATTTTTCTTACAGTAGCCTGTAAAAGACACAGTTTTTAGTTATACCAAGTCACTAGTCCAAAGTTTTTTTATTATTAATTATTTTAGACTGCCTATCCGAAATATCTCTCGAAAAGTCAGTCAGGGGCTGGATAAGAATACGGTAAAGTCGATGTACGAGTATGAGTACCAACTTCTTTGACCCGCACAGAGAAAAAAGGTTTCTGCGCTATAACTGTCAGGGACGCGAGGAAAACCCCTTAACGTGTTTGCAGGTGACAGGGGAGCCACGGAGCCCCCCACCTGACCAGACCTAAAGCCTGGTTGACTAAGCTCCCCAGTTCCCTAGCAATGTCCCCTGATCCTGAGTAAAGGAAGGGAAGAAGGTACAAGCACGACTAGATCAACGGAACCCGTGCGCTTATCCACGTCTCCGACTACTTGGAGCAGAAGATACCTCGGGTAGAGTGAAATATTGCTAATCGGACAAACGTGGAATTTACTAGCCAAAACACCAGAGTCTTCCCTCAGCAAAGGGATACGGAAGTACTGCCATGGCCACGACAAGCTGTACGAAAGACCCCTTATCACGTTTACTGATGACGAGGAGCCACGGAGCCCTCCATCCGACTAAACCTAAGGACTGGTCGATCACAGCAGGAATGACCTACGGCACTACTCGTATTCCTACATCGAAGGGAGGCAAAGGGCATTGGCTCCGACTAAAGTCCATGCTTGCATCCGACAAGATTTCACAAAAGCAGATCAGACAAGGTCTTCAAAAAAACCAAACAAAACACACAAGTTTATGCACAGTTACTAATCACTATCTTTTCCTAAAAGTACGCTATTACAGAGTCCTACTCTAGGCCTTGCGCCTGGACTCGATCGCCAAAGGCATCCGCCGCCCCCTGCACAGCGTCGAGAAGCGCCTCTTCCTCGCCCTCTGGCAGGTCGGTAGCAAGCACCTCTAGGGACAAGTCCGGGTGCCTGCGCTTCAGAAGAGCCAAGGCAAAAGCCAGGACGTCGCGCACACCTTGCCGGAGCTCGTCTTCGAGAAGCTTCCCGACGGTAGGCTTCAGCTAGGAGACGGACGCCGTCAGCTCAACTAGGCGATTGGCCGGAGCAAGGCCCGGGGGGACAACGACGCCGACTTCGCCCAGCGCCCTCTCGAGCGTGCCTAAGGCCCGCTCGAGGTCTTCCTCCAGCTTCCCCGCGTAGGACTAACTCCTTTGCAGGGTAGACTCCGCGTCCGAGAGCCGCGCCTTCGAGGCCGAAAGACCAGCCTCGATTGCCTCCCGTCGCTTCTCGGAGTCCTCAAGGTGCTTCCGCAGTTCCTCGTTCTCCGCCCGCCACCTCCCGGACTCGTCGAGGCGCTTCTTCAACTCCTCGGTCGCCAAGTCCAGTTCCGCTTGGGCCTTCTCGAGCGGGGCGACCCGGGAGATAGCGAGCTGAAAAAGAACAGGTCAGTACAAGCAAAGTAAAAATTACCTTATCACTAATTTCCCTTACGTTACCTGCAGCAAGGAGGAGAGGCGAAGACCTTCCGGCGCCAAAGGACCCGAAGGCGCGACCCGCTCGACTAGGGGCAACTCCGACTCCAGCGCCGGGGGCTTCAACTGCTCGGTAGGGGCCGGCGATGACTCCGGTGCAGGGGCCGGTGCCGATACCGGCACCGGGGGCTGCTGCTCGGTGGCCACCGTAGTCGGATTTCCAGCGGGGCGGATCGACACCCTAGTCGCTAAAAGCAATCAAATCAAGTCTTCAGCAAGCCGAAGTCAAAAAGAAAAAGACGGCAAAGGAAAACTAACCTCGTGCGCTTCCCCACGGGAGGAGGCTTCCTTGCCAAAGTACTCGAATCTCGCTTGCCGGAGGATAGCGGCGCCTTCCCCTTGTCCGCCATGGTCTCCTCCTGTATAGGATAGTATATTGTTTCTTCGATCATTAATATTTTTGGTATTTAAGTTGCATACTTGGCACCAGCTACCTCAGCCCACCTTCTGCATCAGACTTCATCAAACAATTCATGTGACTATTAGATTCATCTTCAGTTACTGATGTAAACTAACAACAACGAGGACCTGTAGAGGAAACGTACACTTCCGGTAGTGACAAGAAACTTCCTACTTATGATTTGGTTGAACTATAGTATTGGAGTAGAAAGGTTGTGGGTGCTTTGCTTTGGTTGGAGATACATTAGGCGAGCTCAACTGTAGCTTGTCAAATCTGTTGGCTGCAATTATAAATTTGTGTTTTCTTTTGTTTGTCGCCCACTCATCTAATCACTGGAATATCAAACTCTCATCCTCATCTTGGTTGACAATTTTGATGCGACCAATTTTGACTATACGGGTATGTAGAGGTTCTATTCACTCGATGAAGTTTTCACTTTTAGTCTCCTGAGTTTGTTTGCTACTGGTACCTAGATGTTCTTCTTTCCCTTTTCTAATAGCGCTTTTTTGAATTCTCGGGAACAACAAAGAGAAGTTTCAGTGATAACTAAGTTGGGTGATCCGTCTTACAAACTTGAGCTGTCATCTTTGGTTCCTTACAGCAGTCTGGTGAGTACCTAGATTCATATATATGTTTTTTTTTCTTTGTTTCTTTGATCAAAACTAATGGAGTATGCAGTTGGGCAATTCCAACAAGGTTCATTTTCTTCCTTAAAATAAATCTTTGACAGTGAAAAATGTATTATAGTCATTAGTAATTCTTAATGAGCTTACATGCCACCTCTATCCCTCGGAACTTCTTGATGCCACTTCCAATTGAAGATATAGATAATTAGCTATGATATTGAAAACACTGAATAGTCATAGAGTTTTTGCAATAGTTATTTGAAATTTCATGTTGGCTTATCACTATACTCTAATTCTTATGCTCTAGTATGCAGTAGACCATCTACGAGTTTTGAGGCCACCTATTTCCTTAAGAACTCCTTGAGATGCTACTTCAGATTAAACATGTGTTCGCACGAAATTGGATCTGTGGAACACCTAGGTGATGGGAGTCGCCAACCGCACTTATGTGTGCGATAACCAGATGCTTTTCGAGCAAAGCAACAAAGGATAACTATCGTACTTACGCGTACGACGAGCGATTGCTTTCCGAGCAAAGCAACAAAGATCTTCCTACTTACGTGAGGAAGAACCGACTGTTTTACAGCGCAAAACAGCAAAGATCTACTACTAAGAAAAGGTAAAAGATAAAAGATAAAAGATTGATTTGATCGATTGTTGGATGATTTCAATCGGCCGTCACCCTTTACATATTTATAGGGCGGCTGGTCTTCCCGTAGGAGGTTCGGACTCCTAATCCTAATCTGATTACAAATATATCTCTTTCCTTGCTTAAAGGATCTGGATTCTACCGTACATGTAACTTTCCATACAAACCAAGATAGCTTTCCAAATCTTAACTGCTTCGGACGCCGACATCCGGACTCTTCTCGGCGCACGGGATATCCTTCCTTAACAAACTGGATAGACTTCCAAATCTTGTAGGACTCTCCTTGATTGCCTCGCCGCGTTTCTTGCGCCTCAAGCTGAAGTCTCTGGCGTCGGGTAAGTCTTGAAGGATAGTACTGCAATTCAGACTTGCTGAAGATGGTCCTTCGCGGGTGCTCGAGGATGAACTTGGACCGCTCGGGAATCCGCCGAGTGCTCGGGGACGAACTCGGACTGCTCGGGGATGAACTTTGTACCGCTCGGGAGTCGGCCGAGTACTCGGGAAAAAACCCCTCGGGGCTGGAGACCTTCTCGGGGCTGGGCCACTCGGTATCACCAGTACTCGGGGTCGATGTTGCTCGGGGCCGCCACTGTTGAATACCCAGAGGTACCGCTCGTGACTTGATGGCGTAGTGCTCGGGGCGTGGGCGCTCGGGGACACCTCCAACTGCTTGGGTCTTCGGGAACTTCTGCGAGCACCTTCGCACTTGGGATATGATGACTACTCGGGATGCAGTGAGCACTCGGGGGCACTCGGAAGCGCCGCGAGCACTCGGTATCAAGTATACCGCGAGCGTCCAGGCCACTCGGCTGTATTAATCCTGCATGTAAGAGTAAATGCTGCATCCATACTGTTAGTTTCATCATCTCAACTTCCAGCAAACCTAATACTTAATTTGGCCCACTGAATAAACCTTCAAGCCAAATTACGCTGTAAACACATGCCCCCCTGCTTTTTGGCATAATTGCATTTGCCAAAAACACCTTGAACTACATCGTTGCTCAGGGCGATATTTTTAAAGGGCATATCGGCCATAGATTTTGTTAAGCTACTTGCCACATACTCGGGTAATACTTTTTCAGATATTTCCCATTAAGAGCCCTAGATAACCATTCCCCTTGCAAAGATTCTACAAGATAGGAATTCCCGGGGACTATCTCGACAACTCTAAACGGGCCCTCCCAACTCGGCGACCATTTGCCGAATTTGTTGCCCCGAGCTCCAACAGGTAAAATCGTTTTCCATACTAGGTCTCCTATCTGAAATGATTTTTCCTTTACTCTTTTGTTGTAAGCCTTGGCAACTCTCAACTTCTCCTTCTCGATTTCTTGTAAGGCCTTCAACCTCTCTTCTGGAACATCATCTATCTTATCTATCATCAAGTGGCTGTAATCTTCAGCCGACAAGTTGTCTTGCCTGGCTATTCTAAGAGCTTGTAGTTTAACTTCCACGGGCAACACCGCCTCCTGCCCGTACACCAACTCGAATGGCGTCACTCGGGTGGCTCCATGCTTGGATATCCTCTGGGCCCATAATGCTTCCGAGAGGACCTCATGCCACCTCCTCGGATGTTCCTCAATTTTCTTCTTTATTAGCTTGATCAAGGTTTTATTGCTGGACTCGGCCTGTCCATTGGCTTGGGCATAATAGGGCGACGAGTTCAACAACTTGACCCCAAAGGACTCGGCAAACTCACTGAATTGGTGAGACATAAAGGATGCACCCTGATCAGTCGTCAGAGTTTGAGGGATGCCGAACCTATGGATGATATGTTCCAAAACAAAGCTAATCACTTCCTTATGAGTCATATTTCTTAAAGGAACTGCTTCGGTCCATTTAGTGAAGTAATCTGTAGCTACCAGGACGAAACGATGACCTTTCGACGAAGCAGGATGTATTTCCCCAATGAAATCTAAACCCCATCCTCTAAATGGCCACGGCTTTATAATAGGGTTCATCTTAGCCGCGGGTACTAATTGTACGTTCCCGAACTTCTGACATGCTTCACACCCTCTGTAATACCGAAAACAGTCTTCTAACATAGTCGGCCAATAGAATCCTGCCCTCTTCAACAACCATTGCATCTTAGGAGCCGACTGATGTGTTCCGCATATCCCTTCATGTACTTCTCCCATAGCTACCCTTGACTGGTCGGGACCTAAGCACTTCAATAATACTCCATCTATTGTCCGGCGATACAACTCGTCGTTAAACAAGATGTATTTTATGGCTTGCCGCCGAATTTTCCTATCTCTTGTTTGACCCGGATTTTTCAAATAACTAACTAAAGGCACCCTCCAATCATTAACTTCCAAACCGCTTGACGACTCGGCAGCCTGTGTTAAACTGTTGCCCCCCCGAGTCGGAATTGGATCTACACGAGTCGGCTTCGACTTCCAGTAAGTCGGCCCGGCCTTTGACAGCAACGAGCATCGGTTCTCTGGATACAAAAAACTTTCCTCTTCTGACTTGGTACCCGGATGCTTGCTGTGCCAAATAGTTGGCTCTAGAATTCTCCTCCCTGGGAATGTGACTGATACTAAAGGTATCTAACAGCTTGACTATATCTAAACATCGGTCTAAATAGCTATTCAGCAACCCATCGAAGCATTGAAACTCTCCATTGACTTGCTGAACTACTAGCAATGAATCTCCAAAAGCATCTATATCTCTTACACCCATGTCTATTAAGCTTTGTAAACTAAACAACAGTGCCTCATACTCTGCCTGGTTATTAGTGCAAGGATACTCTAGTCGGACCGATGACTCATAGATAACACTATGTGGTGAAACTAAAACACTGCCAATGCCTTGCCCACTTCTACAAACCGATCCATCAAAGTAAAGCTTCCATGGACATATGCTAACATAATCAACATCTTCTTCATCATTAACCCTATGATCAACAATGAAGTCGGCGACAACTTGACCTTTCGTGGCACGCAACGACTCATATGTCAAATCAAACTCTATTAAAGCATAAGCCCATTTGCCAATCCGTCCGCTAAGAATCGGTTGTTGCAACATATACTTGATCACATCGACTTGGCAAGACACTATGCATGCACTCGAAAGCAAATAATGCCGAAACTTGGTGCATGCGTAAAACAAGGATAAGCATAGTTTCTCGACGAACACGTACCGACTTTCGGCGTCGAGTAGTCGGCGACTTATGTAGGCGATGATGTACTCCTTCTTGTCGACTTCCTGAGTTAGCACTGCGCCGAGTACTTTATCTTGTGCCGCAATGTATAGTCGGAACGGGACTCCCGACTTGGGTGCTCGAAGTACTGGAGGGCTCGATAAGTATCTCTTGATACTATTGAAGGCGTCTTGCTGTTCTGCCCTCCAAGTGAACTCGGCTTCGTTCTTTAGCCGGAGCAAAGGGACAAACGATTCAATCTTACCCGCCAGGTTAGATATAAATCGTCTTAAGTAGTTTATCTTCCCCAATAGACTCTGCACATCCTTTTTGCATGTCGGCTCTCCTAACTTCTTAATGGCCTCTATCTTCTTAGGGTCAATCTCTATACCTTGCTCATGAATTATGAACCCTAAGAACTTTCCAGCCGACACACCAAACGCGCATTTGAGCGGGTTCATCTTCAACCCATACCGACGCATTCTTTCAAAGGCTAGTCGCAAGTCGGCCAAGTGGTGTTCATAGCCGTCCGACTTGACGACGATGTCATCAATATAGACTTCTAACACAATGCCTAAGAGATCATGGAAGATCAAGTTCATAGCACGCTGATACGTAGCGCCTGCATTCTTCAAACCGAATGTCATGACGACCCACTCGAACAACCCGACAAAACCGGGGCAACGAAAGGCAGTTTTAAACATGTCCTCTTCGGCCATAAAGATCTGGTTATACCCGGCATTGCCATCTAAAAAGCTAAGTACTTTGTGTCCGGAGGCGTCGTCTATCAACATGTCGGCTATAGGCATAGGATACTCATCTTTAGGTGTGGCTTTATTCAAATCCCTGAAGTCTATGCATACCCTAATCTTGCCAGTATTCTTCTTCTCGACTGGCACAATGTTTGAAATCCACTCGGCGTATCTGCATGGCCGAATGAACCCTGCCTTTACCAGTCGGTCGACTTCTTCCTTGATACGATCATACAGATTAGGGTTGAAACGCCTAGGCGATTGCTTGTATGGTCTGAAGCCGGTCTTGATAGGTAGCTTATGTTCGACCAGACTTCTACTTAACCCGGGCATCTCTGTATAATTCCAAGCAAAGCAATCTACGAACTCTTTGAGTAGCGCACATACCTTATTCTTCTGGCCGACTTCCATATTGGCGTTAATGAATGTTGGTCGAGGCACGCCTCCATCGCCAATATCGACTTCTTCCAGTGGGTCGGCCGACGAGAACCCTTGTCCGAGCTTCTCCATGTCGTCGAAATCTTCGATAGTCTCATGCATATCGTTCTTGCCCAAACGATATTCCTCGGTGCGCTTTTGTAGCCATTTAACGCTATCTTCTTTATTCATTTATAAAGATAAATTATTTAGCCGAGCTATAAAAGCCGGCTGTGCTTGTATCGGTACAAATCCGTCCTTACCGATACTGACGTAATCGTAGTCGGATAAGTTCCTACCCGACAGGCACTTCATGTCACCGTGCTGCCAATCGACTGTAGTCTCGGCTAAAGCGATGCAAGCCGAGTTGTCTGCTTCAATCACTTCGACGTCCTCATCTACCCATTGGATTAAGCACTGATGCATGGTAGAAGGGATGCAACAATTGGCATGGATCCAGTCTCGCCCCAAGAGCATGTTGTATCGGCCTTTGACGTCGACTACGAAGAATGCAGTCGGCAGGGTTTTGCTTCCGACTGTATGTTCTACCGACAATATGCCCTTGGCTTCGGATAGCTCCCCCGAGAACCCGCTGAGTCCCATGTTTGTTTTCATCAACTCGGACTCCTTTCGGCCTAGTTTGGAGAATACCGAAAGTGGCATGATGTTGACCCCAGCGCCGCCGTCGACGAGCATTCGGCCAATCGGTCTTCCGTCGATGTGGCCTTTGATGAATAAAGGCTTCAGATGCTACCCATGCTCCTCCGGCTTCTTGAATATGGCGGCACTCGGCCCGAGCAGAAGCTCTGCGACTTCCGACTCAGGAGCGCGGAACTCGATCGGTAGTTCGAACACCATATTGATGTCCATGTCGGCGGGTACTTCTCCGACATCCTTGCTGGCAGCCTCGTCTTCTTCCTTCGCGATGCGCTTCTCCTTCCAGGTCATCTTCGCGGGCTTCATTGGTCGGGCTTGGTTGAACCATTCGTCGCGCTTCTTCTCGACGAGCTCCTCCCTGAGCTCGAGGGCTCGCAGCCGCTGGACCCTCCGCTTCTGAGAGTGCGTGAGTCCTGTGGGGCACCATTGTGGCTTCGGTTTGGTTCCTGGTTCAACCGACTTGATCTTCTTCGCCTGCTGACTAGGCGTGGACTCGACGCCGGGTCCCGCTGCATTGCTGGATTCTGGCTTGTCCGAGTCGTGCACCGTGCCGAACCGTGCACGCCGAGTCCCTGCTGGTGGAGCCGAATTAATTTGCGAGCTAATTAACACGGCTGACCGTTGTGGTCGACTTCCTTCTGAGGCTCGGCTGATGCTCATCTTGTTCGACTCGGGCCGGGTCGTGGTGTGCTCATCAGGTTTGGACTCGGCGTGCTTGACTGGTACCCAGACTTGCCTAGTCGGCGAACTCCTTGGGGTCGCCGGTCGACTTGGTACGTCGGGTGCCTTGCGCCGAGTGGCGAGTCGGTTCCATGGTCGGATTCCCGACTCGACCCGCGTCCTCTTTCCGTGGGGCCGCTCTCCGAATCCAGACGGGATCCAGTTCGGCTGAAACATGCCGAGTGGTCCAGCCGGATGCGGCGTCCAAGGGTTGAAACCCCATGGAGGGCACTGTGGGTAGAAAGTGTGTGCGCCTCCCCAGTACGCCGGACCTGTTGCTAAGTATGGTGGTTGCACGTATGGGCCCCCCTGCCAGTACTCGGAACCACCGAAACCTTGTCGGGGAGGAGACCTGGGGCGCTTGGCTCCTCCAAGCCGAGTGAACACATTGTTGGTTGTGTATTTGTTCAGCAATTGTTTCACTGTCGGCTTTGGCCTCGCGGGCTGACTCTTCCCTCGATTAATCTTCCAGACGCCGACTTCTGGATTCTTTGGCTTGATCATTTTTGGAGTCGGCGAGGAGTTCGAGTTGGTTGTTTTCGGAGTAGGAGAGGGACTCGACTTGATCATCTTTGGAGCAGCATTGTCGTCAACAATGACGTTCTTTCCTTTTGTGGACTCGGCCTGATGTGACCGAATCAGTACTTTCTTCTTCTCCAAATCAATCACGTTGATTGGAAAAGGATCACTGTCGAGCTTCATCTTGGAGCTTTGAGCAAACGTCAATCGTCCGTCGTTGATGGCCGATTGCACCTGTCGGTGAAACACATTGCAGTCGTTAGTAGCATGAGAAAAAGAGTTATGCCACTTACAATATGCTCTTTTGCCCAATTCGTTCGCCGACGGGAACACGTGCCCTTCTCTTACTCGGATCATATTCCCCTGCAGGAGCATGTCAAAGATTTTGTCGCATTTACTAATGTCGAAAGTGTACCGCATCTCCTCTTTCCGAGTGGGTGTAGGTTTAAGAGCTGGACAAGCAAATGGTTTTGACTTGGGGGTATTAACCCACTCGGCAATGCATATGTCAGCGTCGTCCTCGCTGTCCGAGCTGTTTTCATACGTTATGACATTGATTGCCGATTTTTCTTTGGCTTTGCCCTTAGCATCTCCGAACCGGCTGTATGTTTTGACGTCCTTAGCGCGGTTCTCTTGTGCTACAGCCCTCTGAGCGACTTGGCTAATGGTTAGGAATTCTTGGCCCTCTAATCTGTCCTTAATATGGGCGAGCAAACCTGAAAAAGCAAGGTCGGCAAGATCTTTTTCGTTTATAGTTAAACTAAAGCACTTGTTCTTAACCTCTCTGAATCTTCTAATGTAATCAAAGACCGGCTCGTTGTACTTTTGTTTAACCATCGTCAGATCCGAGAGCCTGAGCTCGGTCTCACCACCGTAAAGTAATCGTGGAACTGCCGTTCTAGATCTTCCCAGGACGTAATAGACCTAGGGGCAAGCGAGGTGAACCAAGTGAAGGCAGTACCCGACAATGACAAGGGAAAAAGTTTTATTCTGTAGATATCCGACGTGCCGACTTCACTACTCTGTGCTAAGAATTGCCCTATATGCTCGAAAGTCGACCTATTGTCTTCCCCTGTGAATTTGACAAAATCAGGAATTCTAAACCCGCGGGGGTACGGCATTGTGTCATAGCACTCGGGGTATGGCTTTAGGTAACCCCGAGAGCCATCTTTAGGTATTACGCCGAGTTCTCTGAGCATTGCGGAGAGTTGGTCCTTAAAGCTCATATCGAACAGTGGGGTACGCGAAGTCGGCCGGGGTAACTCGGGTTGGACTTGCTGCGAGTTAAAATATGTTTCTGGAACCGGCCCATGGGGGACTCCGGTACCGAGCGGTGGGATAGGTGGTGTGCTGTACGCGACTGTTTGGTAGTATGGTTGTGGGATATTCGCGCTAAGGCTTAGACTTCGGTCGTTGTTGGAAGAACTCTGGGGTACCGAAGTCGGATTGACAGAAGTCGTGATCACGGGGGCGACTTCTACCCGATGATCGACTCTGTCATGGTCAGGGTACATCGGCTGCTTATTCCGATGATCGTTATTGACTTGTAGGGCTGTAGATCTAACCTGACCCGGCAGACTATTCTGCAAATCTTTAGCGAGCTGTTCTTTCAACTCGTCAAATCGGCTATTCACTACTCGAGCGAATAATTGCGCCGATTTATCCATCTCGGTGCCATACCTGCTGGCTACCGACACGTCAATTAGATTAGCGATTTCATCAGGACTAGTCGGTTTACTCACCTCGGGTTTGGGCGCAGGAGGTGGACTCGGCACGACTACCTTTTTGATGACGCCGTTTCTCGTCTTCTGGTAGCCGGCCAACTTTTGCCGGAGTCGCTCCGCCTGCTCCTCTTCAAGTTGTCGTTCAATCTCCCGCCGTTCATCTTCAGATAGATCGTCGAGCGTGACGGCGATGATGTTCTCCGGGTTGACGATGCTTCCGTCTTTGGAGTCGGGATTCATCAGGTAATCTTTGCTTCTCGTCCCCAGCGGAGTCGCCAATTGTGTTCGCACGAAATTGGATCCGTGGAACACCTAGGTGATGGGAATCGCCAACCGCACTTACGTGTGCGATAACCAGATGCTTTTCGAGCAAAGCAACAAAGGATAACTATCGTACTTACGCGTACGACGAGTGATTGCTTTCCGAGCAAAGCAACAAAGATCTTCCTACTTACGTGAGGAAGAACCGACTGTTTTACAGCGCAAAACAGCAAAGATCTACTACTAAGAAAAGGTAAAAGATAAAAGATAAAAGATTGATTTGATCGATTGTTGGATGATTTCAATCGGCCGTCACCCTTTACATATTTATAGGGCGGCTGGTCTTCCCGTAGGAGGTTCAGACTCCTAATCCTAATCTGATTACAAATATATCTCTTTCCTTGCTTAAAGGATCTGGATTCTACCGTACATGTAACTTTCCATACAAACCAAGATAGCTTTCCAAATCTTAACTGCTTCGGACGCCGACATCCGGACTCTTCTCGGCGCACGGGATATCCTTCCTTAACAAACTGGATAGACTTCCAAATCTTGTAGGACTCTCCTTGATTGCCTCGCCGCGTTTCTTGCGCCTCAAGCTGAAGTCTCTGGCGTCGGGTAAGTCTTGAAGGATAGTACTGCAATTCAGACTTGCTGAAGATGGTCCTTCGCGGGTGCTCGGAGACGAACTTGGACCGCTCGGGAATCCGCCGAGTGCTCGGGGACGAACTCGGACTGCTCGGGGATGAACTTTGTACCGCTCGGGAGTCGGCCGAGTACTCGGGAAAAAACCCCTCGGGGCTGGAGACCTTCTCGGGGCTGGGCCACTCGGTATCACCAGTACTCGGGGTCGATGTTGCTCGGGGCCGCCACTGTTGAATACCCAGAGGTACCGCTCGTGACTTGATGGCGTAGTGCTCGGGGCGTGGGCGCTCGGGGACACCTCCAACTGCTTGGGTCTTCGGGAACTTCTGCGAGCACCTTCGCACTTGGGATATGATGACTACTCGGGATGCAGTGAGCACTCGGGGGGCACTCGGAAGCGCCGCGAGCACTCGGTATCAAGTATACCGCGAGCGTCCAGGCCACTTGGCTGTATTAATCCTGCATGTAAGAGTAAATGCTGCATCCATACTGTTAGTTTCATCATCTCAACTTCCAGCAAACCTAATACTTAATTTGGCCCACTGAATAAACCTTCAAGCCAAATTACGCTGTAAACACATAAGGCTATGGTATTGAAAACACTGAGTAGTCATATACTATTTTTCAAAATAGTATGCAGTGTCTAGATTAGCGAACGTAATTGGGATGCTTTTTACAAGACCACAATGCCTATGCTCCTTGTGTATTAAAATTCATACAAGCCTAGGAGAAACAAAAGAATGCATTAAGGTATGCCTATATGGCATTAAGTATTAATTCATCTGAGCTAATGAATCATATTTACTTCTTTAGCATTTGATCACTATCACTACAGTTTAAGAATATCGGCTTGGCATGCTATTGATTGTGCATAAGAGGAGGCTAAGATATGCACAATTTGCAGAAGTATCATGCATAAGAGGAGGCTGAGATTGTGCTCTCTATATTCCTGATTTATTCCTGAAAAGCAATGAACAATGGTCATTTTATGTGTTTCAGTGAAACTCTAGGTATGCCTATTTGTTCATGCCTTGATATTGTCTATGTAGGTTATCATATATCTGATTATTAGGTTAACAATGAGAAATGAAAGACAATTTCCAGTGTTTTTTTTTCTGTCAGCATGGTTAGCATCACAACAGTAGTGTAATGAGCTCAAGTAATGTCTTACTTATTTTGACTATGAAATTTCTAGTCTGATTTATGGGCTGCAGTGGCTGGCAGCTTTATGAAAGTAGTAGGAGCTAACAGGATTATTTTACTTGTCGTGGGGCATTGGAACTTCATGGGGCTGGCTCCTATTCTCTATTTTGTATTTATCATTAAATACAATAAATATGTTTACTTCTTGAAATATGACACCAAATCGTGATATATAAAGGAAGCAGCGGCACTTTAGGAGCAACAACCATTATCCGCTGGAGGATATGGACAATCATCCCTGCATGCAATGCCGTGGTAGACATGTCAACTAACTCAAGGGATCTCATCGACCGAGAATTAGCCGCATTTGGTCAAAGTTTGGAGAATAGCTTATGCAGGTTACTAGCGACTTCACAGCTTGGCTTTTGATTTTTTTTCAGCATAGGATATCAAACTATTCCCCTTGATCTGTTCTGATTCTTCTTGGTGCTTAGCAGTGTTTAATTTGTTGCTATGATGATACTTGGAACACTGTTCTACTGAATTCTAAATGAGATGGCAGTGTTAAGCTTGTTTGCTAATATATTACTCATCTCCTTGATAGTTGAGTTTGCTTTTGCTCTCAGTTATTGCAAATGAAAAAATTCTTAAGGAAAATTGCTTACTATAGATGGTATATTTGAATATGTCCAGGTGGCAGTTGATATTTAATTTAGAGTGGGATCTTCCATTTGGCATATTAAATCAGATTTTGGTATTAGTTAACCTTGCTCCATTGTTTCATTTAGCCTGACAATCCTCTTTTAACTACTACTTTCTAAGTCCTCGGATTTGTTTAATAATACATGTGGATTTCTAGATGTACTGAAATCTGAATTCAGAAAACACATCTTTTCAAGTAGAATAGAGCCTCAAGAATTCAAGCTTTGGGTCTATTTTCGTATTTGGATCATATATATACATATTGTAGAAACGTGCGTTGCACATGCTCGGTTACTAGTTAGTCACAAAAAAGAGAGAAATGTATAGGCCATCTATCTGGTAGGTCTAGATTAACAGTTTAGATTTTATCTACGAATTCAAGATAGGAGGAGAAATGCAATGGCTGCTTGGTTCCCGTACGTATTTGATAGATATACGACAAATCGATATATAGGTCCAAGACTCATACGTCTAGCTAGCCACCGTACGTGATCTGATTTTCCTTCCCAAAATTACATACCGTGCATATCAGTCCGTAAAAGATAGTCCATCCTATCTGGGACCAGTTTCATAATATTGATCGACGTATCGTATTAGGACTCTGGCTATCATGCACAAATATGCATAGAATGATTCGTATATATGTAGAAGATAGATTCGTACGTGTTTTTGTCTATGGAAGATCCAAAAAACAAACTAGTATCTGAACATCCATCTTGATTAATCTGAGCCATCAATATAACCGGATGAGCCTCTTGGACGGATTGGATTTTCTTTTAGTTTGCTAGGATTAACAGATCGTGTATGTTTTGAGAATCCTATTTTTTAGGATTCATGTGGAGGCTCGAAATAGTAAACCCTATATCCTATATATATATATATATATATATATTCATATCCTATATATATATATTCATATACGAGTAGAACCCACTAAGGTCTAAAGCTCTTCTAAGCATGAAAACAAATTCGACAAATTTCGGTGGGCCCCAAAATTTCCCCAATTTGGTCAAAAAAATTTGGTTTGACTAAATTTTGAGCACAATTCTGTTAGAATTTGGTCAAAATTCAAATTTGGTCAAATTTAGCCAAATTTTGTCAAAAATCAAACTAGTTTTTGGTACTCTATTCCAGAATAGTTTTCAAAATTACCAAATTTCGGTGGGTCTCGAAATTTTTTTCCCTACTTCGAAGATAGCTCCACGTCATTAACAAAAGAATGGCCATTGAATTGGATTCTGATAGCTCGCTCCATACCCTGTCTGTAGTTGTGAGTTACGCATGTCTTGTCAGCTTCTCCCCTTCACCTTCCCACCGCCATCTTCTCCACTCCCTCACAGCCCTCTACCTCTGCTCCACGATCACTACTCAACAAACTGATGGTTGAGCGTAGCATCCGAGAGGTCGTCCATTGCTTTTTATTGTCCTCCCTCCTCTACCCTCCCCTTCTCATCCCATTCTCAATCTCTGATGTCTCTCCCCAGCACAGCTTGTGGCGCCCAGAGCTCTCCCGGCTTGCTCTCACGCCCGGCTCTCTACCCTGGCAGCCGCTGTCATGGTCTTTCTCTCTCTCTCTCTCTCAGTTGGAGTCAACTGATTAGTTGGTTGATTGACATATTGGTACATGCACAATTTAGTAATTTGCTTCTGATATGATTCATCTTTTTTGGCCGTGGTTCAGCCATTCGATCCATTGGGGTTTCTTGTCTCTATACCTAACTTCGCTGTGCGAATATTATATTGCGGTAGTTGCTCTAAAATAGAAGAATCAAGGTGTTAATTCTGCCGCAGATTTCCTGTCACAATTTAGGTTCTAATCCTAATTGCTGTTGTCACAAAAGGATGATCAAATTTTAGCTTAATTTGCATTCTAATGTATGATGATTTTGTGGTGGCTGGCTCTTTTGACACGTGATTAGCAATGGAAGGATGACGAATAACCAAACCTTGCACTACCTTTAGGTTTTGCTAGCCAATGTTGTCCAATCCCTCTTACAAATGTAATAGTTTCTTTCGTTAGAGATAGGGTATTAAAATGGAGTTATATTTCTCCAATAAAATTCCGATTTTTTAGTCATGTTACATGTTTCTTGAATTGTGTTACAATTGGTTGTGTTGCTGTCCCCAAGTTATATTTCTATGTCGTATTTCTGTTAAGTAACTCCACCGTGGCCGGTCCCAAGCCCGGGTAAAGGAGGAGGGTTGTGTTAGGCTTGGCGAGCCAACGTAAAAACCCAGTCATTTTTATGGATATGAAACCCAATAGAAATTCATTCGGCCGTCACCCTCTTAGCGACACACCATATCGGAACCCGGGTGTGGTTAAATGAGCAAGGGCCGAGTCGTCACTCAGTGGCGCGCTACATCAGCGCCCGGATGTAGTGACAAGTGTGCAAGGGTCTTCGCATTTTGCTCGACGAATGCGAAGGGTAAGGAAGCTAGTCGATGCAAATAGGGTTGTAGGTGGTTGGAATGTAGGGTCCTTAACTGGAAAGCTAGAGAGTTAGTTGATGTTGCGATTAGGAGACGTGTAAACATCATTTGTGTCCAGGAGACTAAATGGACGGACCAGAAGGCGAGAGAGGTAGAGAATACTTATTTCAAGCTATGGTACTCAGGGTTAGTTGGGAATAGGAATGGTGTAGGTATTCTGATTGATAAGAACCTCAAGAATGGAGTAGTGGACGTCCGGAGACAGGGAGATAGGATTATCCTAGTCAAGCTAGTCATTGGGGATTTGGTCCTGAATGTTATTAGTGCTTATGCCCCACAAGGAGATCTTGATATGAGCATGAAGAGGCAATTCTGGGAAGACTTAGAGGACATGGTTAGAAGTGTACCTACTAATGAGAAACTCCTCATAGGAGGAGATCTCAATGGCCATGCGGGCACATCAAATGTGGGGTTTGAGGGGGTGCATGGGGCTTTGGGTATGGCGATAAGAACCAAGAGGGCAAGGACATCTTAGATTTTACTCTAGCTTTCGACCTGATGGTAGCTAACACCTTTTTTAGGAAAAGGCAATCCCATAGTGACCTTTAGTACTGCTCAGCACTCCAGCCAAATTGATTTTGTCCTTACTAGGAGGGTGGATAGACGTGCTTGTGTAGATTGCAAGGTGATACCTGGAGAGTGTGTTGTCCCACAACATAAGCTAGTGGTGGTTGATTTTTGCTTTCTTTTACGGGTTCCTCGGGACAAAGGTGACAAATACGAGAACAAAGTGGTGGAAGCTCAAAGAGGAAGCGCAACAGATCTTTAAGGTTAGGATGATTGTAGGAGGACCATGGAACGAAGAGGAAGACGCGAATAACATGTGGATGAAGATGGCAACTTGCATTAAAGGGTGGCTAGGGAGGTGCTTGGAGTAACCAAAGGAAAGAAATGCGAACCTAAAGACACCTGGTGGTAGAATGAGGATGTCCAAAAGGCTATTAAGGAAAAGAAAGAATGCTATAAATGCTGGCATCATGACAGAAGCACAAACAACATGGAGGAGTACAAAGATGCCAAGAAGAAAGCAAGGCGAGCTGTGAGTGATGCAAGGGGGCGGGCTTATGATGAGTTATACTGGCGATTAGGCACAAAGGAAGGTGAAAATGATGTTTACAAGATGGCTAAAATTCGTGAAAGGAAGACAAGGGATTTCAACCAAGTTAAATGCATTAAGGACGAGGCAAATCGACTTCTAGTGAAAGACGAGGAGATTAAGAACAGATGGAGAGATTACTTTGATGAATTGTTCAACGGTGGGAATGAGAGCATTATTCTTGAGTTAGATGACTCCTTTGATGATACCAACAGGCGTTTCGTGCGGAGGATCTAGGAGTCCGAGGTTAAGGAGGCCCTAAAAAGGATGAAAGGAGGCAAGGCGTTGGGCCCTGATGATATCCTTATTGAGGTGTGGAGATGTCTTGGAAACATGGCAGTAGTATGGCTAACTAAGCTATTCAACCGCATCTTTCGGTCAAACAAGATGCCCGAAGAGTGGAGGAAAAGTATATTAGTACCTATCTTTAAAAATAAGGGAGATATTCAAAACTGTACTAATTACCAAGAAATTAAGCTTATGAGTCATACTATGAAGCTATGGGAGAGAGTGATTGAGCATCGACTAAGAACATTAACGAACATCACAAAAAATTAATTTGGTTTTATGCCCGGGAGATCGACCGTGGAGGCGATTTTCTTGCTACGTCAGCTTATGGAGAAATATAGGGAGCAGAAGAAGGATTTACATATGGTATTCATTGAATTGGAGAAGGCATATGACAAAATACCAATGGCAGTCATGTGATGGGCACTAGAAAAACATAGAGTCCCAACAAAGTACATTATCCTCATCAAGGATATGTACGATAACGTTGTGACAAGTGTTCGAACTTATGACAGTGAGACCGATGCCTTTCCAATTAAGATAGGACTACATCAAGGGTCAGCCTTGAGCCCATACCTTTTTGCCTTAGTGATGGATGAGGTCACGAGGGATATACAAGAAGATATTCCTTGGTGTATGCTCTTTGCTGATGATGTGGTGCTAGTAGACGAGAGTAGGATGGGCATCAATAGGAAATTAGAGCTGTGGAGACAAACTTTAGAATCGAAAGGGTTTAGACTTAGTAGAACCAAAACCGAGTATATGAGGTGCGATTTCAGTGGTGTTAGGTGTGAGGAGGAAGAGGTTAGTCTAGAAGGACAAATAGTGCCAAAGAAAGACACTTTTCGATACTTGGGATCAATGCTACAGAGCAATGGTGGCATCGATGAGGATGTTAGCCACAGAATCAAAGCAGGGTGGATGAAATGGCGACAAGCATCTGGCATCCTTTGTGACAAAAAGGTCCCACAGAAGCTAAAAGGTAAGTTGTATAGGACGGCGATTAGACCTGCGATGTTGTATGGAGCAGAATGTTGGCCCACTAAAAGACAACACATCCAGCAAATAAGTGTCACAGAGATGCGTATGCTACGGTAGATCTGTGGGCATACAAGAAGGGATCGAATTCGGAATGAGGATATACGTGATAGGGTAGTGGTGGCACCGATTGAAGAGAAGCTTGTCCAGCATCGACTAAGATAGTTTGGACATATCCAACGGAGGCCTCCAGAAGCACCGGTGCATAGCGGTATTCTAAGATCTATTGACAATATTAGGAGGGGCAGAAGGCGACCAAAGTTGACATGAGAGGAGGCAGTAAAAGGAGACTTAAAAGATTAGAATATATCTAAAGATTTATCTCTAAATAGAACCGCGTCGAAATTGGCGATCCATGTGCCCGAATCATAATTTTCTTTTAAGTCATTTTCTTTTATCTTTTGGCTTATGAATTTTTTATTGGGTTTCATCTCTAGCCTACCTCAACTTGCTTGGGACAAAAGGCTTAGTTGTTGTTGTTGTTGTATTTCTGTTAAGTAATTGCTATACTTTAGGGTAATTGATTCAGATCGCAACGATAGATTCAGTGAACTTGCATGTACGTAGTTGTCCAACGCCTCACCACGAGGATCCGAGGCCATCGTTCCATTGGTTTTCGCCAACCTCTCGTAGTCTGGATGGTTAAAGTCAATCTTTATATTATTTTTTCTATAAAGACGTCACTTCGTGACGGTGGTCTGTTTACCTTTGGACCACACCACCTATTAAATCTAACACAAATAGTTAGGATGAAAATGGGTATGAATAGTATGTTCTAGCACAAAAACTAATTTATCTTCTTAAATAGATGATACATTTTGTAATCTGTAGTAACGCACGGGCATTGTGCTAGTAGTTTAAAGAACCTTACATAGCTATAATTAGGGTCTATTTGGTTGGGCTGTTACTGTTGACAAAACTGTTATTGGCTGGCCGTTTGAAAAAACTGTTGTTGTTATGGGAAAGTGAAAATATGGCTTTTGGTTGAACCAAACCATCTACAACATTTTAAAAAATAAGCAATGAAGCTTCAGCACACTGGAAAAAGCTGGCAGAAGGCAGCTTTTTCAATCAGCTGAATTTGCACTGCAAAACCCATAGCTACCGTTAACAAAAATTACTGAAGACCTAGCCGTTTGGTTGAGTTGCAGCTTTTTCTAGTGAAAAGCTGCTGAAAAGCCCAATCACACACCCCTTAGTCATCAGATGGTGGCTGGTGGGTGTGTCTGATCACGCACTAGGGATAATAGCAACAATAACCTTAGATTAATAGCCATCGTTAGTCATCACATGGTGGCTGCTTTTTTTAGATAATGGAAGAGAAAGCCATCGCCTCATTGGTTAATTTTTGCCAACCTCTCGTACTCGTACTCTGGACGGTCCAAGTCAATAGCTTAAAGGACTTTAATTACCACCTCCTTGCCCTCGCGACCACCGTGTGGACACCTCTGCCACCGAGCGCCGTCTCCTCTCCCACGCAGCCGTCAAGATCCTCCGCGTGGATAGAGGCCGAGCGTTGCCTCCTCACCCCCACGGCCGCAGTGAGGACGCCCGAGCTGCGTGAGCGTTTGGGGCGATGGCGGAGAGCGGTCGACCACTGCGGTGCACTTAGTGCTTGCCAGACTGGGTGCCACTCTCCTTGAGGCAGGTCGGCATCCCAATGCGGGCGGTGCGGTCACGCGTGGCCATGGCGGTGCGAGATCTAGGGAGAAAGGAGGAGTAGTTTGCGACGGGGAGGAGGAGATCCGAAAGGCGGCTAACGGGAAGGAGGGACGAAGTGAAGCTAGGGTTTAGGGGTGGTTTAAATAGTTTTCTCCACTGGGCCTGTATGGGCTGGAGCTCCCTCCACAATGCTGCTTCAAATAGTAAGTAGAATAACTATTAATTAAGTCCAAATTGTTTCATTTTGATGCCATTCTCAACGAGAAAATCTATTAAGTCCAAATTGCTTCATTCACCACAACACGGTGGCCTTACAGGAAACCTTGCAGAGCATCTAACTGATGCACTTCATATCAACGTACATGAAATCCTCTTCCACTCCACACATGCGCTGAACAGCATATTGGTTGTCGCAGATAAGCTCATCGTTACGGTCTCCACAGATAGTGTCCTCGAACTCCTCTCTCCCATGAAACATTTCCGATGCTGGATGCACAATCTTTGTCCCTTCACCCTCACAATACAGGCACCGCACATGTTCTGTTGTACAAAGAAGATAGTAAACATCTAAATTTGCACAATGCTATGAAAGCAATTCGAACTATTAGTTTAACACTAAGACCCTGCATATGTACTATGCTCTTCACGGGTACAGGACTACAGCCCACAGGTTTGATATCTCTATAACCACCAAGATCTGTCACTTTTTACCAATTCTCTCCTATTTCCATGGATTTTAAGGATATTATGAGGAAGGGCGGCATTGTGCGTTTTTATATTGCTGCCTTTCAATTTATGGTTGTATGGCTGTGATGAACATCTCTATTCTAGATTATTTTCGTTCCATTGTTATACCCATCCTTTTTAGCACCTCTGACCCATAGCCACAAACAAGATAATCCGGGTGTGGATCTGGGGTGCACACTCTACTTGTACTACTTCTTGCAGTCCTCTTTTTTCCTGTACGGTTTTGTAAGTTGGCAACATACTTATTCACGTGGTTGCTTACTAGTCAGCACGCGACATTGATATTGATAGCTATCTACAAGATGAAAAACTGACATAATGACATGGGGAACATCAAAATTGTGCAGAAAGAAAAGCGTACGTACCAGCAAATGGCGTTGGCACATCCACACGACAGCACAATAGGGGTTCACCCTCGTCATCATCGAATTCAGCAAAAAAGAGTAACGGATATCTGTCAACAGATGGAGAATCCTTCTGAGTGACCAAAAAGTTTACATGGGTGTAACGAAATTTGCACGGGGCAAAAGACAGGTCATCATCCATGTCATCGTAGAATTCAGGTGTGCCTACAGACTCATTCGCGCCACAGATAATATGAAGCTCATACATGGGTTCCTATAGGCAGGATGAAAGAGCAAACGTTAGTGAGTGACTATAAGACAACACGGTTGCCCTTATCGGTTAAAATAAGGGAAGAGAGAGCAAAACAAGTTACCGACCCCATCTCGTAGCAAGTGTTTGTCCAATGCAGCTTTCACCTTTGTGGAGATTCTTCTTTGTTGAGCCTCGGAACGCCTCTTTCCAGCAATTACCGGATCGGGGTTCTTCTTTGTAATTTGTTCAGGAGTTGGCTTCTGTTTGGAAGACAATAAGTTGGCGATGAGCTGCACATTTTCCGACGTGAGTTTGTCTCCGTTCTGCAGCAGGAGGAAGGCAGGTCCCTGCAGCATCGCCTTACATGAACTGAGAAATACTGCATGCGCCTCAGGGTTGGGGTGCCATGCTGCGGTGCCTGCAGCCTCGTAGGCTTCCTCAGCGCTGGTGCACGGGCTTTGTTGCTCCACCTTCCTGACAGCATTATAGAGGCCGGGTGTGCTTGTCCTGCATTGTTGTTGCTGGCGTTCAGCCTCCCTCACAGCAGCAGCACTGAGGATCGGATCGGCCATGGACAGGTGAGCAACCCCCGTAGTAGCAGCATCGAGGTTTGGATCGGCCATGGACAGGTGAGCACAGGAGGCGACTAGGCATTGCACAACTTCGTGCTCGGATAAATTGTGGTAGCGGGTTTGGAGGAATGAGGCAAGACCGTAAAAGGAGCGGCTCTCCAAGCGGGTGAGGCTGTTTGGGCCGATCATGTCCAGCACCGGGTGTTCGGCTGCTGTGAACATGACATCGTACCATATCGTATTGACGATGATGTTGGAGACGGGGTCCAAGGGGCCGTAGCAGTAACCGGCCTTGAGCATGCTGCGGTGGTAGCGAGTGCGCAGCTCTGCACGAGGCAGCCTGGCCAGAGCGCGCAGGTAGAAGCTGCGAATTGTGTCGAGAAGCGCCATCCTCAGCGATCGGGTGGCTTCGTACGGCATATTGGCAATGTTCTTGTAAGGTGGTCGAGAAGCCGCAAGCTCCCAAGCTTTCCCCAGCTCAGTATGCGACCGTCCGCCGAGCAACCTTTGGATCTGGGTCTGGGTCTCGTTCTTCATCGCCGAGAGAAAACCAAGGACTTGCTGCAGTTGAGAGGACAGCGACATCCAAACATCGACAAGGCGTTGGGGCTGAGGGTGCTTGGACACCTGCGCGGCCAACCTGAGGGCCGCCTTAAAGGCTGACACTGATGCCATGGAGATGACCGAGAACCCTATCATGCCGCGGTCCGCAACGATGAGGCGCGCGGCGACCAGGAGGTCGGCGTCGGCGACGAGCAGGTAGCCCGGCGAGGTAGGGGAAGAAGTAGATGAGGAAGGCGACGAGGCCGTCGAGCGAGCGCTTCCCCATCTCGCCCAGCTTGGTCTCGTCGAAAACCTTGTCCTTGAGGTCGAGATCGGGGCGGAGGAGGTCGGACGTGACGAGGGTGTTGGCCATGACGTTGGAGACGGGGTCGAGGAGGCCGACGCAGACGCCGTTGTCGAGGAAGCGCGCGAGCGTGGCGGGCGATGCCTCCACGGCGAGCCGGGCGCACGCCTCCCTGTGGAAGGCGTCCATCTTGGAGAGGAGCCGCGCCTTCTCCTCGACTTGCTCCGCTCTATAGGGCATGAACCGACGCTGCGGCCGGATCACGCGGCGGAGGCTGCTGGTGCCCGCGCCGTCGCTCATGGCCGCTGGCGATGGGGTTTGGGAGCTTCTCCTTCCCTTCTCCTCCTCCTCGATTTAGCGGCAGCGAGGTGAGTGATGGCTCGGGCTCAAGTCCAAAGGCGTTTCTCTTCTTCTGCTTCTTTCTAATTTTTGGGTGTTGTAAGTTCTTTATACAGGGGCGTGACTGCTGGGGTATTTATTCGTGCCATTGTCGAATCCGAGTGGTATTATATTTCCGTGTTGGAACTGGAATCCGAATTGCATCAGGATGTCAGGGCGAATACGTGACCAGCTGTGTTGGAATGTGTCATAGCTCCAGCTAGCTAGCTACAACGAGACGATCGGCGATGGAGGATCGCCGTCGCGTATTTAGACCTTGGTTTGGAAAACTGAATCGGTTTTAGCGCCTGGCCAACCCGAATCGAATTAAATTTATCATGTTGGCTAATATTTTTTTCTAAACCACAACAAATTAAGCCACATGTCACTCGTGAGACTGTGCGAGCAAATTCAGTCAGGCGTCTCCCTTGTCGAGGATTAAGAGCAAAATTAACGCCAAATTTGAAATCCTCCGAGCATGAACAGTACTAATCACACAAACCAGCACAGAATTATCTTTGATTAATTGCACACGAAGATAATAGTGTACCTACACATCGATCGAATAGCTTGTAAGACCAATGAATTATGAGTGATAGACATATAGCATATGTTGCGGATGGATAAATTAACCACAAGATAAGTTTGTCAATAATTAGTTTAATCGATTCAGGTAGTGTGAAGTCCAAACTTAACTTTCAGACCCCCCCCCCTTTGCATCTCCTCATCAGTTCAGATTAAGTTGATGAGCACAGACGAATTGATACTACTGCACATATCATGGAGCATTTTAGAAATAAAAAAAATTGATTCTAGCAGCAATATGACTAAATAAAGTAACCAGAACTTATGTCCCTTACCATTCAGAAATATAGCAGAAAAGAAAGTGAAGATGCATGTCTCCGTCTCAACCACAGGTAGTTGACAGAGGCCACGTGACCTAGCCGTCAACCTTGTCGTAGAACTTCTTATTGTCTTCACAGTTATCTGAACACGTCCAACAAACAACATGTGCGATGAGTACTTCATGTACCTAGCGTGTCCCCTCATAAGCAAACCTATGACTACGTGCAGGCTTAAGCAAAGGAATGATTTTATGACTCTTTTGCATAAAAGCAACTTCGGTTGTAATAGTACAGTAATTTCGAAGGCATCGTTTTGATGGAAACTAGTTTTAATATCACGTATGTTTCTTATAAATGTGAGGGTCCACAACCAATGCATACGACTAAGGCATCTGGCCTAAACTCGTACATAGGTTCCAACCACCTATTCACTTTCCAGAAACAGGGTAGAGGGAAATAGCAAAGGGGAGAAAGGCATTCCTTTTCATCAGGAATGAGTTATGTGTCGTCCATGACAGTGCATACGGCTAATCTATTAGTTTAACAATCTACAAAGGTTGTACACTTTACTCACATGACGTAATCTCGCCTTGTTGCCCACTAGTGGCCACTGGTAGAGTACACACCCATCGGTGTACCAACAGTGAGATCGTGATGAGGTCTTTTAGCTAATCTCCTGCTGATGTGACATACCCACCAGGTCTGACACGGAGTTAAGAGTACAACCCCACTCCGGCCTCCCATCTGTGTTGAGGTCCTCGTAGCTACGTCCACCCTTGTGTGGTACGGCAATGTTGGCACCAAGACTCGACTAACCTACTTAACCATGCCAAAATGTGGTTGTACTATTTTCACACTTCTTAAAATCATGACTTCGGCCTTATTCGATACAGACGACCAATGGCTTCTTCAACTCATGAAGAACAACCATTTGCGTCTTCAACTCATGATTCAGTCGTTGCCTGCACCATTTAGATGGTAAATTTCACCCAGAGTAGAGTAAGAAATTAAAGGGCATCCGGCCTAGTTCAGCAAGCTCAACAATAAGTTTCGATTAAGGATAATCGATCCGGAGATCATTCCTCTAAAAAGGTAATTCAAAGTATCATAAAGATATATATGTTTAAGCATGGCTAAGGAATATCTGTACTCTATTTTGAATATTGAAGTAATAATCTACTCAAGGTATCAGGTAAAAAGGGCGACAAGCGGATATGAGTACAGGTGTGTCAATCGACACGCTGCTACGGGAATAAAATAACATGCATATTTATAAATAATAAAATATAATGATTTTAAAATATAGGATCAACATGATCAAGAAAAGGGGCATACCTTCGCCAACGAGTTGGTTGTCTTCTACAGGACTTGTCCTTACCAAACATCGTTACTACCTATCCGTCGCATTCTCCGCCGACCGCAGCATGAAGAAATGGCGGAAGAGTGCCACCGACGACATCACCCCCATGAACATCTCGCAGAGATGGGCGAAGATCGCCAGCATCACTACGGAGTTGGGGGAGAGATGGATGAGGTGGATCTCGTACTCCGTCAGCACCTCCAAGAAGAAGGAGAAGAACGGCGGCACCAGGCCCGCCGCGATAAAGCTCGCGAAGATCACCGTCTCCTCTAGCCTCGGCGCCGACGGTACGTAGCCGGCCTCACCCTCATCGCCCCCCTCTGGCCCTCTGGGACCAGCATCTTCCGCACCTTGTCCACGCTCTCCTCGTTAAGGAGACAAGATTTGGGAAGGATGGCGGCGGTGGACGGTGGGGAAGCGTGGCGTCTCCCGCGTCTCGGCATGGCGGCGGTGTGGCATGAAAACTAGAGGCGAAAGAGTGCAAGGAGGCGAAAAGGTGAAAGGAGGCGAAGGGCACAAGAAAGGAGAAGAGAAGAAGTGTCTGCGTGAGAGGAAGCTGAGGAGGCGTGAGGATGGCGAAGCATATAAAAGAAGGAATCAAGAAGTTGAAGCGTTTCGTGTAGTGGGCGCAAAAGTCGGGGCAATTCTATTTCCCTGACAGAGTGCGCTCCTCCACGAGGCACGAGAATCGGAGCGGTTCCCGCTTTTTTGGCGCTCAGGATGGGCCGGCGTCTTCGTTGGCCCATGGAGTGAAGGCCCTGTCCCCAACCTCGTCCTTTTTCTGGGTCGTCGTCTGGTGGCAGGGCTAGGGGCTACTGTCGGCGATATGGGGACCAGGATCCCCTAAACCGCGGGCAAAGGCCAAACTTGACGTCGCGTCGCCAAGGACGTGGGAGTCAAGAAGAGGTGCTCAGGGGCTCGTCCCGAGCACTGTATCCACAGCTTATCAGGAGGAGTCCCGAGTCATCCCTTAAGGATGCCCCCTGAGCACCCAAGGTGACTTGGCCTCCGCGTGGGACCCCGAGCGCATCCCCCAGTCGGTGGAAGGGCTTAGGATGCGTGCTCGGGAGTCCCCGAGCACCCCTCGTGGGACCTTCCATAGTACACGTTGCCCAGCGGGCGCGTTTAATGCCTGTCTGACAGGTGCATTTAATGCGTGCGTGACAGGCATACCTACTCCAAGTCCTCAGCGGACAAGATGGCGGTGTCCTGACCGTTTTCCGTCTCTCCAAGTGATAAGCCCCATCAGCTATCAACCTTGGCAGGGGATGGGGCGGTCTGACACCTTTTTGACTTTGTGGCGCGCCGTCGTGCGACCCGGCGTATGCCTCCGGCCCCTGGTCTGTGGGACCAGGATAGTTGCATCATGGTCCATGGCAGAGAGCATCCAAGGAAGTCTTTGTCTTCTGACTCAATCACGTCATGATGATCCAGATTCCAACCGAAGCGTGGCAGGAACTATTCCGCTACAGCGGCCCTCAACCACCGGCATGAGTTGCCCACGCCCTATTCGTCAGCGGCTGTACTTCTACAATGTATTTACCTTTCGGCCATTGTGGTGACCCCTGGTATATAAGGGGAGAACCAAGGCCATGAAAGGGGCTTCTTCCAGAAAAAGGAGAATAGCTAGAACCTAGAAGAAGGTTTCGATCGCTGGAAGCTAATTGTAATCCCCCAAATATTGGCAAATACACAAAGAGTAGGACGTAGGGTATTACACCACTTAGGTGGCCCGAACCTGGGTAAATCACAGTCTCATCTCTAGTTTCCTGCCTCTAAGCACCACGTAGCTCCTATTCCTTCGGTTCCCCGGCCGAATCCCAAAGGGGGTCCTTCCGGACCACCGATGCCAGCGTTTGTTCGCTGACAGGGGGCAGGTTGAGCAGGGGAATGGGCCAGGGAGAAGGGGCCCAGGCGAAGAGAAGAAGATGGGCTAGAGAAGAAAAAGGCCCATCGGGGGGGAAAGAAGAGTTTTATTTTTTTATTTTATGTTTTCCTTTTTGTTTCTTTTGTACATTTCAACCATTTTTGTTTCACAAATTCAAACCCAAATCCGAATCCAAATTTCTTTAAAGCATGCTTATGCTAATGATGCACAAAAACAAGGTATTCAAGCTTGGGGATGTTACAGCCGCCCCCGCCGCCGGCCTCTACGCCCTCGCTGCCGGCCGCCATGGATCTCCTTCAGTTCTCATACGCGTCGGGCGACGCATCCTTGCCGGAGTACGAGTCCCTCTCCTCCCCGCTCTGCCTCCCCTCCCGTCTTCTCGCCGCATCGTCCTCGGTCATGGTGACGTCGGGCGATGACGAGGCCGGCCTCGACACGTTCCAGTGGCATGTGGCCATGAGCCTCACGGAGCAAGAGCCGGACCCAGGAGCCGTGGAATTCACAGGGATTAGGGAGCGGCCAAGACAGGTAAGATGGTGAGGCTGCCATATACGACGGCACTGGCGATGCTGTTCAGCTACGGCTTGCTCTTCATGTTCAGCTAGCTCAGGGATTTCAAGGCCAAGAACATCAAGGTGGGTGGGCAAATTGCCTCTCTTTCCGGCCGGATCTTGCAATCTTGGTTGGTTTCTTGGTGATTTATTTTGGGCTTAATGTAGGTGTACGCACTGATCTGCCTCGGGCGCAAGGATTTCTACATGTGCTACCTTTACTTGCGGATCCAGGTACAGATTTTAGAAGCTTTCTGATGATATAGTATGGTATCCCGTATATGAGGGTGTATCTGTATACGGTTTCCTGAATTATAGGGATAGGATATGTCCCCGGTAGATATCCCAAGAGATAAGGCAACCCTCCGAAGGGAGGAAGGATATCCCTTAAATTAGGAAGTCAATCCCGATGTTTAAGGAAGCCAGAGTCTCTACTCGGGCATAAGTCCACGGCCGGTACGACTCAAGGAGCCCCCTATATAAGGATGAGCAACCCCTAGGGGAAGGACAAGCCTAAACAAATTCCACAAGCCTTGATAGATCCCAGAAGACAGGAGCCAGAAGCCAACTAGAAGCCCTAGCAGTTTCCCACGAGAAGACCCGCCACCTCGAAGGAGTCGAGCCCTGCGGAACTAGTCGGAGTAGTTTATGATTAGGTCTAGGATAGCCACTAACATATACCCCCTTTTGTAAGACATTCTCTTGATTAATATATACCAACAGGACGTAGGGTTATTATCCTGAGGGAGGCCCGAACCTGTATAAAAAGTGAGTGCCTTGCCATCAAATCCTTTGGTTTCGTGCCCTAGGGGTCCCTACCCAGCTACGAGAGTCTTCATCTCACGACTACCGTAAGATCGGCGGTTTAGCAATCGTCGACAAATGGCCCTGACCGTGGGGACTCCTCCGGTTTGAGCCGTTTAGGACAGATCGGAGTCGGCAAGAAGCAGATCTAATCGCGATCATCCTTTGGCGTTGATCGCACGACTCCCCCCAACTAGTTCTGAGGAGGGAAGAGCAGGCGCGGTTGGGAAACTAACTGCGTCCGCACAACTTGACGGACACCCCGCCCCTCAACTGTCCCAGGGGCATGTTGGAGCCGTCGAGCATAAAGTCGGGGCTTCGACTTCAAGCAAGTCGGAGAAATGGCGCAGGGCGAGCGCCCGGGAGGTTCTCGCAAGCATATCGTGGGTCCCTCGGACCATCAGGTGGTCGCAAGTGGCGATTACTTTCGACCAAACCGATTGCCCCGAAAACTATGCTCGACCGGGTCGTTACCCTATTGTCGTCGAACCAACGATTAGTAACTGCCGGGTGGCCCGGGTGCTAGTAGATAGAGGGAGTTCCCTCAATATCCTGTTCACCAAGACCCTCGAAGCAATGCAAGTCCCACACTCGTTGGTTCGGCCGTCAGTGCAAGCGTTCCATGGCATCGTCCCAGGATCAATAGCTACGCCAATCGGGCAGGTTACGCTTTCGGTTACTTTTGGGACACCTGATAACTTCTGGACAGAGAAGGTGTTGTTCGATGTAGTTGACATAGAGACGGCGTACAATGCCATCCTGGGGCGCCCCGCCTTGGCTAAATTCATGGCAGTGACGCACTATGCCTATTAGTGCGTAAAGATCCCTGGCCCGAAGGGCCTCCTCACGATAAGATCCTCTCCCCAGGAAGCACTGCTCTGTGACAAACGTAGCCTGGATCACGTGCAGATGCCACAGGAAGGGAAGGGACATACCTTCTTCAAGGTCAGGACAACTGTGAGAATTCACGGAGAAACCAAGGCAATTCCTTTGGATACAGCAAAGCCATCCAAAGTAGTTCACATTGGATCCACTCTAGACGCGGACCAAGAACTCGCGCTCATTACCTTCCTCCGCGACAACTTGGATATATTCGCATGGCAACCATCCGATATGCCCGGTATCCCTAGGGAAGTAATCGAGCACAGGCTAGCGGTACGCCCCGACGCCAAAGCCGTGAAACAGAAGCTTCGGTGGTTCACTCTCGACCGGAAGGAAGCCATCAAGCTAGAGATCAAAAAACTCCAGAGGGCCGGGTTCATCCGGGAGGTCGAACACCCCGAATGGCTCACTAACCCCGTGATGGTGAAGAAAGCCAATGGGAAGTGGCGAATGTGCGTCGATTTCACTGACCTTAATAAGGCCTGCCCTAAGGACGCCTTCCCCTTACCGAGAATAGACCAGATAATAGATTCCACGTCTAGGTGCAACTATCTAAGCCTTCTCGACGCTTATTCCGGTTACCACCAGATAAGCATGTGTCGAGAAGACGAGGAGAAGCTCTCTTTCGTAACCCCTTTCGGGGTATTTTGCTACACAAAGATGCCCTTCGGGTTAAAAAACGCAGGCGCAACATACCAACGGGGAATGCAACTCGCTCTCCACAGCCAGCTTGGTCGAAACATTGAGGCCTATGTCGACGACCTCATCGTTAAAACAAAGGAAAAGGAGGACCTTCTCTCTGACCTCCTAGAAACCTTCGCAAACCTCTAGAAGAATAGGATAATGCTAAACCCAGAAAAATGCACCTTCGGAGTCGAAGCCGGAAAGTTACTCGGTTTCTTGGTTTCGCACCGAGGGATCGAAGCAAATCCCGACAAGATACGAGCAATCACAGAAATGAAGTCGCCCAAGTCAGCTCGGGACGTCCAGAGGCTCACAGGTTGCATGGCGGCCATGAGCCGGTTTATATCCTGACTACGAGATCGCAGGATCCCCTTCTTTAAGCACCTATGACAACATAAATAGCTTCGAATGGACAAAGGAGTCGGAGAAGGCTTTCCAAAGTTTGAAGGAGTACCTGACAGCCCCCCTAGTGCTTGTCGCACCTAATCCAGAAGAACGCCTGTTCCTATATATCGCAGCAGGACCTACGACAGTCAGCGGAGTACTTACGATGGAACGCGGGAACCCGGGACAGCACGAGAAGGTTCAAAGGCTGGTCTACTACATCAGCAAAATCCTACACGGGCCAAAGGAATGCTACCCCCAGGTCTAGAAATTACTCTACGCGATACTCACCACATCCCGCAAATTTTGACATTACTTTCAGGTACCAACTGCCTACCCACTTGAAGAGATCCTCCGCAACTGCGATGCCATTGGACGAATTGCCAAATGGGCCGTCGAACTCGGAGAATTCGACATCCACTTTGCACGTCGCACTGCCATCAAGTCACAAGTACTCGCTGACTTCGTCACCTAGTGGTCGAAGCCCGACCACCCCAACGGATCCCCAGCAGCAAAGGAAGATATCTGGACCTTACACTTCGATGGCTCCTGCACCATCAAAGGAGTGGGGGCTGGAATAGTCCTAACTTCACCATCCGGAGAAAACCTGCAATATATACTGCAGCTCGACTTCCCGGCCATGAACAACGTAGCCGAGTACGAAGGCTTGCTTGCTGGCCTCCGAGTCGCCTCTGCCCTTGGCATCTGTCGCTTACTCGTGAGGGGAGACTCACAGTTGGTGGTAAGGCAAATATCCAAGGAGTATCAGACCACAGACCCAAACTTGGCGTCTTATTTAGCGGAAGTGAGGAAGCTGGAGAAGAAATTCATTGGACTCAAAGTACAGTACATCCCGAGGAAAGATAACTGCCGCGCCGATAGTCTCGCCCGCCTAGCTTCATCACGGTCTCCATGTCCACCCGGGGCCTTTGTAGAAAGGCTTTCCACGCCGTTCATACCTCTTCGTGAGACCACGGACGAAGGAAAGGCCACCCCTAAAACGGATGGCCATTCAAGGGCGTCACCAGGCACTGACACCCCACGGGGAGCGGCAGGTAACCTTGTCGCCCCCTGACCTTGAGGATTCGTGGATAGATCCCATTCGCAAGTACCTTCTCGATCGAAAAGCTCCTAAGGATAATGCACAGTTTGGGCAGCTTTCCCGACGCGCCAGAATGTATTCCCTGGTGGACGGAGCCCTCTATCGACGGGGAGCTCACGGAGTGCTCATGCGGTGCATACCTCAGCAGCAGGGTAAAGACCTACTCGAAGAAATCCATGGAGGGGTCTGCGGGGCGCACGCATCTTTTTGAACCCTGGTCGGAAAGGCCTTTAGACAAGGTTTCTACTGGCCGACAACGCTCTGTGACGCGAGCAAACTAGTGAAGCGATGCGGTCAGTGCCAATTTCACCACAGACACATTCACGAGCCCACCCAAGCACTACAGACAATTCCCTTGTCGTGGCCCTTCGCCACATGGGGACTAGATATCCTCAGACGATTCCCAGTTTCGCCCGGGGGCTACAAGTTCCTCTTCATTGCGATCGACATGTTCACAAAGTGGATCGAGGCTGAACCAGTCACACAGATCACCTCAGAAACAGCCAAACGGTTCATAATGAAAAATGTCGTGACCCGATTTGGTGTCCCGAGCAGAATTATAACTGATAACGGTACCCAATTCTCAAGTGCAGAATTTATCGATTACTGTGACAGCCTCGGTAATACCCACAGAGCAATGGGCAAGTTGAGCACGCCAACGGGCTACTCCTCCAGGGCATGAAGACCCGCATCTTCGATCGCCTCTCCACACACTCCAAGGCATGGGTGCGAGAACTTCCCTCAATCCTCTGGGCGCTAAGGACAACAACCAGCTGGGCCACAGGTGAAACGCCTTTCTTTTTGGTCTACGGGGCGGAAGCCATGCTCCTCTGCAAGGTCAAGATCAAGTCCCCGCGAGTTGAGCTGTACTCCGACAAGGATGAAACCCCTCGACGGGAGGACGACCTTAATTTCATCGAGGAAAAACGGACCCGGGCGTTGCTGCGGGCCACCAAGTACCAGCAGGACCTTCACCGGTACTACGAAAAGCACATTCGGCAACGCTCCCTCCAAGTCGGCGACCTCGTTCTATGACTCATTCAAAACAAGATCCATAGTAATAAGCTCTCCCCGAAAGGGGAAGGCCCTTATAAGATCGCCGCGGCCACGCGACCAACATCATTCCGGTTAGCCATGGAAGATGGGCGAGTTCTAATGAATTCCTGGAACATCGATCAACTACAGAAATTCTACGTATAAGACCTATAAGACTACGTACCCGAGAATTCTCCTCGGGCCCCTAGTCGGGGGCTGGAGGATCTTATGTGAGGGGTAAAACGGTCACCAGAAGACGGACTCATAAGGATTCACACAAAAGACTTCCAAAACAAGCATTGCACAATCCTCTACTAAGTCCATAGAAATACAAAGCACTACTTGAAACACTCAGGCCTCCGAGGCACCCCGCCCCAGATTCCCTAACCGGTTGGCAAAGGCCTGGGCTACTCCCACGACTTCCTCCAGATGCCGGCGTTTCTCTGCCTCGCTCTGCCCAGGGAACTCGTTGGTGAGGACCTCCGGGTCAAAGGACGGGTCCCTCGCCTTAACAAGCAACAAGGTCGCCGCGGCCGCTTCCTCCCTTCCGGCCCGGCGCTCTCGGGCAACGCGAGCATCTAACTCCTCCTTCGCCCTACTAGCCGCCTGGTTCAGCTTGACCAGCCGGTCCGAGAAACCCTCAGAAGCTTCGATGGGTACACCGGTTGCCTCCAGCACCAGCTCGAGGTTGTTTGCTGTCGACGCGAGCATCTCCTCAAGAGAGGAAGCTCGCGCTTTTTCTTGAGAAAGAGCGTTGGAGGCGCTGGACAATCAATCAATCCCGGAGCTCTTAGGCCTCGGAGCAAGCAGATATCCATCGGCTCTGGGCGCGCTGGAAATCAGACCAAAGTGAGAAAAGAAAGAGCATGAGCAAGCCTAGGCGTACTTCTCGGGAAGAATAACCAACCTCCACCAAAGGCCCGATTAGCGACAACGGGTCGTCTTCGACTAGGGTCTCTATGGCCGGCTGGTGAGGACTTGTCGGGAGCATACTAGGAGGAGCAAGGATAGGTCTCTGGAGGGCCCCCCCGACCAGGTAGGAGCCTGAGGGCAGTTGGTCGCCTCTTCGGGGGGGTCGGTGGGTTGGACCCTCACAAGGCCGATTCTCTACAAGTCCAAACCAGCATCAGCATTGTCGAAGAACAAGAACCCGACATTATACAAGAATACAAACACGGAAGGAAGAGAGAGAACTACCTCGCCCTCTTCAAAGAAACCAAACGGATCCTCCAAACGGTTGAAGACTTCTCTTCTCGGGCGGCTGCAGGGGCGCCCCCAGCCGGGGAGGTCTCGCTCACCTTCTCGAAATGACACCCCCGATTAGGAGTCGGAGGCACTATAAAAAGATAATCATACGACTGGAGAAACTAACCAGAATGTTCCAAGGAAGTGAATCCGGGGTAGCCGTTGGAGGCCCCAGCTCTTCGCGTGAAGACATTCCAGCTTGCTCAGGACCACCTTCATGGTGCCCCGCATCCTCGCCGGAACGGTCTTGGCGATACTTGGCCCCTGCCTCTGAGTCGAAGGTCCGACCTTGGGCTCGGCAACCCCTTGCCCTTCACGCTGAAAGGAAGGTGGCCAAGCAGTGCCACTATTAGAAACAGAATAGGCAAGTCAGCCGATGATCAGCAATAGAAGGGATTACCACGAGAACCTCATCCTGCTCATGTTGAGCACGAAGGGGCAACGACAAGGGGACGTTCCAGCGCCCAAACGAAGGCACCTCCTTGAAAAGAGCCACCAACCTCTCGAGCACTTCGGCCTCCGATAATGCTGAAGAGAACATAAGGGGTTAGAACAAATCGGATTCAACAAGACTCATGAAAGACATCTGTCATACCCATTTTTCACTGCTTGTGATAGAAGTCGCCGGTGGTCAACCAGGTGCCAATCTCCCTAGACAGGAGGAGACATATCCCGCGCCTGATAAAGTCAAAAGCGACGTCAAAGGATGTTAGGCCCTGATCTCTGAGCTCCTTGATCTCGCTGATTTGGCCTCGGAGGCGGGAGTCCAGCGCCATCTCATCGAACCACACGGGCACCATCTCGGGTAGAGAACCCCAGTACTTGATGCCTGAGGTTGACGATGGGCAACAATAGCACAATTCCTTCTCCCATCCCGGGAAGGAGTTGAGCTCGACAGCGCCTACGTACTCGAGGTCCTTCCCCTCTCATACCCGAATGTGCACGTGTCACGCCCTGAATTTTCGAACCTGAAAATTAGGGCTAACAAAAACTTTTTTCGTTAATAATGTCAACTGAAAATACACTTAATTAAAACTATAGTTCAAATCATGATGAAGCTAAATACCAAACACGGAAACCCTTGTCCTTATCTCTATCGATCTCCGTTTTGGTCAAAACCCTAATTCCTCGAAACCTCATCCGACAACGCGGACAATTCCGTTCAAAACCTGATTCCATATGTGGTTACTTACCCTTGCATTCCCGCCACAAATGCACCTCCGGCATTCATCCCCTTTCCTCCCTAGTCGGAATAACCTAGACCACAACTACGGCTAATTACCACATGATACCCTTACTAATTTAAACATATACATGCCCTAAACTTGCTCCAAATGACATGATCTTTTGCCACCTACCTCGCCAAGCCATATCGTGAATATATGCACATATATACTGCTTTTGGTTTAAGCGCTAAAACCCTAACGCAATAATACCCTAGTTTAACACCTGTGCAGTATACGCTGATGTGCCAACGGCACCTTACCAGCAAGTAACCCAAACCAAGGTGAGAGGATTTCCGAGAGTTCCCATAATCTCTCCACCCCTTGCCGCATCCCGAAACCCTAATTCCAACCCCCGATCCCTTCCTCCCTAATTAAACCCAGTTCCTTCCAAAACCCTAATCGCGGGATTCATCACTCCCCGGCCTTTCCAGAAATTCCGAGATAAATTATGGGACAACCTAATAATACTCCCAACTCGACTATAACATAAAATAACAATGTCTAGTACCAAAGACATCTATATACAGAATTAATGAACTTCGGAATAAACGGGAGCATGGCATTGCAAACCCTAGAGATACATGTTCAAAAATCCCGATAAATTTCCACAACGGTCCTCGTATAACCAGAAGGACAAATATGTAAAATCATGGGCATGCCCAGTTCAGAGATTTCAAGCAAGCAGCACCGAACACCTTCATGCGAAGTAGCTCGTCACATGAAATCATGAGCACACCTGAGGGATGAGCACCAACTCGAAGTCAATGAGCCACCCTTCTATCAAGTCAGCATTTATACTCCCTGGATTTCACTAGCCAAGCACTTTTCGTCCCCTTTTATTTAAACCCTAGATTCTTGGCCCATTGTTCACCCATGTACCGTCTAATCCTGGCACCAGTTTTCGGTGTCTAAATCCCGCTGTGGAGACACGTTCCATCACCGGTGCTGTGTTTCCATGAACAAGTAACACAACAACTCAGTTGAAATCCTGTTGATAGCATTGCCACGCACCCTTGGTCATGTGTATTTCTGCCTGCCTCCTCTATTGCAAACCAAGCTTAGACTACTCACCTATTGCTCCTCTACTCGAGCTGTCAATTCTCCATAAAAGAGGTGCCCAACTTTCCCTGCAGCTCCAGACCCGAGCTGTCCCATCCTTTTTCCATTTCTTTCCTGCTAGCTACACCCTCTCTCTCCTATGGATAGCATCCCTAGGCAAGCCAGCTCACAACCTGCTAGACGCTAGTGCCAATAACTCTCTGAGCACCTACAGCAAAAACCAGCAGCTCGTAGTAATTCTTCCCTGTGTTTCCTTGGTGCCCGTGCCACCTTTCCCTTCATAGCAGTAGTCAAAGACAGGCAATCCCTATACAACTACAGCACCTGCACTAGCTGGCCCTACAGCAATTAGCAATGCCACCCCAAGTCTGGCTCCCTTTTCTCCCTTCTTAATACCTACATCACAAACCGAGCCCTCTTTCCTTTCCATAACAACAGCAGCAAACCAACTTGAGCTCTTCATTGCCAAGCAGCTCTATTCCATCACCAAGCCCAGCATGCCCTCATCTCCTTCCTCCCATTGCCTCATTCCCGAGCTCCTCCATCCTCTAAAAAGATTCCCAACCCAAGATCCCCATTGATTCACCTGAGCAGTACTGAGCTCCTTCCTCACTCCAGATTCCTCCCTTGCCGAGTTTCCACTACTTCCCTGCCTCAAACAAACAGGCGACCGAGCTCCTACATCGCCATTTGAGCAGCTTCAACCCCTTCCTCCTCGAGCACCTGTTCAAGCTTCTTTCCATCTCTTCCGTCCTCTGGACAGCAACCGAGCCCCAGCTACTGCTTTTCTTCAAGCTCCCTTCCTAAGCTAAGTCCCAAGCAGCTCACCTCCTCTTGCATCATCTAGTAACAGCAAGCTAGCCATTTCCAAGCTGCTCCAGAACTCCCCTCCATCTTCTCCAGCACTTTCTCTCCTTCGTGTTTCACCCGAGCCACCACCCTCCTCTGCTCCAGCGTCCTCCTCAAGCCGAGCTACTCCAGCATGCGTCCCCCATTCTTTTTCCTTTCTTATCTGAGCTGCCTTCTCCCCAAACATCTACTCCAAGCAGTGCTCGAGCTCCACCTCCCCTGATGCTGTCTTCTTCCCAATCTTCTTCTTCCTCAGGCCGCCCCAACTCCTCTCCGTTCTCCATCTTCCCTACCCGAGCTCCTCCCTAAATCTCTCCCCTACTTCCTCTCTTCTCTCCCCACAGCAGCTCCCCATCACCTGATTCTCTGCCCCAACCACCCGAGCTCATCAGCCCATCGCCTTCTAGCGCGCTCCTGCCGCAAGCTTCCTTTTCTCCCCACCGTGGTGACCGAATCAGCGCCGCGGCAGACCCGTCGCCTGTGAGTTCTCGCCGCTGCTGCCAAGGAACTACTGCTTTGCCGCATCCCTCCTCCATTCTGCCGGTAGCCTCGAGTGCCTTCCCTCTTCTTGGAGCTCGCCCTCGTAGCTGTCCCGAGCGCCGCCGCCCAAGAACAAATCTAAGCCACCGAGCTCCCCTGCATCTATCTTCTCCACTCACCAGGACAGCTCCCCAGCAGCTGGATCTATCATCCTTGAGCTCGAACCTCACCACCACCGCGCCTCCGGGAATCGGCATCAACCCACCTAGGTGGACTCTACTGGCCGCAACGCCTGGCTCACCGACGGTGAGGCCGCTGCCACAACCTGATCTATTCTCTCCCCACCCCCTTGTCATTCGCAAATCTCCCCAAGCTCCGCTCAGCGCCGGCGGCCACCTAGCACAGCTCCGCCGCCGAATACCCGAGCCCTTCCAGACCTCCGCCGCCAGTTCCGCCGAGTTGTCGGAACAGCCGACCACCGGTGAGTTGGCAGCAAGCCATCGGGTAAGCCACTGGCGTATAAGCCCGGTAGTCGCCCGGCCCACCTAGTACCAGAGGTAGCGCCCCCCTCTGTTTCTGTATTTCCCTCTGGAAAGCGTAGTTTCAGTTGTTTAGAAAGCGTAAAGCCCTCAGAAATCCGGCTTTCTCTGTCCTAAATAATCGAAACCCGGTTGGGCTTGAACCGAACCAATTCTAGACCCTAGGAAACCGGTTCTGGACTTCCGAATGTTAAACTCAAGCAGCTGGTTCAAAAGATTTTGGGTTTGGAATTACTTAGCTAACAAACAATAATGTTTTGAATTAGGACAAGCTATGCAATTCTTTTAAGTCAACTTATGCCAGGTACCTGTCCCTTTTGAGCAGCCTCAAAATAAATTTTCCGTCCTGTCGAGTATACCCAAATGACAGTAGTGTTCAATACTGCGAGAGGGTAAATGATTTTAATATACACCTTAAGAAATATAAAGACCTATTGATCGATCGGGTGTCATTTTATGCGATTCGATCACTCAAAGGTTTCTCTCCTTTGATCTAAGGTCCAAAGGCCAATGACTTGCCATATATTCTTCCCTAGGTTCTAATTGAGAGTGTTCATACGTTAATAGCATAAAGCTTGGAACAATGAGCATGCTCACCAAAAACCCTAAACCCTAGCTCGGCAAGATCTTCACCAGAAACCCTAACGACAGTTGCATACCAAAAATTTTCCGAGAACCCTGAAACCCTAACGCGACAGAAACTTAAGGTAGATGTTTTTGACAGGATAACCTAAAGCACCCGATTCTATTATTCTAAAAGCCCCTGCCGCCACGGCATCTATTTCTTCTATTGCGGCAAGCTACTGTCGCAGCTCCCTTGCCCTGCCGTGGCAACCTCCTTCCCCACCGCGGCAGAACCGTGGCAGCCCCGCACTGCTACTTTCCCTACCGTGGCAGTACCGCGCCGCAGCCCCTGCCCCGCCACAACAATTTCTCCCCCGCCGCGACATCCCTTTTGTCCACCGCGACAGCACCGCGGCAAGCCATTCTCTGCCGCGACAAGCCAGTTCCCCGCCGCGGCAAGCTATGCCCCTACCGTGGCAGCGCCGTGACAGCCTCTCTCCCGCCGCGGCAACTGCCGTTGTCATTTTCCTCTGCCACGGCAAGCCTCTACCGTCGCCGCATTGTCTACCGCAGCAAAACCTGGTCACTGCTGCGTAACTCCTGCCGTGTCAAGCCATCGTCGCCTGCCACCTTGCTCCTGCCACGGCAACGAGCCATCTCCGCACCCCCTTTTCATTCCTGTAGCTCCTTAGAATCAAATAGCTGGTCAAGCACGTTATGATTTCATGTGTTGAAGTTTCTGATTCAATGTTATTTGGCTCTTCCTCGCAACGTTGATTTATTTGTCATTCTCTCGACGTGTAGATACCGACGTTAAGAGTACCGCGCAAAGGATTCGAACGATTGTCGTACCAAGTTCAAGATCAAGACTCGGCTAATATTGCCAGGCAAGCATTCCCACTTTGACCATGTTGAATCCCATACTTGTGAACATTAAGTATTTTGTTTGCAAACCTGCATGCTATGTTGATATCAACGTTATTTTATGCTAGGGTAGTTATGCCGAGTAATTGCATATGAGGTAGATTCTGAAATCCATTCCTTGTATCCCTAGGATTATTTAGTCGGTTATCATTCGACTGATAAACTAATTAGGATTATAGGCCTTAGCCGTGCTTAGCCCTGCTGTAGTAAAAACTAGGTTTTATCGATACGATGGGATTGGGATCAAAACCCTCGGTTTGTTATACATTCCAAGGGAATCTTTTAAAATGAAAGGTTTGCTAAAATCCCAAATGAAAGTGATGGAGGACTGGGATTCGGGCAGGAATGCTAGGGAGTTTGGAGGTGGTAGAGTAGCCGATCGCTAATTGAATCAGGAAAGGGTAGGGAGCCGGTTGCTACCTGAGGCCTGGAAGGGCAGGGTAGCCGGTTACTACCTGAGGTGATGGTTGGACATGGAGTCTTGCTCGAATCAGTTAAGGACCGAACCTAAGTGCCGCTGAATCAGTTCCCCTACCGTACGTCCACATGTCCTTTATGGGAAGGACTTGACTCGGTAACCCGCCTAATATTAGGGTTCGGACCCGTAGGAAGTAAGTAGAAAGTGCTAGGTAGGATATGGATCCCTAGAGAATCTCCACGGGCTACATGGGTCGAGATTCTTAGTGAGCTCCATTTAGACGTGGATGAAAATTCGACATAAAGATGAGCGTTTCTCCGGATTGTGGTGCCAGGCTGCCTGGGCACAATCGGAGTTAGGGTAAGTCTCATTTAGCGGGTCCGGCCCTAGTATGAAAGCAGGCGAAATGTTTCGTTGTAATAACCCTGCCGGCACTCCTCGTGAAAGAGTGCTCATTTGGCCATGGCACAAGGGTGACTTACATCTTGTGGGTAAAGCCGTACAACCTCTACAGAGCGTTAAAAACTATTCGAATAGCCGCGTCCTTGGTCATGGACATGAACTGGTAAGGCCACACACTGGTTAGACTGAGTTTTGTTTGTGAAAGCTGGGAAATGGGATTAAGGATGTGGGCATGACGTGTCCACAGTGAGCAGTTTAAGCTATAGTCTGGTAGCGAGGAACTGCAGAAGAGAAAACCTAGCCCGGGCCGCGAGGCGGTTGCGTGGGTAGGTTGTAAGGATTGTTCGAGGCGGTAGAAGGAGCTACCGGCCTCTAGTTGACGACTGTTCTGCTAGATTATCCAGCACCGAATGCTGTCTCGACAGAGATGAATTTGATTTTGAAAATGCTCTTGAATCTACTACTCTGTATTTCGAGTAAGAACTTACATTTCCGCACAACTTGCAACTTAGGATAGAGCTATCCCCTGATTCATACCCTGCATGAAATATTGCCATATATTTCCTCCTGTGGGAATAGCTTGCGAGTACATTCAATGTACTCACCTGGCTTGTTGATTTGGCCAGATGAAGAAGACATCAGTCCGCAGATACGAATATGAACACGAAAGCTAGGGCATAACCCCAGTCAGTTGCCTGTCAGGTATGGCATATTGATGGGCCATTTCACCGTTGAATTCCGCTGCAGATTTATAGCCGTTGGGCTACAGGTATCAGATTATCGACCTTAACGATCTATTTAATTGTTTACGCATGTATGACAATGATATACAGGTTAACTCGTGTGTATCGGCTACTGATCCAGGGACCGGTACAGTGATCACGAGGGAGTATCCGGCCTTAAAACTGGGTACGCCACAGGACGCCTCCCGTGATCTTCCCCTCAACCATCTCCAGAACATGATAGTACCTGAAGAGGTCTAACGAGGGACGGGCCCCGAGAAATGCTTCGCATAGATGGGCGAACACGCTTAGGGTAGTGAAGGAGGCCGGGTCGAGATTGACCATCTCAATCCCAATGAGTACATAACCTATTCGGGAGAAGTACTGACCAGAGTATTCGAAATCGCCTACTCGGAGTTGCTTTTCGAGGAAGGGCAAATTTCTGAATAGAATAGTCATGGCCTCTTTTCACGTACTGATGGGGGGCTTGACGATATATAGTACGGTATCCCGTATATGAGGGTGTATCCGTATATAGTTTTCTGAATTATAGGGATAGGATATGTCCCCGGTAGATATTCCAGGAGATAAGGCAACCCTCCGAAGGGAGGAAGGATATCCCTAATTAGGAAGTCAATCCCGATGTTTAAGGAAGCCAGAGTCTCTACTCGGGCGTAAGTTCATGGTTGGTACGACTCAAGGAGCCCCCTATATAAGGATGAGCAACCCCTAAGGGAAGGACAAGCCTAAACAGATTCCACAAGCCTTGATAGATCCCAGAAGACAAGAGCCAGAAGCCAAATAGAAGCCCTAGCAGTTTCCCACGAGAAGACCCGCCGCCTCAAAGGAGTCGAGCCCCTCGGAACTAGTCGGAGTAGTCTACGATTAGGTCTAGGATAGCTACTAACATATACCCCCTTTTGTAAGACATTCTCTTGATTAATATATACCAACAGGACGTAGGTTTATCACTACGGGAAATTCGCTGATCTATGACGTTTTCCTGGTGACGCTGTTAAACTTCGTCATAAAAAGTGCCATATCTATGACGGAAATGTGTGACCCATCATAGATGTTAGGTGACGGACCCCAACCCCCGGGAATTTATGACGAAAGTAAACATTTCGTCATAGAACGAGTACACAAATCGTCATAGATATTATGCTGCCTACGTGGACAGGTTTGGATGACGTTTTTGTGACAAAAATAGAAGCGTCATACATCATCGCTGCACCTATGACGAATGGGGGTCGTCATAAATTATGACAACCAAGTTGAAACACAGACCTAGTGCGTGAAAAAAATTGTGGTCTCTAGCAGGGTCGAACCCGAGACCTTCAGAATGTGGGCTCGTCGTCTTACCGGTAGGCTAGTGAACGGTTGCTGTGTAACAGGGTGCCGTTTGAAGTGATAAGCGAGATGAGCCGTCGGATCTGCAGAGATGCGAAAATAGCCGAAAAAATTGTGACCGCCAAGGGTCGAACCCGAGACCTTCGGACTATGGACTCGTCGTCTTACCGGTAGGCTAGTGAACGGATGTTGTATGGGTCTGACAGTTTAGTTCTAATATGAGAAAAATAATGTGTAGTTTAACACGTCAGAACAGATCTAGGAACTTAGCACCTCGTGACTTCGAATCGAGCGAAACCGACCGGCGACCTTGACGGCACTGGCGCTCGCGCCCAGCAACGACTGCTGCGACGGCCTAGCAGACAAGCCTGCGCCGCCCGCCACCACCTCTCACCGCGGAGGGTATCCCCTTTGCGCCGCCCTCCACTCGACGAGCTCCTCCGCTCCAGATCGCCGCCCCCTTCCCCTCGGCTGGGAGGCTGTCCTGCGGTGAACGGCGGCGTGCTCCTCGACTTGGAAGCCCCCGTTCGGCCGGCCGGCCCCTCAGGTTGCCGTACCATCGGCTCGCCACGCTGCTCCCGTGATGTAGCGCGCTGCACCCTCCCGTTGAGGTGCCAGATCGCTGCTTCCAGCTGTGTGTCAGTGCCGTAGTCGGCTTCTTCTTCGTTGGTCCAAACACAAGTAGGGTTTGCTCAACATGTTACTTCCTGTGGTTGATAACCTGTATTCTACTTTGATTGAACGATTTTAAATGGCCCAATAGTACTACGAACTAAGAATGAATTTCGCAAACTAGTGAGCATTGAAGTTCCAAGTGAATACTATGGTGTGGTTCAGATCGTTGGTGATTTCCTTACTAGACTTGGAATTGTTGATTGATTCCACCAGATTGGTATTGTTGATTGATTCCAGCAGGTTGGTTAGTTTGCAACCTACTGTAGTATGTTAGATGGTGAGTTTTTAGCCAAGCAGTGGCTCGCAGACAACTGCATGTTCTGACAAATAGTTGTCATCCATATTTTCATATTTGTGAAGTCGTCTTTGCAGAATTAGAGAATAATATGTTTCTTGGCATGCATATTTTCAGAATGTTTAGGTGCAATTTGATACATGGCTAATTTCTTTTTGATCCGATGATGAACAGATGGACAGAAGTTGGATATGTGGTAGACAATTTAGCACTGCATACATCAATGGGGTGAAAGACTTCATGGAGTTTATTCGAGCACGCTTCGATGAGAATGTTGAGATACTTTGCCCATGCCGACAATGTCTTAATCAGATTCTAAGATCTCAATCGCAAGTGGAGGATCATATATATATCCATGGGATGTCAAGTACATACAGTAAGTGGGTACATCATGGAGAACCATTTGATGTTGAGGTTATAGACTATCCAGATCATGTGAGCGAAAATGTTGACAACATGGAACATGATTCTTACGGGTTGGATGTGAATGAGGATGACGATGACAATGATGGAATTCCAGAGTTAATAGGAGACCTTTACACAGCTGCAGACCAAGGCGGAGAACAGCCAATGTTTGCAAGAGTGTTACAAGATGCGAAGCGGGAACTTTACCCAGGATGTGATAACTTTTCAAGATTCTCCTTTCTTGTTAAGTTGCTTCATATCAAGTCATTTTATCGGATCAGCAATACGGCATTTACTGCAATAGTGAAGCTGTTGTCCATAGCATTCCCTCATTGCTCACTTCCTAGATCATATGATGAAGCAAAGAAATATCTTCGTGAATTGGGACTTGGATATGATGCAATCCATGTGTGCAAGAATAATTGTGTCCTATTTCGGAAGGAGTATGCCATGCGCGATGATTGCCCAATATGTGGTGAATCAAGATGGAAAGATGCAGATGGTAGAAAGCTGGTTCCTCAAAAGGTGTTGAGACATTTTCCATTGATACCAAGATTGAAGAGGATGTTTGTTTCAAAAAGGACAGCAGAGGACACACAATGGCACAAGTTGAAGCGGCAGCCCGTGGACAATGAAATGAGCCATCCAGCTGATGGTGAGGCATGGAAGGACTTTGATAGAAGATATCCAAAGTTTGCAGAGGATGCAAGGAACTTGAGACTTGGCATATCTACAGATGGTTTTAATCCATTTGGCAACATGAGCACCTCGTATAGCATGTGGCCAGTACTTGTTGTGCCTTACAATTTGCCACCGTGGGCATGCATGGATCAGTCCAACTTCATGATGGCCTTACTAATCCCAGCTCTAAAATCTCCAGGAAAAGATTTTGATGTATTTTTACAGCCTTTTATAGAAGAGTTGCTTGTACTTTGGAAGGGTGTCCGTACTTATGATGCATTTACTACTGCAATGTTCGATCTGCATGCTGTAATATTATGGTGCATACATGATTATCCAGCATTGAGCACCTTGTCAGGGCAAACCACAAGAGGATATTATGCTTGTATTCATTGTGACAAATATCCATTGTCGAAGTCACTAAGGAACAAGATTTGCTATATTGGGCATCGTCGTTTCCTTCCAAAGAACCACCCTTGGAGAAGAAGGAAGGAATTTAATGGGAAGCCAGAAACCGGTGAGAAGCCAGGAGAATTTAGTACAGAGGAACTATTAGAGGAACTTGAGAAGGTCAAACATGTTAGACCTGGAAAGCATCCTGAAAACACGAAAAAAAGCGGCAAGACAAGGATGGGCCATCATTTAGCCGAAAGGTCATTTTGTTTGACTTACCGTATTGGTCTAGTTTGAAGCTACGACATAATCTCGATGTGATGCACATAGAGAAAAACATATGTGACAACCTTCTTGGGACATTACTCAATATTGAGGGGAAGACAAAGGATACTATTACTGCTAGGCTTGATTTGCAAGATATGGGCATAAGGGGTGAGTTGCACCTACAGGACAATGGTTGTTCATATGGTATTCCAGATGCATGTTATACGTTGACAAAAGAACAGAAGATTGCATTTTGTGAATTTCTTAGAGATGTGAAATTTCCGGATGCATATGCTTCCAACCTAGCAAGATGTATCAGTTCTGATGGATGCAAGGTACAAGGACTGAAAACTCATGATTGTCACATCCTTCTACAAAGAATTTTACCAACAGGCATCTGAGGATATGTGCGTAAGGATATATATGAAGCAATTGCAGAGCTGGGCAACTTTTTTAGAGAATTGTGTAGTAGAAATCTGAAGATAGATGTTTTGCATCGACTGAAAGCAGAAATCCTATTAATCTTGTGCAAGTTTGAGAAAATTTTCCCTCCAGCCTTCTTTGATGTGATGGTGTACTTGGCTGTTCATCTACCTGATGAGGCAATCCTTAGAGGTCCCGTACAATATGGATGGATGTTTCCAGTAGAAAGACGACTATGCACTTTGAAGCGCTATGTGAGGAACAGGGCAGCACCAGAAGGATCCATTGCGGAGGCATATGTTGCTAAGGAGGCCTTGACATTTTGCTCAAGATACATGGATGATGTTGACACCAGATTTAATCGGAAGGGAAGATGTGGAGATGGTCCATGTGAGAATACAAAGGACTGCGAGCTCTCTGTTTTTATCCATGGTGTTAAACTAATAGGATCCTCTAGGCTTACATACCTTCGTAGTGAATTTGACAAGCTTGTTTGGTATGTGCTAAATAATTGTGATGAGGTTGAGCCATATCTGAAGTACGTACTTATATATGAACTTTTGAACTTGTTCTTACAGAAATTACAATTTAGCGACATATTAATTCTAATGTTTGAATTAACAACTGTTTTGCAGCCTATTTAGAGAAGAGTTAAAGAAAGAAGGGGATCAGGATGTTGAAAAAAGGCTTGAGAATGCATTTCCGAAATGGTTCTCGAATCATGTAAGCCATTATTGAGTAGTTCGATTAACGAATGAATTTTTCTACAATGCATACTGAGTACATTGTTGCATACTTCTTGCCTCAGATTGCAAGGCTACGACTTGAGAACCCAGAAGAGGTTAGTGATGACCTACATGCATTGTCATGTGGTCCTGACCTCCGAGTCAGAATATTTTCATCTTGCACTGTCAACGGTGTTCGGTACAACACTATTGATCGAGAGAAACACAGGAAGACACAGAATAATGGAATCATGACTGGGGGTACACATAATGACGAGTTCATTGAATTTTATGGTTGCCTCAAAGAGATTATTGAGTTGCAATATAAGTCAAATGTACAAGTCTGTCGATCAGTTGTTTTATTTCGATCTGACTGGTTTGACCTGGGTGGCAAGAAGACGAGCATTAGAAACGATGGTTATTTCAAATCCATCAATATTGAACGGTTGTGGTACAAGAGTGATCCTTTTATCTTGGCAACTCAGGCAACAAAGGTTTTCTATTTGCAAGACACATTGTTGGGTAAAAATTGGCGAGTTGTGCAGAAGTATGAGCATAGGCATCTGTATAATGTGGCTGAAAAGGACACAACCGAGCTTATGAAGGATGATGTAGGTGCATACCAAGAAGATAACTGTTCTGATACAGAATACAATGTGGAAGACGTCAATCTACTTTTGCGTACTTTACATCGCGAATATGGAGAAGACGGTACTGTTGATGCTGCATTAGTTAACAGCATGAAAAACCAGAAATCTGATGACTTGCAAGATAGTGGCAGCGAATCTAATGAAGATGATACTTTGGAGCAGTACTGCAATGATAATGGTAATGTGGAGATCCTTCTGTGCGAAAGCGATGAGGAATAGTTGTTTAGAATGCTGGAAGATCACAAGTAGAAACTAAAATGTAGTGTCTTATTTGCTTCGTTCTTGCTGATACAATATTGGACTGTAATATCTGATATGCATCGTACATGAAACAACCATAAATATGGTACATTTCTTATTCCTTGGCTGATTTTGTACTGTTGGACTTTTGGATGCTGGATCTGAAAACAAATCAGTGGGCACAATATCCTCATCCAATGTTGTAACAAATATTCCATGTGTGTTCATAATTCCATCTGGTATTCTAGTATTCTGGTCATAATTCCATGTGTGTGAGGGCATTTGTTTTTTTTTCTCTTTAGTCTGGTGATTTCACACAAGCTTTCATGGCTGCTATGCACTGCACAGAGCAAGAGTATACAAATATCATGCTTCATTTCTCTGTTGGCTAGTTGGGATTCAGAAAAGAGGTGACAACTGAAAGTGCATCCTATAACTCTTTTTTCCTTTCATGGCATTGGAACTGAAGCAAAATAACATAGTCAGATTTGCTGGACTTGTCCATGTCTTTAGAATCTTATGCATTATCTTCTTTAGAATCACTCATTCTCCATCTATCAGCTCTACGAGCCACAACAGATAACTTTGATGAAAGCAATAAACTTGGAATATAAGCTTGTTGTACAGGGAATCCTTCCGGACGATCAAGAAATAGCAGTTAAAAGGCTCCCACAAAGTTCCCAACAAGGGATAGAGGAGTTGAAAAATGAGCTTGTTTTGGTTGCTAAGCTTCAACACAACAATTTAGTGAGACTTGTCGGAGTTTGCTTGGAAGAACATGAAAAAGTACTTAAAAAGATTACACATAAAGCAAAACTAAAATTATTACAAACTGTAATATTATTACAAAATCCTTAATCCTATCTACTGAACTAGTCTTGTCAGCCATGATCTCCCTCTGATCGGCTCTAATGACAGTTAGAGATGACGTAAACTGGAAGTAATCTTCTTCAGCTTGATGTCTAGTTGCAAATCCTTTGTAGCAAGAATTTTTGAAGCAATTGACTTGTTCATGGCACAATTGCCATGAACCATACACTCCCGGCCTTCTCCCTCTGTATACGACGTACCAGGTCATCTAATTGACGAAAAAAGCTCCAAGATTAGCAGGGAGACGTTCCCGCCCGCCGCTCCGGCGCTCGCGCGGTCCCGCCTGCCACACGCAGCTCCGGAGGATCCGGTGCTGCCGTGCTGGGGCCTAGGGGGGCCTGGGGGGCCTGGGGGTGGCCGGGTGGTGGAGGGGTCGCCGGCTCACCGCGTCGGATCGGGTGCTGCCGTGCTGGGGCCTAGGGGGGCCTGCGGGGCCTGGGGGTGGCCGGGTGGTGGAGGGGTCGCCGGTTCGCCGCGTCGGATCGGGTGCTGCCGTGCTGGGGCCTAGGGGGGCCTGCGGGGCCTGGGAGTGGCCGGGTGGTGGAGGGGTCGCCGGCTCGCCTCCTCGCCGGAGGGCCGCCATGAAGAGACGGAGGATGGAGGCGGCGCTGCGGAGGGCAGGAGTGGTGGGGGAGATTTGAGGGTTTGTGGGGATTTGAGATTGGGAATTTGCACGCCTCTTATTTCTTCTTCAGTTCGAGTAGGCTGCCGATGGGCTAACTAATGGGCTAATGGGCTAAGTCAGAGCGACGTGAACAGTACATACTGAGTATATGCACAGATTTATTATTTTTGCACATGTCGCAAATGAGCATATTATTTCACGAAAATTTACCAGTGTATACTTCATTCCATCATATACCGGTATGAATTTTTCCAGACGTTTTTGAAACTTATACGTGATTTTAAAAATCGAGAATCGGTCGGACGTCCCTCTGACTTAAGTCAGAGGATCTCGTTTCGGGCTAATGGGCCTAAAGCCGGGCTGCTAATACAGCAATGCACATATCTTTCTTTTAATTATCAAAGATGTATGGAAATGATTACTAATCTCAGCAATGCATGTTATGTTGTCCTTCATCGATCAACCATAAATCAACAGATCTTGGTAAAATCAGTGGCAAAGCTAGGATTCACCCGATGGCTAGGATCCTGCTGCCTGCTGCTAGTGCCTGGTCGAGCCGCCCACCCGCCACGTGCGCTAGCCGCCAGGGCGCTTGCTGCTGCCTGGGGCTGCCGGGCTTGAGAATGAAGATGGAGACCGAGTGAGACAGTGAGTGGGTCAATGAATGGTTGATTGGCTGGATTTCTACTGGGCTTTCAACAAAAATTCGAGCAAAATGGGCTGGTCGATGGACCACCTGGACCACCCTCCAGCGTCGCCACTGCGTAAAGTCATACACATATATGTATGTTATGCATGTATGTACATGCGTGAGTGGGCAGGATAAAGATCGGGGACCTAGAGACTGAACGGGTGATTGCGGGATAAATAGTCAATTTTGACTTGTTGGACGACGTCTAACGTATTAATCCCACATTTCTTTTTAACAAAAGGTAAAGCCAAGAGAGATATAAAAACTGGTGCTACTATGGCTAGGTCTCCCGTTTTGTCAGGTATTTATGCCATGGATCGGTAGAAAATACCTTTCTAACAGAATATGAGGCGGGGTGGGCAGGCGAGAAGCACCATTGGATGCATGCATGCCATGGAAGACAAGCCAAAAAGTCGTTCGGTTATCTTGTCTATAAAATAATCTTGGAAATTTGTTTGGTGAAAGTGATCATTATTATATGATGATAGTTCAATGAAATAATGTGAAAACTATAGTGACACCAAAAAACTCCAGCGCCAAAAACTCCCGCGCCAAAAAACTCCCCCGCCAAAAAATCCCGCGCCAAAAACCTCCCACGCCAGAAAATCCCGCGCTAGAAAATCCGGCGTGCACACTCTGAATTTTGGCAAAATAATCCCGAACGTACGAAATGTCTACTTTGTCCAGCTGTCTCATCCAACTACTGCTAACTCGGGTGGTGTTTTAGTAATTTTCACCCCTACAAGCCGCACCATATCCACCTGGGTCCCCTATCACCGGCCACATTTTCCCCAAATCATCATGCCCTAGCTAGTCGTTCCCCACGTCCTACATCGACTGCCGCCACCGGAGCAGCTTCACCCGCAGCAGCCGAACTGGAGCAGCTTCACCGGCGGCCACCACTTCACCTCCGGCCACCGATTCACCGGAGCAGCTCCCCCCATCACCGGCAGCGACCGCTTCACCTCCGGCCACCGATTCACCGGAGCAGCTCCCCCCCATCACCGGCAGCGACCACTTCACCTCCGGCCACCGATTCACCGGAGCAGCTCCCCCCATCACCGGCAGCCACCGCTTCACCTCCGGCCACCGCTTCACCGGAGCCCACCGCACCGAAGCAGATCCCTCGATCACCACGGGACTACATCCGCCGACGCCAACACACCGGATCTTCAGGAAATAATGGCAGGACCGGGGATCTCATCAGCAAAGCGCTGTAGAGTCCAAGGTATGTAACAGATCTCCTATAATCAAAACTGTAATTGTAGGTACATGTTGTAGGTAGTCTGCTAGTCCGTGTTGTAGGTAGTATGCTAGTCGCATTCTCATGGTATTGCATTCATTGCAGACAAAGAAACAATATTGATTTTATTTATTTATTCATGAAAGAAATTGTAGTGCCTGATTACGAGAGGAAGCGGCTTCAGAACTTGATGGAAAACAATACAAGGATGCGAGCACTGGGCATCGGTACATTGGCATCTATTCTTAGAAGAACAAACGCACCATTTTCCCCTGTGAGGACTAACCAATTGAAGAATAAGTCTAGTAATCACGAAGGCTCTGGATCAGACTATGATCCTAAAGAGGATGAGGTCAATGAGGGAGAAGAAATTGATGCTAACTCATTAGAGGAGGAAGAGCCGTTGACGGAGGACCAATCCATAACTACGAACTGCACATCTAAGGTGCTGGTTCATTGCTACATATAATGTCTTGCAGTGGTTGTTTTCATAATTTGTATTTATGGCATCTGCTTATTTGAACTAACATCTTTCTTATTGTTATTTTGTAGCAGGCCTCTAAGACTTATAAGATGCCTCTAGGTGGAAAGGCACCTTCCAAGAAAGTGAAGGCCAAAATACAACCGACTAGAGTATCAGCAAGGTTACAGAAAACCAAACAGTTGGCCCAAGCAGCAACACGTGAAGATAGCAGTCCAGAACCATTGCAAGTATACCCAAGTGATGAAAATAGGAGTCAATTTAGAGAGGAAGTGCGCAAGCAAAGTCCTACGAGGGATTGGTCATATCCTGAAGAAAGCCATCACCAAACAAGTGATGTCGTTGGGCAACCTCCTTCCATGCATGATGCAGAGCAAGCTGTTGATAGTGCCCACACTGAGGAGCACACACAATTGCAAGATGAAGGCAAGTTATAGTGGCATGTTTAATTTGTAATCTACAAAACTGCTGTACAATCACTCTCTTGAGTTAATTTCTTGTAGATACACCGCCAACTGCTAGAAAAGGGGGCAGGCCACAGACAATGGGGAAATTGCTTGACAGGATGACTAGAGCTATGGGAAGAAGATTGCCCATCAATGTTCTCGAAGGGAATAGAAGGCCAGAAAAACCGGTGCAAGCTGCCAAGTTAGCATCAGAGGGTGGCATCGCCATTAGGCAGGGTGTGCCTATCCTCACACACTGGAAAGAGTACAAGAAAGATGACGATGTTATAGATAATTTCATGGGCACATTAGCTGTAAGTACTTTCTTTTGTCCAATCTTTATCTTTAACTCCTATTTTATGCTATATGCTACATATTATCTCATTGTTTGTTGGGGAAGGGGTCCCCGCGCTACCCGGTTTCGACGCTTTTCGTACTTAGAGGAGATCAGTGCTACACCAACCTCGTCGTGACGCCGACTCCGCGACAACACCAACCTCGTCGCGACGCCAAGACCGCGCGATGCCGACTCCGCGACGACACCAACCTCATCGCGACACCAAGATCGCGTGATGCCGACTCCGCGGCAACATCAAGTCTGTAACCACGCCAAGACCGTGCAACGCCGAGTCCGTGATGGCGACAAGTCCGTTCATGACGGGCGGGACCCACGAGATATTCCCGAAATATTCCCGGAGGAAAAGACCTACACGTCCCCAGGGGCATCGGTACATCTAGGGGCATGATTGTAAAACGCCCGAGGGCATTCCTGTAATCTCCCCTACCCCTCCATTCTCCCTATAAATAGAGGGGCACCCCTTCCATTTGGGGGGGGCCCAGAAATTCTGAATACACGTTTGCTTGCTCCTCCTCTCCTCCGGTTTGCAACATCGCAGCGGGTTCGAGTGTCCTCGCGCCGTGCAACCCGCGTGCACGACTGCGGTGTCTCCGCGACGTAGTTTCCCGGGCAACCCTCGTAGGTCCGCGTAGCCGTGCGGGGGTGCCACAAGTTCACTGTCTAGCCTCGTTGCTACGACATTGTTCAATGTAACCTGAGGTGATTTCCATTCATTTTAATAGGGAAGGCTTGCCATGGACATGAACGACGTGCCAATAAAGGATGCATGTGTTAATCTACTCCAGGCTGGGGTACGGCAGACTCGGTATAGGCTGAAAAGAAAATACTTCGATGGTGTTCCAGCCAATGAAGTGAGAACAACATCTCCTTTACCTCATATGTCAGATGCCAGTTGGAGAGCACTTGTACAGAAGTGGTCTGACCCCAAAAACAAGGTTTGAACTTGGATATCACATCATTTCTTGAGTTTCAATTTCTGAATTGTCTTACATAGATGTTCTTATCTAGGAAATCTCTGAAAAGAATAAGCGGAACCGTGCTAATGTCAAGTTCCAGCAGATGACAGGTTCTCGGAGCTACATTGCGCATTGCTATTCTGTAGTAAGTAACAATGGCTTCTTATTATTGATAGGATTTGTATGCATCACCTGCTCGTTGCATCGTAAACCATTCTCTGTGAACTATGAAGGTCTTGGCCCGTATTTTTATTATTATGTGTGAACCATTTGCTGTACGTGTCAACATGCAAAAATGACTACTCCAACAACTATATGGTACTGCAGTTTCATGGGTTGTAGTTCTTTTTCGTGGAACTTGCATGAATGCTGTTTGAACTATATGAATGTCCTGGTATGAAAATAGCATGATTCATTTGCATATGTTTTTATGTACCTGTTCATGTCAATATGCAAAAAGAAAAAAGTGCTCGTTCGCAAGGCAATCATCACAACATTTACACCCTATCCACAATTGATCCATAAGCCCATTGTTAATATTCTGTAAATTTATTTGCCATTCTTCTGAAATAGTTAACCACAAACCTGTAGCTTGTTACCATTCCAATTCGTTTGGCAAGCTAACTATTTGACATTGTTGCTACAACAATATAGAAGGAGAGATACAAAGATCAAGAACCCAATGCAGTGGACCTTTTCAAGGAATGCCATAACAGCAAGAAGAAAGGTTTTAGTGAGTCTGTACAACACGCAATTGTAAGTCCCTGTTATTACTGCCGTCTTCCTTCCAAAGTTCCCGTTGCCATTGCATCCTTGCATTTCTTGTCGAAATATTCACTAATTTATGTTTTTCAGTCATTATCTAATAGTATCCTTCCTGACATACATATTTAATATACATACCCTTCATGCCTATCTCCAGAAACTTGAATCTACATGCCAGGGACTAGCTAGCATGCCATTCAGCAAGCTTTCACAAACTAGGATATAAAATAAAACAATGCAGAGCCAGCCAAAACAATCTGTTGCATGCATGCACCATAGGACATTACTTCCCATCATCCACTCACCTTTTCCTTCTTGTGCCTAACAATACAGAATACTTTATTCAGCTTGGTTTATGTCTTCATATTGTTTACATCACTCCAACCATTTTTGAAGTTTGATTTACTTCTCTGTTTTTAATACTTACGTTAAATCCTTGGCTGTTTGCAATCATAGGCTGACATGGAATCTATGATGGACCATTCTTCTCAAGATGATGAGACACCAAAGTCTAGTACAGAAATTGTAAGCACAATCCTGAAGTCCAACAGTGCAAACAGTTCGTTCTTGAAGAATGTGGGCTTAGAGTTCTCTACGAATAGATCACAGCTTCAAAAAAAGCTTCAGCTGGAGAGAGAGCGAGCTGCTGCACTTCAATAGACAATCGACTCTCAACAACATGAACTGGACATCCTCAAAAAGAAAGCACAAGCAGCAGATGAAGCAATGCTGAAGCAGCATGAAGACATGGATGAATTCAAGAAGAATCAAGCAGAAAAATATGAGGAACTTCAGAAAAAGCAAGAAGAAAACGATGCCATTATTCGCCGTCTGCTGAGATTATCACAGGTTAACATGCCTTGATCTACTGTTCAAACTACTATGCAGCTGGCTGACATTTTGTTGAAACTTCTGTACTTATGCTGGTGGTGGTGGTGTTGTTTGTTTTGCAACTGGATGTGTGTATGCGTATAGCATGTGGTGGTGTTTGTTTTGGAACTTTAGTCATAACCTGATGCTGTGCTGGTGATAATGTCCAGTTGTATGTTTTGGAACTGCTGCTGATGTATATATTGCGTACTAATGCTGTACTAATTCCGTACGAATGCTATACTAATGCTGTGATGTACTAAGTGTTTTTCACATATGGTTTTCTAATCCTAAGTGTAAATGATGTGCTGTGAGTGCAACGAAATGAGCCTGCCTGCAAAAACCTGGGCCAAATTGAATGGGTCAAAAATTAAAAAGGCCTTGAAATTAATGGGCCAAAATTCTGAACCAGGCCGGCCCAAATTCTGGACCAGGCCGGCCCAAATATTTCGGGCCAACTAATCGGATTGGGCTGTACATGACACGTAGGATGCCACGTCGGACGCCACGTTGATAATGACGTGGACACCACTTAGGAGCACAGCCACGTCAGTTAGTGACGTGGCGTCCACGTCACAACAAAAGCCACGCAGGCTGCCACGTCAGAAACAGCTGTGCCGGGGAAGCTATTTTATGACGAAAATGATACCAATTTATGACGTTCTGGAGCAACTTGAATGACGAAATATTTCATCATAGAAGTGTGTCCATTCCATGACGGCCGGATTTTCATCACAGATGTGTTCCATTCTGTGATGAAATTGCCATTTCGTCACAGTGGTACATCTATGACGCGACTTCTATGATGATTTCATTTTCGTCATAAATTCGTCACAGAAGGTTATTAATGACGAAATATTGTTCTTCCATGACGAAATCGATTCATCACAGATCAGCGAAAATCTTGTAGTGTATTATCCTAAGGGAGGCCCGAACCTGTATAAAAAGTGAGTGCCTAGCCATCAGATCCTTCGGTTTTGTGTCTTAGGGGTCCCTACCTAGCTACGAGAGTCTTCATCTCACGACTACCGTAAGATCGGCGGTTTAGCAATTGTCGACACTTTCGTTAGGAATTTTGATCCGTTTGGACATCAAAGTTTCCTCTTTATGTCAGTGCATTGCCCATTGTGGCTCAATCCATTATATTTTAGTTCGTAAATAATTCGCTTTTGGACATAATGAGTTATAACTGCAAAACTTTTCAGTCATAATGTGTCACATGTCCTGTGATTCTATGTCCTAACGGCTGCAGAGGAATTAAATCAAACATGCACTTGATATAATTATAGTGATGGAAGTATAAACTTCGATGTGAATTACAAAGTGATTCGATGTGAATTATAAACTTCGATGGTTGTATATATGCATGCATGGTTGGTTAATAGGGCCTCATTTGTATTTGCCGTGGATCCATGGCGCTATGTTGCCTAATCGGCAAGGGCACGATATGCGTAGGGAAGAAGGCAACGCACGACTTCCTCTCGCTATACACCGCCACCGCAACCAGGGATCCGTCTCTGCAGCTCCACGACTCCAAGCCCCCTACTGCCTCTCAAGGTCCACATATCAATTTTGCACCTCTCTTCTCTCTCTTTGCAATTTGATCTACTCTGTGGCTTAGCTAGATCTGTTAGGAGGTCATCACGGAATTCGACAATTAGTTGCAGCTAGATCAACTGTGGAACTAGAAAGGGAAGGAAGGAAGACAAGCAGTAATTAATGTACCAATGTATTAAGTTAATACTGTAGCAATGATGATTGGGGGTTAAAATTTCACATTAAGTTCGTGATAGGAAGCGACAGCTAAAAGCAAGGAACGGATCATGTGTGGGTTGGATGAAAGGAGCCGTCGACGGCCATCCATCCTATCTGGTCGCCTTCTGGTGAATTGAAGTTGTGTCCAAACTTCAATTTGAGCTGCACAATCTCAAATCCATGCTTCCAGAATTGATTGTGAAGGTGAACAAGATGTGCACTATTAAGTTTTCTGCCATTATGATGATATTGCTGACCTTTCTACTAATCAATATTTAGGGCATTCCAACTGTTGAAAGAGTTGTTATTAGCAAAATCGACAAACCTGATGTCAGACACAACTTGTTGGTTGAAGGGTAAGAGCTCCTATTTATTTACAGCTTTAGCAGCATGTACTTTACTGCTGGTGAGTAGCTTGGGGTCTTCGCTTTGAACTATTTTAGTGGACTGCTAGAATTGCAGGATTTGGAAACTGTTTCCATGCCTTAGTGTGACTCTATGACATGATATATGCTGACAAATAAATTTAATTTCAAAACAAACCTCTTGGCAGTAATGGGTACTCCAGGAGTTGATGCTATGAAAACAAAAAGTACTCACAGACCTGAATTTTGATCGTCAAACCTTTTATGCAGGCCACTGCAAGTCTAAGACCGTTCAGGACTGAGACCTTTCTTCCTTTCACTCGCTGGGGTTGGTTGTCTGACATTTATGCTATTAGGTGGAGTTTAGGACGGCCTCAGATGAATAACTTGCGTGGGTTATCATTAGGGAGAGCCTGAGATTGATAAATAGGAGATGAATTCTCCGATAAAGGAGTGGTGTTATCTGATAGTGCTGTTTTTATTATTACATTTCCTCTTACCATCTTTTATGCTACCAAATCAGAGGTTTTCTTGTTTGTTATGCTTTATGAAGTTTAGGCTTCATAAGAATTAGTTCCAGCCTTACCAGTTTTTCCCTCAGGTGCTCTGTGCCCAATGCAGCAATCCAACACGAAGCAATTCATTAGGTACACTGCAATCATCACACGGTTTCATTGTTTCTCTATGGCATATTAGAAATTTTTTGAAATAGCCGGTGCCTTAAATTCAAGAGCGTGTGGAAATTTTATATTATATAGTTATCTACCAATATTCCTAGCTATCATTGATGATAGTGCTGTCAGCACTGCTGATAGATTCACACAATGTCTGATTGCATGAAAATGTTTTCTTGGAGCGTCCTACCAGAGGCTTGGTTCTTAAAAATGTCTGTCCATATAGCTGCCTTGAGTTGTAAGCATCTTATTCCCTTTGTTTGTTTTCTATATATGTCAGAGTGCTATTAACAGTTTGTTCTTCTGTATGCCAACTGCATCCTTTAGGGATATTTAACTATCATATTTCCATTACCATCACTTGACTAATTTATAGAAGAACATGTTTTACCTTCAATCCTCTGTTAAGTTATCAGCTTATTGAAACCAAAGTATTGCTTCGTATGTATTGATCATATATTTCAAAATCTGAGTTGTTGTCCTCTCTGCAATTTGGGAAAGAAGATGGGTGGCTTTCAGCACTCTACTCATGTTTGATTAGGAAGGTACCCGTCTAACTACAATGCTATGCATTGCTTATAAATATATAGTTTATGTTTTTGGCCTTTAATTACGCTTTTGTTGGTTGTGGTTTCTTCTATACCTTTCAGCATGAAAAAGAATTTATAGTGGAAGCAAATTTCAAGGAACTTGAACGAGAATCCTGTAGTATTTCTTGTTCAATTTCTGGCCAAATGATGAAAAACAACATCGACGTTTTGGCATGCAAAGGTGAATACTACCATCAGAGTGGAGAATACCAAAAATGTTTTGAACTCACATCTGCGTAAGTCGGTAAAGTTCCTGTTTCACTTTCATTTCCTCGACTAATGTTGATTTTACATCCTTATGATAAAATTTCTATCACATGTTACTTGACAGAGATCCTTTTCATTTGAAATATTATAGCATGGAAAATATTATACTTTTTGGTTTGCAGTCAACCGTGAGCAGATCGTATGATTTAATTTGTGTTCTGATTCATCTGTAGAGCTCTTTCCTGGTTTGCTGTCAGGTGCTATTATTTGAAGCTTTATTATTCTGTCATTTTTTCTCTTTGCTAAAACTATTGGCTTAGCGTGTAAACTCGGGCACTAATTGCTACTTTTTATGGTTAATTTATTGTTTCTCTTGATTAGATCAAAACAAAATGCATGTTCTGCACCCAACGTTTTAGAATGATGCAGGATATATTTGGACATATAGCTAATGTGCACTCAAAGTTATCAAATGTACTTTACACTAATATGTTTCCTATCAGCAAAGCCAGAGGGTTAGATCGGACATTTCCTCCTGCTTGGATTGGCACTGATATTGCTTATGCTGCTCAAGAGGAGGGTGACCGGGCAATGGCTGCATTTAGGACAGCAGCTCGTCTATTTCCTGGGCCAGTAATTCCTTTCGTTTGTTTTTTTGAAATCCCAAAGTGATTGTTGATGCAAAGATCCAATCCATTTTTCTCTTCTGCTGTACTCTAGGGACTCTAGGGCAGAAGGGGCTGATCGACAGATAGGTGTGGGCTAACCATCATCAATCAAATTAAAAATACATTGTTCGAAAGAATGCAGCTCCTTTAAATAGAGGAGTGCATAAATAGAAGAAGGGTGCTTGTACCTTGTTCATATCTATAAGGTGCTTTCTCAGATATTTCTACGGGAAGAAATGGAAGGGGGATTGGCACATCTTCTGTCGTGTATTTACAGAATTTGTATGTGCATGAGACAAATACATCATTACATTATCAAAGATTTCGAAGGAAATTAGATTTGGAAATTGGGGTGGAAAGTGAAAATAACATGGCAACAAATAAATAAAGCCAAAGCACCTGTATCGAGAAGAGGTATGCACATTCCGAATTCCTTTCTATCTTGTTATGGATGACATTGTAGAGGTTTCTGACTAAAGGAAACTTTAGAGATGGCTCAATTTACTGCTTCAATTTGCAGTACTAAAAAATTGTTTAGTTACTAAGATGACGGTCCTGGCTATAGTAAATCAAGATTAAACTTAGAATATAAATACTCCAGTTCTTTTTTTTAGGACCGTCTTCTACAAGATTAACACCGGATTTATTTGCTTTTGGTCAACGTCTTTGTATTTTTGTGAGCAGATATGTATTGAGCTGCCTAATGAAATTGAGAGTTCTGGAATTCATGTGGACAAATGACAAATTGCTGGTATCTAAATCAGGTGCACAATAATTCACCAAAGCTTGGTTTAATGAGTAACGTACTTGTGTTTTATTTGAAACTATATCCAGAAACCCCATTAATAAAGTAGCAGGTCTATTTTGTCAGCAAAGCTTCAGTTCTACACAGTGCCTTTCTCCTGTTTGATTAAATGCGAAGCACATGCTCCAGTCTAACGCAAAACTCCAAATGGTTCCACATAAAGTAGCAAGTCAGAAATAGCCTGGTAAATGTTGGATAGATGAGTTAAACCAATTTCGGGAATAGCGAGCTCTAAATTAACCAATGTCAAAAATAGCCAAGTTTATATCCCCTTAAGTAATACAACAAACCAAATTTTCTTTTTTCTTGTGATTTTCAGAATTGTTTTTGCTGGCTGGTTATGTTTGGAGTTCTTTTCCTTTTTCTTGTGATTCTCGTCACTGCACATGGGTACATCATTTTTAGTTTGTCTGTACTCTCCAATCTGTTATTTTGCTGCCTTGCCACTAATCATTGGATTACGAATTGTTGAGTATTTGAATTACCTGATTTTGAAGTGCTAAGCAGTAGTTCAATTGATAATCAGTTAGGCAAATAATCTATAGGAAGAGTCATGTTTCAGTTCTTGCATAGCTGCAAGGATGTGATCTTTCGATTTATTTATTAGCCTTGCTGTTTAGCAACCAATTTTGTTTTACATTCCTTGCAACATGTCCAATCAAATTTACTCCATTTTGGTTGCTAAATTTTAGGTCCCTCCAACATATCTCATTTTTTGTTTCCTTCCGTACAGTTTAGATAATACATGCTCTAATGGTTACAAAACATGATCATGCAACTTGATTCCAACTATGGTGTGATAAGATTTATTTTTCCTAACCATATAACTGTTGTTTTATTTTTTTTCCATATCCAGATTACTCTACCAATTATGATAATGGGGCCAAACCTAGACCCATGGAATCGCACACCCCTTGGCGATATCACCAATTATGTGCCACATTCTATAAGAAATCCAGGTTATACAACACAACACACATGCTATATTTTTCAATATCCCAATTCTTCCTCTGGAAACAATGTGTCTACAATGTCCAAAGGGAAAAGAGGTTGTAATTTCTTTAGCCTGGATTTTTCATTAAATACAATTTGATCGTTCGATTATCACAATACATAATGTACTCAGTTGTCTGTTGTATGTACACTAATTACAATGGCTTCGGATGGATCATTCCAACATGGGCCATGGCTAAATATGATGAGCAACATCCGAATTAACCCACCGCATGCGCAAGCTGTCTGCATACAAGAACGGTGTACTCTTGGAGATATTTCGAATTTGTATGGCCCGAAGCGACTCCTCCATTCAGTCCTGAGTTCCTTGCTTGCCTTTTCCTGTGTGAAAATATATTTTGTAGTGTATATTCTCAATTGTTTGGAAGTATGGATTAACAAGTCTCACGTTTAATTGATCGATAACAAGGGAGTTTGTTCAAAATGTCTGACAGTAAAACAAAATGTCTGACAGCAAAACAAAGTATGCATGCTGCTCTACTTTCGTATGCCACACTAGAGTAATTTATAGATTTGGATCAAATTATATTGCAATAGCTATAATATCTATATTTTGAACGTCATATCTATATTTGAGGTGATATATAATATAAAAATGTGTCTTGCACGTACACGTAGGGGCGGAGACAGGACCCGGGCAGCCCGGGCCGCGGCCCGGGTCCCGACGCCGGAATTCTTTGATACTGTAGTATTTACTATAGCATTTTTTGACACTGTAGCGCTTGTCGGCCCCGGGCCTGGCCCGATCCTGGCTCCGCCACGGTACACGATTACTAGTTATATGGAGAGGAAGAGTTAAGATAAGATATTATTGATCTCAGCCTTCTAAAATACTTTAATCATTTTCCTAAATAAGATCTGACGGCTGTGGAGGGTAAATCAATCCACGCGCGCACTAACCCCGTCCTCACTCTTCGCACGATCCGTCATCCCCTCCCGATGGTTCTCTGCATCCACCTCCCGCCGCGAGCTCCTCCGGCCACCCACACGCGGGACGCACGCCCCGGCCTCCTCTAGACGCAAGCTCGAACGCCTCCGCTGCTCATGTACACCTCGGCTTCCTCCGCCGCTAACGCACGCCCGGCCTCCTCCAGCAGCGACCTCGAACGCCGCTCACGCACCGCCTCGGCCTCCTCCATCCCCGAGCTCGGCCTCCTCCGCCACTCACGCACGCCTCGGCCTCCTCAATCCCTGAGCTCAAACGCCTCCGCCGCGCACGCCGCCCCTTGCACGCGCAGCGCCCTGCTCGGCCTCCTCCATCCCCGAGCTCGAACGCCTCCTGCGACGCCGACCCCCGCTCCTTTGAGCGCGACCCACCGCTGCGACGCCGCCCCATGCGTGCTAGACCGAGCCTTTCTTTCCCAGCGCCGCAGCCCCACACTGCTCTTCCTCCACCCGCCCGGAACCTTCCGCCGGAGCTCGCATGGTCGCCTTCTGGTGAATTGAAGTTGTGTTCAAACTTCAATTTGAGCTGCACAATCTCAAATCCATGCTTCCAAAATTGATTGTGAAGGTGAACAAGATGTGCACTGTTAAATTTTCTGCCATTGTGATAATATTGCTGACCTTTCTACTAATCAATATCCAACTGTTGAAAGAGTTGTTATCAGCAAAATCGACAAACCTGATGTCAGTCACAACTTGTCGGTTGAAGGGTAAGAGTTCCTATTTATTTACAGCTTTAGCAGCATGTACTTCACGGCTGGTGACGAGCTCGGGTCTTCGCTGGAGGGTATCTGTGGCATGCGTGTCTCACAAAAAAACATTTTTATGGACCATGTGTCATTTTGTTTGGGAAAGTTATTAGTTTATAGCTTTATTGACCTTTAATATGGCAGGTTGAACTATTTTAGTGGACTGCTAGAATTGCAGGGTCTGGAAACTGTTTGTATGCCTTACTGTGACTCTATGACATGATAATATGCTGACAAATAAATTTAATTACAGAAAAAACCTCTTGGCAGTAATGGGTACTCCAGGAGTTGATCCTATGAAAACGAAAAGTAATCACAAACCTGAATTTTGATCGTCCAACCTTTTATGCAGGCCACTGCAAGTCTGAGACTGTTCAGGACTGAAAGGTCTGAAGAAACTTCGTAAGCAGTAATATTCTTGTTGTGGGAGGGTCCCCGTGCGCCCCGGACGCCAACGAGCAACGGTAAGGCATGTATACCTACTGCGGACTCACGCCTGACTCTTTTGCAGACATGAGACGCGGGGTACGTGCGCAGGTGCGGACGCGGGTGCGAGCGCAGGTGCAGACGCGGGTAGCATGCGCAGGTGCAGACGCGGGGTGCAAGCGCAGGTGCAGACGCGAGGGTACGAACACCCCGGGGACAGGACCCCACCATGTGACGTACCGTACGGCATGTCGTACCGGACGTCACGTAGATGCTAGGGTATATGCTTCCGCGGGTGGCATGTAAATGACCTGCGTGCCCCTTGTCCGTACGGCGGACCGGGGGTAAGACCGTAACCTGCCTAGGGGCAGAATTGTAATCCGGCCATGCTCTCCCCGAGGCCTATAAATAGGGGAGCACCCCCCAGGTTGGGGGTACGGAATACAAGCTACACTCATTTCTCGACTCGCCCGAAATTTTCACTAAGTGTTGGTTCGCTGCTGCGCGCCCCGTCTCGCTATCCCTCGCGCACACCCGGGTGACCCAGCACTCAACCGGGGGTGCCTCAAGTTCACTGTCCGACCGCGTAGTCGACGACAGTTGGCGCCGATCCGTGGGGATCGCAGACGAGAAGTCACGTGCAACGCAGCAGCGAGCGCGACGAGATCATGCCTCCAAAAGCGAAGAGAAGCGCCAAGAGGAAGCCCGCGGGCGGCTCAGCGGTGAGAGCTGCGTCCGCGAGAACCCAAGCACGCGCGCCTGAGTTGGGCGAGACTTCGACGCGCGCGGAACCCGTCCCCGCAGGTCACCCCTGCGGAGGGCGTCGTCGGAGCCAGCACCGTGCAAGGGGCTCCCCCGGCGGCACCCCGGAGGATGGCCACTCGCTTCGTGACGAGCGCCGAGGACCCCCCGGGTGTCGTCGTCGGTCGCCCAGACCCACCCGCCCCCGCTCCCGCAGCGACGACGGCTCCGGAGGCATCGATTGACGACCTACGCCGGCAGGCCGAAGAGGCGACTCAGCGTGCGGAGGAGCTTCGCGAACGTCTGCGCGCATCCGAGCGCGACGTCCTCCGCGCGACGGCCCAGACCATGCACGTCGCCGACCTCTACCGCGCGCAGCTTGAAGCTACCCAAGCACTCGCCGCCCCGCCGCCAAACCCAGCGACACCTGCAGCAGACGACCTCCGCCGTCAACAGAACGACGCGCGTGCAGCAGCCCGTGACAGCATTCGCCCCCCCCAGCTCCGTCGACCAAGATGCCGAGGCACTCGAGCGACCATCCAGCAGAATCAAGAGGCGGCGTATGCGGCCCTGTACGGCCATGCGGCTGGCACAAGCGCGCAGGGGCTCGGCGACCCTGCGCAGCGCGCTGGTAAAGCGCTCTTCGCCCAGTCGCCCGCCCATGTGACATACGCGCCCGTCCCGCAAGCATCCTGCGAAGTCCAACGCCAACCCGCTGAAGTTATCGACCTCACCAACAGCTCCAGTCCGCTCAGCCCGGGGATACTGGCGGTCCCTTTTCCACCAAAGTTCCGCCCGGCGGACCTGCCAAAGTTCTCCGGTCACTCTGACCCGGTGCAATACACGCGGGTGTACGAAGCCGCAGTGATGGCCGCCGGAGGAGGCGAAGCTGTGATGGCTCGGAGCTTGCTCCTCGCCCTCACGGGGACAGCACAAGCATGGTACCTTGGACTGCCGCCGCGCACCGTATACTCATGGGAGCACCTCCGGGATAAGCTGCACAGCCATTTCCAAGGGTACCGCAACAAGGAGATGACATCGACCGACTTGAACAACCTCCGGCAGCGCCCGGGAGAAACAATCATGGCATTCCAGCGGCGTTTCTCGGAGGTCCAGTGCCAAGTTAGCGGGGTCACCGAGCAAACTATCTGCGAAGCAGCTCGGCGCGCGATCACAATGAAGCTTTGGCGGACAAGTTGGAGAAAAAGCGCCCAAGCAGGGTGCAGGAGCTCTACGACATCATGCGCGTATACGCTCGCGTCGAAGAAGGGCAGATGCTGAGGAAGGCGGAGGCGCGCGCGGCAGCATCGCCGCGGCCGCAGGAGGCGGAGCGGCGCGACAAGCGTCGTCAGCGCCCGCGGGACGTCTATCACGTTTCCACCCGTGATCACCCCCCGGCTGGCCGCCCCGGTTACGACGAAGACCAAGACGCGAGGCTCAGCGCCGTCGCGCTCGCGAGGCGGACCCGAACCCCCGGCGTGGTGAACACCGGGACCCCGCGGAGGGTCGCCCCCCCGGCGAGGTTCCCCCCCCCCGGGGTCAGGAAGGAAGGCGTCCCGGTGCTGTCAACGGTCCGCGGGGCAATCCCCCACCGCGCAACCACCCACGCGCCGGCGCCCGCGACATCCAGCCAGAGCGCTACTGCCACGTCCACCGCGTCAACACCCATTGGACCGCCGAGTGTGACCTGGTCACTCAGCTGCGGCATAACATGCCTGACAGGCGTGATCACCGCAACCAAGCGCCGCGGGAAGCCACACCGCCTCTGCCTCCACCACCCCCGCGTCGACCGCCGGCCCAAAACGGCGGCGAGCCTCGTCGCGTCGTCCATGCCATCACCGGGGGAAGCGCGCATACCTTCCCGTCCAAGCGGCAAAGGAAAGCCTATGCGCGGCGCGTCCAGCACATCGCGTCATACCCGCCCACTGAGCTGCCGCCTTGGGCGCTCATCCCGGTGTCCTTCGGGCCAGAAGACTCCGCCGGTGTGGTCCTTCCTCATCACGACGCTCTCGTCGTCTCGGCAATCATCTCTGACATCGAGATACGCCGCGTCTTCATCGACGGGGGAAGTTCAGCGGACATCCTCTTCGCCTCGACGCTGGAGGCCATGGGCATCCCAAGGGTAGTGTTGCAATCCCCCGGAATTCCCCTCCTCGGCTTTCGGCGGAGAGCCCATTGCCGCTCTCGGGAGGATCGAGTTGCCGGTCACGTTCCGCAATGATCTATGCGAACGCACCGAGAACATACTCTTCGACGTGGTGGACATACCCTACCAATACAACGCCATCCTTGGCCGCGTCACCCTCAACAAGTTTGGAGCAATCCCTCATCACGCATTCTTGTGCATGAAGATACCAACTCAAGCAGGGCGTCATCACCGTTCGCGGGGACCAAGGCCTGTCAAGAAGAATAGAAGAAACCACCACGGCGGCAATCAAGTACGTTCACGACGTCGCCGAGGCACGCACACCAGGGGCTGCCCCGCGCGCCTCGTCTACCTCTCCGACAATCGCGCCACATCAGGAGGTCATCACGGATGAGGGGCTGGGGGAGCCCATGCCGCCCATAATACCGGAGTCCGGGTGGTGGGTCCCTAAGCCAAAGCCCGACGGCGAAACCAAGGCAGTCCCCCTGTCCCCGGACACGCCAATGAAGACCGTGCTCCTCGGGGCGAACCTCCCCCCCCGCGGTTGAGGACGCCCTGTTGAGTACCCTCCGTGCGAACAAAGACATCTTCGCATGGGAGCACGAAGACCTGCCAGGCGTCCCGCGCAGCATCATCGAGCATCGTCTCATGGTGCGCCCCGATGCGCGCCCCGTAAAGCAACGTCTCCGCAAGATGTCTACGGATCGCCAAGTCGCAGCGCGGGAGCAGGTGGACAAGCTCCTCGCTGCCGGGGTGATACGCGAGGTCATGCACCCAGAATGGCTCGCCAACCCTGTCCTCGTCAAGAAGGCTAACGGCCAGTGGCGCATGTGCGTTGACTACACCAACCTTAACCGGGCATGTCCGAAAGGACGACTTCCCCTTACCACGCATCGACCAGCTGGTCGACGCCACGTCCGGCTGCGACCTCATGAGCTTCCTGGACGCTTACTCAGGCTATCACCAAGTGTGGATGGCTAGGGAGGACGAAGAAAAGACAAGCTTCATCACCCCAAGTGGAACCTTCTGCTATGTACGCATGCAGTTTGGTCTCAAGAACGCGGGTGCGACATTCGCAAGACTTGTGCACAAGACACTGTCCAGTCAGCTGGGAAGGAACGTCGAAGCATACGTCGACGATGTGGTGGTGAAGAGCGTCATGGCACAAGACCATGCGAATGACCTTGAAGAGACATTTCTGCAACCTCCGCCGCTCTGGCATGAAGCTCAACCCCGAGAAATGTGTCTTCGGTGTACAAGCCGGGAAGCTCCTTGGCTTCCTTGTTTCCAAAAGAGGTATCGAAGCCAATCCCAAGAAGATAGACGCCATACTCCAAATGGAGCCCCCAACCACCGTGAAAGCAGTGCAGCGCCTGACGGGCCGTCTCGCTGCCCTTGGGCGGTTCGTCTCGCGCTCAGCGGAGAAGGGGCTCCCGTTCTTCAAAGCACTCCGCGCGTCCGACAAGTTCGAATGGACAGCAGAGAGCCAGCATGCGTTCGACAGCCTGAAGGCATACCTATCCTCCCCACCACTGTTGCAGAGCCCGCAAGCAGGCGACGTGCTGCTCCTTTACTTGGCAGCTACCCCGGTTGCAGTCAGCGCCGTGCAACAGAGAGCCAGCATGCGTTCGACAGCCTGAAGGCATACCTGTCCTCCCCACCACTGTTACATCCGCTCGAGGGCGGCTTTTCGAACTCCGTCGCCAGAGGTGAGGCGCGGGGCTGTGCAGCTGGGGGGAGTAAAGGCGCGAGTGTGCTTGTAGCCGAGATCGCCAACTCGATAGAAGAACCAGGAACGCTTCCAGTCGTCCGACTTGTCCCTAGTGGAGGACACGGGGAAGGAGCAGCTGCGCCCGCGCCGGAAGCGAAAGCTGACGGTCCCGAAGCGCGAGTAGAGGCTATCCTCGAGAGGGGAGGGGGATGTGACGGGCTCGAAGAAGTAGCCGAAGCATGTGGCGGTCCCCCTCAGCCTCATGGTCCGGAGCGCCCACTCATACGAGGCGAGCTTGACGATGGCGTTGGGGTGGAGGTCGGAGATCTCAAGGCCGTAGTAAGCCAGCACCTCGTTGAAGAAGCTGCTGACAGGGAGACACAGCCCCGCCACGAACTGATCGGCGAACACGACGATCTCTCCCGGCTCGGGTCGAGCGACGTGCTTGTCCGACGGCGGGATGCGTGCCCTGTGCGGGCCCCCGTCGGGCGGAAGGCGGCCCAGCGCGATTAGGCCGTCCAGCGTCTCCCTCGTAACCGCGGTGGCGCCAAGGAAGCGAGAGAGGTCGTTCTGACGGTCCTTTTTCCGGTTGATCACGTCTCCGGCGGCAGCCATCTGGAAAGGGGAAGATAGTGAGCTGCATTGGTAGGACGGAGTGCGACGACAGTAGGACGATCGTGTCTTACCGTAGCTTGAGCAAGAGGTGAAGGTGGTCGCAGAACCTCGTCACGCAGAGCGGCGTCTTCCTGGAGCCGCACCAGGTACGACCAGCCTCGGCGCCGAATGGTATGCGAACGGGGCGCCCGACGGGAGACGACGACTCGACGCAGGAGCGAATGGAGCCGTGGGAGAATCGGGTGATGCGCGGCCCTTCCGAGCGACCGCGCGCGCGCGTAGGCGGCTGACCGCAGCACGAGAACGCGTCCCCTTTCCCGCAACCGGAACCAAGCGGAAGAGCGGCGCCTCACGCGCCCCGTCGTCGAGTCAGCTCACCGCCCTGTACCCCGGCCATCACCCCGGCCTTCCGATCGGGCTACGCCACCGCGCCGAGTCCCGCAGTAGCCCGGGCTACCCCGGCCTCCCGTCCAGGCTACACCGCTGCCCCGGGGGCCGCTCCGCGCGTCGTCGCCGCCGCTGAGTCTCGAAGCCTGGGCAACCCCAGCCCGGAGCGCCGCCTTGCCTTGAACCTCGGACGCCGCTCCGCGCGTCGCCGCTTGCCGAAGCCCGGGCTACCTAGCCCGCGTCGTCGCCGCCACTAAGTCCTGAACCCCGGGCAACCCAGGCCCGGAGCGCCGCCTCGCCTTGAACCCCGGCCTGGACCCCGGGTGGAGCCTGAGCGCCGCCGCTAAGTCCTGAGCCCCGGGCTACCCCGGATGGAGCCCGGGTTGCCGCCGCCGCCTTGAAGCCCGGCCGCCGCACGCCGCTCGCCGCCGCTCGCCGAGCCCCGCCCTAGCACGCACCTCGCCTGGACCCCGGGTTGCCGCCGCTAAGTCCTGAACCCCGGGCTACCCCGGATGGAGCCCGGGTTGCCGCCGCCGCCTTGAAGCCCGGCCGCCGCACGCCGCTCGCCGCCGCTCGCCGAGCCCCGGCCTAGCACGCACCTCGCCTGGACCCCGGGTTGCCGCCGCTAAGTCCTGAACCCTGGGCTACCCCGGATGGAGCCCGGGTTGCCGTCGCCGCACGCCGCTCGCCAAGCCCCGGCCTAGCATGCGCCCCGCCTGGACCCCGGGTTGCCGCCGCTAAGTCCTGAACCCCGGGCTACCCCGGATGGAGCCCGGGTTGCCGCCACCGCCTTGAAGCCCGGTCCGGTGCGCCGCCTCGCCGGAAGCCCGGGCTGCCCCGGTCTCGTGCGCCGCTCCGCCTGGAGCCCGGGCTACCCCGGCTCCGTGCGCCGCCGCCGCCAAGTCCCGAACCCCGGCCGCCGCACGCCGCTCGCCGCCGCTTGCCGAGCCCCGGCCTAGCACGCACCGCCGCTGGACCCCGCCGAGTCCCGGCCTAGCCCGCGCCGTGCTCGACCGCGTGAAGCCCCCGGATCTGCGCGCGCCGTGCGTCGTGTGAAGCCCGGACGGCGAAAACTGAGGTGTGGAGAAGGATTGGAAAGGGGAAAAAAGAGGAGAGGCCGGCGGCTTTTATAGTCCCGTACAAATAACCGCCCAAAAAAATATAAAAAAATAAAAAAATTAAAATTAAAAAAATTAATTAATTAATTAATTAAAAAATAATAAATAAATAATAATAATATAAAAGAATAATGATAGAAATAATAATGCTAAAAAAAGAAGAAAAAAAACTCGGGCTCAGCTCCGCCCGACCTCCGGCGCTACCCCGGGCTCCGCCTAACCTACGGCGCGTCCCCAGGCTCCGCCCGGCCTCTGGCATCCCCGGGCTACGCCCGGCCTTCGTCGCCGTCCCGGGCTCCATCCAGCCTCCGGCGCTGCCTCGGGCTCCGACCGAACTCGTGCTACCCCGGGCAACCACCGCCGCACGCCGAGTCCCGGCTGGATCCCGGGCGAGGCCCGGGCGGGTTCCGGTTGAACCCCGCGGCAAGCCAAGGCCCCGGACCCCGGGCGAACCCCGGGCTACCCCGCCGTGAGCTGCGCCGCCGATCTCCCCGAAGGCCGCGCGCGGGTCTGGAGCCCGGCCGAACCCCCGCGAAGCCCTGGACGTGCGTGAAGCCCGGGCTGTGTCGCACTACGCCAATCTCGGACAAATCCCGGGCGAACCTCGGGTCAACCCGAGGCCCGATATCAGACGAGTTCGGGGTGCTTGATGACCTCGTCGACGCCGCTACAGCCGGTGGGTCGTGAGCGCTGGACATACCGTCTCCCGCGACGCTGCGTCCGTCCCAGGTTGCGCGCGTCCACCCAGCGTGCCGAAGCGCGCGCCGAGCTAGTCAGGAGCAAGTCTGCTCTAGAGGCCGCGCCTGTACGAAGCAGCGACCTGCCCTCCGGGCAGGGGGCAGGGCCCACGCCTGACCGGCTCAGTACACAATCTAAGAAATAAAACCGAGCTTTGAAGTGAAACAAAAATGGACTTGCGTTAGCAAGGCAACTTGCCGAACCTTTAGACTCCGATCTTAGCGTGACAGAATTAAGACGGCCGTGTATGCCTGAGTATACGTCCTGGATCGGTACGATGGCACTTGTCGTCCGTCGCTCGTTCGCACTGGCTAACTATCCGACTCCGGTCCGTGCTCTGCGCGGCAGACTAGCCACTCGAGCTCGGCGGTCCTACCATTTCTTGCTCGGTCCCCGAACCCAACGTGTTACGAATATGATCGCAAAGGTTGGCTTCGACATTCTTCTCCCCCTGATCTCTGAGCATGGATCTCCCTCTCGGTCATGACCCGTTCTGGACGCGTCGCTTCTACGCTGGGAACGAAGGACCTGCTCGCCAGGTGAGGAAGGGGACAAGGAATCGGTTCTAAGGGAGGACCTCGTTGGCCCGGGCCGCCCGTCAACCCCTTTTTTAGGGGTATAACGCCGGTTCGGACGGGCGCTTCTCGACCGCCCACACCGACAAAGGGCTACTGTTGTGGGAGGGGTCCCCGTGCGCCCCGGACGCCAACGAGCAACGGTAAGGCATGTATACCTTCTGCGGACTCACGCCTGACTCTTTTGCAGACATGAGACGCGGGGTACGTGCGCAGGTGCAGACGCGGGTGCAAGCGCAGGTGCGGACGCAGGTGCAAGCGCAGGTGCGGACGCGGGTGCGGGCGCAGGTGCAGACGCGGGTGCGGGCGCAGGTGCGGACGCGGGTGCAAGCGCAGGTGCGGACGCGGGTGCAAGCGCAGGTGCAGACGCGGGTGCGGGCGCAGGTGCAAGCGCAGGTGCGAGCGCAGGTGCAGACGCGGGTGCGAGCGCAGGTGCAGACGCGGGGTACGAACACCCCGGCGACGGGACCCCACCATGTGACGTACCGTACGGCATGTCGTACCGGACGTCACGTAGATGCTAGGGCATATGCATCCGCGGGTGGAGTGTAAATGACCTGCGTGCCCCTGTCCGTACGGCAAACCGGGGGTAAGACCGTAATCTGCCTAGGGGCAGAATTGTAATCCAGCCAAGTTCTCCCCGAGGCCTATAAATAGGGGAGCACCCCCTAGGCTAGGGGTACGGAATACAAGTTACACCCACTTCTTGACTCGCCCAAATTTTCACTAAGTGTTGGTTCGCTGTTGCGCGCTCCGTCTCGCTATCTCTCGCGCACACCCGGGTGACCCAGTACTCAACCGGGGGTGCCTCAAGTTCACTGTCCGACCGCGTAGTCGACGACAATTCTCCTTGTGAAAATCCAGCTATTTCTTATTGCTGTCAAGATTGATCTCAGAAAGGTGCATTGCAGCGGGTCCCATGTGCTAATTTATATATATGCTCTCTAGCTTTACTTTTTTTTCTTTGTTTTTTGAATTCTTTACATGGTTCAATAGCTGTTCTTCATTTGTTCCTGTATAGGTTTTTGCTTGACAATGTTCTCAACTCATAAATCACAATCTGTCCTTAATTTGGCAGTCAAAAAAGCTGCTCATATGCTTCTTTTCTATTATAGATGTGAATTTGTTATCCATATAATATGCACCCATATAATCCAGGTTAAGACCCATAATTGGGACCCACAGACCCACCATCTGATATATGTGTTTGATTCTTCTTTTTGTCTAATTTGAAGTTACCTGATAAAACTAGAATATAAGATGGCCAGATGGCCAAGGTTTGGAAATTCAGTATATTTAGAGCACTAAAAAGAAACTTCTGTAGTAAGGTTACTAATTACTGATATAATTGCTTTCCGCGGAATCTATGTTCATTGAAAGGTAAAACTACTAGTTACTAGCTAATTGTGGTGTGCTATTTCAGAACTGGACAATTCATGGTCTCTACCGGGGAAGCTACTTAATTCATCGGCCAGCAGTACTCATTGACTCCCTCAATGAACTCCTGTCATGGCTTTCGAAGGGTTTGATAACTGTTCAAATTTCACACAGCTACAGACTCCCTGAGGTAAGCAACATTTGAACGACCTTCAAGCCATAAGTAGAAAAAATTTGGTGTAAAAAGCCATTGCAGACCAACATAATCGAAGTTCAAAAGACTAATGATATGCATTCATATGGATGTTTTTATTAATTCACCTTATACAAGCCATGGACCATGCCCTCCTGATCATTTATGTTGGTTCTGAAGGCATCAAGCTCTTTCCCGAGAATCAGATATCCTATCGAGAATGCCATGTCATGGATGGTATCCTTGATTCTTGGAAGGCTAGCTTCTTTCAGTCAAATATATTTGTGCAGTTTAATCTAGCGATTATTATCTTTTCTACCGGAACTGGTATCTTGGATTTCGTTGTGCTTCATTGTCCATTCTATTTGACTACATGTGTTTTTGTAACTTTATTCCGTTGTGATTACTTGTGCATGTTCCTCAGGTTTATTTCTCACAAATCATATTGCGTCATTGTCTTGCTGTTTACTTTTGTGTTGTTAATGCTGGTGTATCTATCTGGTTGTTTAATTCCCTTAGCCTGGAGAAGAGCCTTCCTGGACCCCTGGATTACTGGATTACAGTCCCTCATAAGAGCAACAATGTGAAATTTAGGGCCCGCTCGGCAACCCTTCGCCTCCGCGCTCCGCCGACTCCGCGGGTGGAGCGGGGCCGAACGCTCGAACTCCACGGAGGCCGATCCACGGATCCCAACAGTGCTTTAGTGAAAAAATGCGGAGCGACGATTTCCCGGATTCAGCAAATCTCGCTTTCCGCGGAGCACCTCGACCCCGCCGCCCCGGCCTCCGCGCCCGCCTCCGTCGCCGAAGTCAACACCTGGCTGGCCTCCCTGGCCGCGGAGGGTGGCGGAGGGGGAGGGCCTCCGGCCAGATCCACCGGCGTCCTCGCTCCCCCGAGCTCCGCGCCTCCCTCCCTGGGCAAGAAATGGCGGCGGCGGCTCCCGCTCCCCCGTCAAAGCGCCTCCGGCCAGGTTCCTTCTCTCCCCCGAGCTCTTCCTCCCTCCCGCGCGCCATCTCTCTCTTTTCTGGAGCGGAGTTCACAGCCGAACGCTTTGCCCGGTTCCACGAGTTCGAAGGAGAAGCCGGATCGGGGAGCCAGATCGGAGATTTGGGGATTTCGTGGATCTGGAGGGTTGCCGAACGGGCCCTTAGGTTCAGTCTATTAATAAGGGTGGACTTTTAGTTTCATAAATCCGATAATAAGCTCAAACTTCTGTCAAGACACTAGGAAAATTCTCAGCCAGGTACAACTTTGGTAAAAAGAATGTATGGACTCAACTATGGTAAAATAGATAGGAAACCTACGGACCTCATATTATAATCAGGGCAGGATTAGAAAGTCTTGATAAATTGCTCCTGTTTATACCAATGGGCTTTCGGGCCATTTTTGTTAGCCAGATTACATAGGCTCCCTCTTCTCAGTTGCCACCTTAACTGCAAGAAGGAAATCATTCAGATATCAATAAGGGAAGCAGCATATGAACAGAATACCAAAGATTAAAGTTGAACTATTAATATGTACAAATAATACAGACAAAAATTGGAGGATCACTAACTGCCAGTACTACCAATATTACTACTTGAATTTGACCCAATTTTGATGACAAAACCATCTCTTAAAACATTTACAAAACAACACATTACTGATACATAGTTGGTGCAAAAGCAGTACCAATTGGCATGTCTGGTTGTACATGCTGTGGCATCCAAACTGAAGGACAGAACTGCTACTTTGAGAAGTGTAAACCTAAGTTACCCCAATACGGCGATACCGATACCGGTACGCCATACGGCAATACCCCGATACGGCATTTTTCTAAAAACACCGATACGGCGATACGTTTGTATATATATAATAAATAATAAATATACTGAAATTAATGAATATTTATAAGGAAATGAGAAAACCGATGATTTTAGAATACCTAGATATTGATGTAGACATGTAGTTGTTGGCCCAATTGCTGGTGTCTTCTCTTTTCCATCTCCAATACTCCAACCATCCAGCTTATGCCTGCCAACAACTGAGAGTAAATTAGTACATTGATACAAATAAATAACAGCATAATGTATTGATACATCATGCTTACATAGCAGTATAGCACCCCAACTCTTCAAGTCTCATTCCATTCTTCAAGTCTCATTCCATTTTTCCACATTCCAAACAGCAGCAAATAAGTGTTTAACAAGCACATAGTAGCTAATTAACTCAACCACAACTCCATAAGCCCACAACCAAATAAGTGCTTAACCACATAGTAGCTAATTAACTCAACCACAAGTCCACAACCAGTCTACAAGCAGCTAATTAACTTCAGTTCACACAAGACCATAGTCCATAAGTAAGGCCATAATATTACAAAATAAGCTAATTAACTTCACAACTTCAGTTCACACAGACCATAGTCCATAAGTAAGGCCATAGTACTTCACTACTTCAGTTCACACAGAGTTTGAATCTGTCTCTGTCTCACCAACGTCCAATGCCCCAATATCATTTACCAAAGCCTCTAGCTCCGGTTCATCTAGTGAGAGCTCATCTTGCTGAAGAAAATCTGCACCACCAACAAATAACTCGTAGGTGTCTCCGCCGATGTCCCAGAATCTTGATGGGCCACTTTGATACTCTGGCGATTTCCTTGAAATAAGACGCAAGTTCTGATGTACAAAAACTAGATCTTCGGCACGTGCAGGGTTAAGCCTACAACAGATAATATTGAAGTCAAATTCCATGCAGATGCAAAATGCGATGCAAGTGGTAAAATCAAGAATAATTAAGAAAGAAGATATAAGACCTGTTTCTACTTGAACTATGTATCAAACCATAGGTACTCCAATTTCTTTCAGAACAAGAAGATGATGAAGGCTGCCCAAGTAATTTTAGCGCAATCTTTCTCAAATCTGGGGCAGAGTTACCATGAATTCCCCACCATTGCTTGGGTTCTAGGTAGGCTCTATCCTCAATAGAGTCAAATGAGTTAAATCCATTTGCAAACAAACTAAAGTTAGCAAACTGTTGTTTGATCTTGTGCAATTCTTCACCTCCATCAGGAAAATACCTCCTAAATCATTTATTTCTCTCTTGTGAAATCTCATCATCCATGTGTGGAGCTTGGCGGCTTGGAACCTCATTAATCCAAGATTCAGTGTAATACCTAAGAACAGGAAACGACATTAGATTCAGTGTAATACCTAAGAATAATTAAATTAATCTATGGACAGCAACTCAGCAAGCAAGCAACTTACTTGGGATTTAGTGAGTGTGCCAAGCAATGCAATGGGGTATTATTTTTAACCAACGACTCTGTAAGATATCATTCACAATAGAGTAAAAATCAGAGTGCTCATGGTCTTGTTTCCCTTCATGTCGATAAATTGCAGTCTTCACCTTCTCAATCATTGTATCCCACATCTCATAGATCAAATGGAGGCATGGTTTGTCTGTGTCGGCTACACGTATCATGGCATAGATAGGCTCACTGAAACTAAGGATGTAGTTCACCTTATCCCACCATAAATCATCAAGGATCTTTTCTTTGACAAACTGTGCTCCAGCCATATTGTCAGCCCTATAGTCAGCCCACTTTTGGCTCACCACCATCAACGTAAGAGATTCTCTGATATCACGAAACCTCTTCAACATCACAATTAGAGATGCAAATCTTGTTTCTGCAACAGCAAGTAGCTTCAACTTACTATGCTCATTAAACATAGAGAGCCTCATGGAGTGATTCATTATGAAATTCTTGATCTGAGCAGCATCTCCTGCAACCTCGCTGATCCAATTGCAAGGTACATACTCTGGATCATCCTCATTCTTGGGTGAGCCTATGCTCTTCAAGGCAAGGTTCAAAGTGTGGACGACACATGGAGTCCAGAAAATGTGAGGATACTTTTGCTCCACCAACAGTCCCACAGCTCTGCAGTTTGCTGCGTTATCAATAACAACTTGTACGACATTTGCCGGTCCAACAACATCAATAATCTCCAACATCCTTGCATAGATGTATTCCTTGCTCTTTATTTCTCTCTCGGCGTTGATTGCTCTTAAAAACATAGGTCCATCTTTTGTCACAGCCATGAAATTTAAGAGTGGACGCCTTTGAGGATCAGACCACCCATCTGATACAATACTTACACCTTTGCTGCTCCATGTTGTCTTGATGGGCTGCAACAAATGCTCAACATGGGTTTTCTCTTGCACAAGAAGGGTCATCCTGATCTTGTTGTAGCTTGGAGGGACATAGCCACCTAAGTTGTTGTTCGCAGCGAACTTGAAAGCCTTTCTAAACCAAGGGTTTCTTGCAACATTGAAAGGCAAGCCTACAAATAAAGCAGAAATTAATTACTAAGTGCAGTCAAAATTAAAACACCTAATATTGAAAGTGAAAGATGCTAAGTGGCTAACCTGCGGTATAGAACATCCTAGCAATCAAAGCATCAAGCTGGCTGCGAACTCCCAAATTGAGGCTTGATTCAAGAGCCGAAGTCGCTCTTCTCTTTCTCCCACTAACACCCTCTGTTGGCAGCGGAATGTCCCTAGGAATGTTGCTAGCAGCCATGGCATCGCCTCTTTCTTGTTCAGCTTTGAGCTGAACAAGAACATCAACTATCACACGCTTACAGAGAGTCACCCCAGCACCTTTCCTCTTCAGGAGATGCGCCATAACTCTTGTGTAGCTTCCACTGGTAATGTGGTCACAAAGCCTGCATCTAAACTTGGTATTCCCTCCTTGACCTTTTCCGGTTTTCTCTAGCACCTCAACGTACCTCCAAAGGGGTTTCTTCTCATCGTCATTTGGTGGTATCACACGAGCGACATTCAACATGTTCGAGGCGTTGGAGGCAGCTCCACTAGTTGCTCCTGCGCTACCAGTTGCGGTTGCAGAGCTAGCAGACGCTCCAGAGCTCCCACATCCAGTAGCCATCTCCAGAAAATTAGTTACTGCAATGCAATGCAAGCATCCGTTGTAACTTGATATACTTTTTATATTAAGATAACATGCAACTACACAACTATTGCAAATAATTCATGCGGAATTCCGAAAACTTAAAAGGGATAAAAATCACAATAAATGAAAGGCATTGGCATCCATTAAGCATTCAAATCATGGAATAGCTTGAAAATAGGTCAAAGTTAACGTTCGAAGTTCAACATAGTTATAAGCAAAATGAATCACCTGAGAACAGGAGGACGGTTCTTGCAAATGGTAAAACAAAATAAGATGGGGAGGAGCAAATGGTTTTTACCTGCGCTTGAGAGGGAGCGGCGGCTGCAGGCTGCAGCGAGAGGCCGGGAAGGGGAGGAGCAGGCTGCAGCGAGAGGCCGGGAGGGGAGCTGGCGATGAGCTGCAGCGGGAGGCCGGAAGCAACTGAGCAAGTGAAGCCAGGAGGGCTGGAGGGGAGCGGCGCCGCGGCGGTGAGCCGGCGCTTGCAGCCTTGCAGCCTTGCAGGGGCCAGGGGTGGCCGGGTGGGCAGCGACGGCTGCAGGCCTGTAGCAGCCAACAGGAGCAGGGGAGGGGAGCCGAGCCGAGCCGCCGGCGCCCGGCGGTGGGAGCAGAAGAGGGAGCGGTGGCGGCGGCGGCGACTGCAGGGGCGACGGCGACTGCAGGGGCGAGGAGCGGCGGCCGCGGCGGGAGCAGGGGCGGGGAGCACCGGAGCAGGGGCGGGGAGCAGGGGCGGGGAGCAGCGGCCGGCGACGGCGGCGGGAGCAGGGGCGGGAAGCGGCGGCGGCGGGAGGGAGCGGTGGCTCCAGATCTCCCGTGTGAAGGGATTTGGAGGCAGCGAATCCCAAATCAGAGAGCCTCACGGGTAAGGTAATTTAGGGTTTGACGTATCCAGACCGTATCAGGACGTATCGGTAGCGTATCGGGATTTATTTTCTTTATTTTAAAATCAGAAATTTTTTGATACTTCTCAGATACCGTATCCAGAAATATCCGATAAGTATCGGTATCCGATATGGTATCTGATACCGGTACGGCAAATTTTGGCCGTATCCGCGTAACGTAGGTGTAAACATTAGAAACAGACCCGATCGGCCAAACGGTTCTTCCTATTGCTGTTTCTAAAGAGAGAGTTGGAACTCCTCCTGTTCAAGAAAAAGGGCAGTTTAGAATTCACACTGATTAGAGTTTCAGACAAGTTTATTCACTTACAAGCATATTATAAGCGATATATACCTTGTGAATATGCCCATCTTCAGATATGGAATAGCTAATCTTCTTATACAACTCATTCAGGGCCTAGGCCTCCACTTTATTTACAAAAACTGCATACAAGAGGTTGTAATGTCAGCATTTTATCCAAACTGCAGTTTTAAATCCCAGACTGCCATCTCTGCCTGAAGTTTGGTCAGTTCAGACAAATCACTAGCTGGTCAATAAGTTGTCGCAGCAGAAGCTGATGGTTCCATGGGCATCTTCTTCGGTGGTTCAGGCAACTGTTGCTCGAGCTCTTCCTCTTCTACATCTTCCAGCTCCGCCTGTAGCTCATTCTATGCCAAAAATGAAAAACATCCCCACGCTTATTCAGAAGTGGTGATATATGTAACTGTATGGAAGAACCTGACAATGCTCTGCACCTTGTTAACTGGTGCAAAGGGAAGAAATTAGTGTTGCCAGTGCTTTTTGTATCTGCGTCATATTTTCTGTACGTTCAGATGACTCTTCAATTGCATTTTTGATGTCATAAATTCTCCTGCACAAGAATTAAATCAGCTGGCAATTAGCACCACTATTGATTATTGCTATTTTACTTTAATTAGTTCAGAAAAGGATTATGCATCAATTGTAGCAGATGATACATACTTGTAAGTGCAGCTAAGCCAACATAAGTTGTCAGGCGATTGTCAAGATTAACTGACTTCAGTGAATTCAATGCGGAGGTCTTCTTCATTCCAATGTCTGTGACCAACATAAATGAGAGATTGATGCTTTGCATATTCCGAAGACCTGCAAAAATGGAATAGCTTTGCAATCAAAATGTTTCAGTAAGCCAACAACAGGCAATAGAATTAATATTTGATAGAATCACTCATGTTTGTCACTATTAGAAGACATATGAATACTCTATCTAACTAATGGAAAGAATTTGGTCTGATAACATCAAATATTACTTAAGTTCTGTGGCTTGTGTGGGACAACTATTGTTCAAAGAAATCGCCCTGTCCGTGAATGGTACTACTAATATTTGCCACATTGCAGGCCCCGTTATTCATGGAGACGAAGATGGTGTCCAGCGTCGTGAGAGCTTTTGGTTAGCACCAACAAAAGGATATTCATGAATTTTTGCTTTTCTTGTATCCTTGTGAAGCCATGTGATCTTTTTTTAGTAAATTGAGTGATTATCTTTGCGCTAAATCACGTAAATATTTCAGTACCATATGATCCCGTTTCACCTTTAGTTTAGAGCCGTATAGGGTCAAACGTGACTTGCATGTGCATAATTACTAGTTCTAGTAAGGCCTCCTCTGATTCACAGGAAAAACGGAAGAAATCCACAGGAATAGGAAATTTTCCTTTGATGTCATTGTTCATGCATTAGATTCATAGGAATAGCACATAGGAAAAATGGAGGATATTTTCCTTTGTTACCAGTTTTACAGAAAAATTATAGGAAAAAAAATCCAGTCTGACCTCTTTTTTCCAATCTTCGCATAGGACCGAGGCAAATGGAACATTACTGGAGCAATTAGGCAAACAACTCTGAAGCAACAGCCACTGATTATGTGAATTAATTTATGTCGAAGCAATTCTCTATAGCAAAATGGATTCTTCATACTTCAAAAATTTTATGTGAATTTTCTCATAAATTTTAGAATTAATTTGAATGCATTTTTGGAATTAATAAAATATTTCCATTTACTTTGACTTTGTTTTGACTATGCTTATTAGGATTCTTGTGTTCTTCCTGTTCCTGCGAACCAAACACTTAATCCTGCAAAATTCCTATGTTTTTTAAATCCTCTGTTTTGCACATGCATTCTTATCCTATTCCTGTGTTTTTTCAATTCCTGCGTTTTTAGAATCCTACGAATCAAAGGAGCCCTAAAAGTGCTAGCTAGGACGGTATCATAAATCTTTAATCCAATTTATTACTCTCAATCCAACGGCTATACACAAGGGTTACACCCTCACCTTTAATAGCTCATATACTAATGCAACCTAATAGCTTATTTAAAAAAGGCCACCCTAATTACTTCCAATCTCAATACTTGTTTCAAAAAAATTCTCTGTTTCTTTTCATCTAAAAAAGGAGTAATTTTCACAAACCTCAACTATTTAGGAAGTTGTAGGGAAGAACCAAAAATTTTAATTTTAAATTCTTATAACCATAATTTTTGGGTCTATGGATTTCAAAAATCCCCACTTGGGTCGCCCCGTTAAATTAAATCCAGTAATAAAAATCTCAATACGAGAAGGACTTTGGACTTCTGCTGTGCTGTGCAAGTTGGGCCTTTGGACTTGAGCCCGAACCATAGAAGCACAGGAGGAGGAGAAGGGACGGAGCCATCACCCACCTCGCCGCCGCTCTTTTGGGATTCCCCAAATCGAGGAGGAGAAGCTCCCAAACCCCATCGCCGGCGGCCATGAGCGGCGTCGCGGGCACCACCAGCAGCAGCAGCCTCCGCCGCGTGATCCGGCCTCAGCGCCGGTTCATGCCCTGCAGAGCGGAGCAAATCGAGGAGAGGGCGCGGCTCCTCTCCAAGATGGACGCCTTCCACAGGGAGGCGTGCGCCCGGCTCGCCGTGGAGGCGATGCCCGCCACGCTCGCGCGCTTCCTCGACGCCGGCGTCTGCGTCAGCCTTCAAGGCGGCCCTCAGGTTGGCCGCGCAGGTGGCCAAGCACCCTCAGCCCCAACGCCTCGTCAATGTTTGGATGTCGCTGTCCTCCCAACTGCCGCAAGTCCTCGGTTTTCTCTCGGCGATGCAGAACGAGACCCAGACCCAGGAGATGAACCTTGTACGCATCCAAAGGTTGCTCGGCGGACGGCTGCTTACTGACCTGGGGAAAGCTTGGAACCTTGCCGCTTCTCGACCACCTTACAGCAACATTGCCAATATGCCATACCAATCCACCCGATCACTGAGGATGGCGCTTCTCGACACAATTCGCAGCTTCTACCTACGCGCGCTGGCCAGGCTGCCACGTGCAGAGCTGCGCACTCGCTACCACCGCAGCATGCTCAAGGCCGGTTACTGCTACGGCCCCTTGGACCCTGTCTCCAACATCATCATCAATACGATATGGTACGATGTCATCTTCACTGCAGCCGAACGACCGGTGCTCGACATGATCGCCCCAAAGAGCCTCACCCGCTTGGAGAGCCGCTCCTTTTACGGCCTTGCCTCATTCCTCCAGACTCGCTACCACAATTTATCCGAGCACGAAGTTGTGCAATGCCTAGTCGCCTCCTGTGCTCACCTGTCCATGGCGGATCCAAACCTTGATGCTGCTACTGCAGGGGTTGCTCACCTGCCCTTTGCCGATCTGAACATCAGAGCTGCTGCTTCTGCTGCTGTTGTGAGGGAGGCGAAACGCCAGCAACAACGTTGCAGGAGAAGCACACCTGGCCTCTATGATGCTGTCAGGAAGGTGGAGCAACAAAGCCCATGCACCAGCACTGAGGAAGCCTACAAGGCTGCAGGCACTGCAGCATGGCACCCCAACCCTGAGGCGCATGCAGTATTTCTTAGTTCGACCAAGGAGATGCTGAAGGGACCTGCCTTCCACCTGCTGCAGAACAGAGGCAAACTCACCTCGGAAAATGTGCAGCTCATCGCCAACTTATTGTCTTCCAAACAGAAGCCAACTCCTGAACAAATTACAAAGAAGAACCCCGATCCCGTGATTGCTGGAAAGAGGCGTTCCGAGGCTCAACAAAGAAGAATCTCCACAAAGGTGAAAGCTGCATTGGACAAACACTTGCTACGAGATGGGGTCGGTAACTTGTTTTGCTCTCTCTTCTTCCCTTACTTTAACCGATAAGGGCAACCGTGTTGTCTTATAGTCACTCACTAACCTTTGCTCTTTCATCCTGCCTATAGGATCCCATGTATGAGCTTCATATTATCTGTGGCGCGAATGAGTGTGTAGGCACACCTGAATACTACGATGACATGGATGATGACCTATCTTTTGCCCCGTGCAAATTCCGTTACACCCATATAAACTTTTTGGTGACTCACAAAGATTCTCCATTTGCTGACAGATATCCATTACTCTTTTTTGCTGAATTCGATAATGAGGAGGGTGAACCCCTATTGTGCTGTCGTGTGGATGTGCCAATGCCATTTGCTGGTACGCTCTTCTTTCTGCACAAGTTTGAGGTTCCCCATGTCATTATATCTGTTTTTCATCGTGTAGCTAGCTATCAATATCAATGTCATGTGCTGACTAGTAAGCAACCACGTGAGTAAGTATGTTGGCACCTTACAAAACCGTACAAGAAAAAGAGGACTGAAAGTAGTGCAAGTAGAGTGTGCACCCCGGGACCCACACCAGCACACAGGCTTCTCTTATTTGTGGCTATGGTTCAGAGGTACTAAAAAGGATCAGGTGTAACAATGGAACGAAAATAATCTAGAATAGAGATGTTCATCACAGCCATACTACCATAAGTTGAAAGGCAGCAATATAAAAACTCACAATGCCGCCCTTCCTCACAATACCCTTAAAATCCACGGAAATAGGAGAGAATTGGTAAAAAGTAACAGACCTATGTGGTTATACAGAGAAATCGACCCTGTAGGCTGTAGTCTTGTACCCGTGAAGAGCATAACATATGCAGGGTCTTAGTGTTAAACTAATATTTCCTATCATTGTGAAAAGAAAGAAAAGGAGAGTTGCTTCCATACCACTGGGGAAGGTACAAGAGTTAACATGGCTTTCATCCTCCCTACATCAATAACTTGAGCCATAGCCCAGCCTAGAGTCCACGATACAATGCAGCCCAATGCTGCAGCATTGTCATGTAAGGATGAATATTGCGTTTGTGGGGATCGGAGGTGGCAGTTGACAGTTCAGATGCGGTGATGGGGGAAGATGGGGTTTGGGTGGAGCCTGCAACTGCAAGTCAAGGTATGCGGCAGAAAACTGTAGGTCTAAATGGTAGCAAGCGCTTGGACGGAAACTCCATTTTAATGAACAGTGTCTGTAAATTTTAGATAAGAAGATTGTGTGCATAACACCATCGCCGAAGTTCTCTTAAGAATAGCATGGTCAGTGCAATTTTTGATGTTTACTATCTTTGTACAACAGAACATGTGCGGTGCCTGTATTGTGAGGGTGAAGGGACAAAGATTGTGCATCCAGCATCGGAAATGTTTCATGGGAGAGAGAGGGAGTTCGAGGACACTATCTGTGGAGACCGTAACGATGAGCTTATCTGCGACAACCAATATGCTGTTCAGCGCATGTGTGCAGTGGAAGAGGATTTCATGTACGTTGATATGAAGTGCATCAGTTAGATGCTCTGCAATGTTTCCTGTAATGCCACCGTGTTGTGGTGAATGAAACAACTTGGACTTAATGGATTTCTCGTTCAGAACGGTATCAAAATGAATGATGGCGTAGTTATTTTACTTATTGTTTACACATGAAGCAGAATGGTGGTTGCTTGTGACTTGTGTAGTACTCCACATGTTCTTTTGATCTTCCTTTTGTTTTTGGTTATGCTATATCGTCACTGGAAATAAAAAGAGGAGGTAATCATGTTTTAGTCCTGATTGTTGTCCGGATTTATCGAAGCCCAATTTTTTTTTGGAAAACTCATAGGTGTTCTTAAGATTATTTAGCACCTAGATAAATTATTTCCAAAATTTTCTCATGTTTTTTAGTAAGGTTGAATAATAATTTTCAGATCTGTTAATTTGGGTTTGATTTAATTTAAATGCATGGGATGATGCACAAATGAGAATAAAAAATTAGAGATGAATAATTGCTGACTAATTTGACTAAAATATGGAATTTTAGGATATTCTAGAAATGAATTAAAAGTTTTGAGGCAAAAAGCAGTAGAATGATGACACAATCTTTTGAGAAATGAAAGAGGATGTGATAATCATGTTGAAGGGCTGATCATTGAACTGCAATAACACAAGGATGCATCGACCGGTGTAATGGGAGGGAAAGGCAAATGACTAGTATAGAACCAATCGTAGGAGACCTCTTATCCCACACAGCCGGCGAAATTCATGAAGGATAAAACATATGCTAAATGGCTCGTTAAAAGATAAGAATTCCAAGATGAAGTCGTCATGGATAAGGGTCTCATCCGCGACGGTTCAGTGAAGCAACCATCAAGGACAACATTTGTGATGGTTGGCCGACATGATCGGTCGCGAATGTGGATCTTATTCGTGATGAGGTTGTTATAGACTAGCCGTCGTGGATGAGGCGTTTATTCGTAACGGTTATTTTTAGTGAACCGTATGGGATAAAGAAAACCCCTCAGCCCTAGCTCCACTCCAGCCCATACAGGCCAGTGGAGGGAGCTATTTAAGCCCACCCTTAACACTAGCTCCACTCATGTCCTCCTTCCTTTAGCCGCCTCTAGCTCTCCTCCTCCCCATCGCACCCACCTCTCAATCTCCTCCTCCCTATCATACACTTCTCCTCCTCCTCCTTTCTCCGTATATCTGCACTGATGAACCCTAGATCTACACCGCCATGGACACGCACACTTGCGCCACCTGTGTTGGAACGCCAGCGCACCTCAAGGAGAGTGGCACCCAGTCCGGCAAGCGCTAGAGCACTGCGGTGGTCATCTACTCTCTGTCGTTGCCCAAAATGCACCTACGGAACGAACATCCTCACCGCGGTCATGCGGGCGAGGAGGCAGTGCTCAGCCTCTATCCACGGGGAGGTCTTGACAGCCACACGGGAGAGGAGGCAGCGCTTGGCGGCAGGGGTGTTGAAAGATCATCTAGGCCCTAATATGGTTTTGATGGTTAATGACAACTTAAACTGAAATCTAATGTTTACAGTGAGTGTAAGCAGAGTTTACAGGTTCCATGAAGAAGGGTTATCCAGTGAAGGATGGTCACCAAAAAGGGTACAAGGTGATTTCAAGGACAAAGAGATGGCTGTGCTAGGCAGCTGTGTCACAGCTGAGAAGAAGCCGGTGCTGTGCAGGGAGCTGCAAGCAAGGTGATGTGGCTTGATGCGTCAAGAGCCGTGACTTCAGTTGGTAGCAGGTAAAGTCTAGATTTGCTAGTTTCTTTGAGTCCATAGGAATCACCCGTACTATCAAGAGAGGGATGAAACAGTAGCAGTTGTCTAAGAGAACTTTGCTCATTGCTCAGAGTGTTGGTCAAGGGCATTGATGCTTTGAGGTCAATTGCCTTGTGTCAATAGCTTTGCACAAAGTATGAAGCTGTTTTGTGTTAGTGCTCTGCAGTACTAATAGTGAAAACCCTAGAGCTTTAGGCACCTGTGTGACACAGCTGTGTCACAGGTGGTCTTCCGCTCTATGACTCAGGTACATCTCTGTACTAGGGGAGAGCTTGAAAATGCTAAGGTACCTGCACAAGCAAGGAAGAGGCCTGAACGTAAGGTACTCGGAGGACAAGCACGATTCAGTGCTGACTATCTCTTCGGAGTAGTCTCTCCAATGGAGACGTACCTCTCTGAAAAGAGTAGGGAGCTTTGGGATAAATCTACTTGTCTCTTTCTGAGTGCTTAGTCTATTTCCTCTAGCAGTTATATTCATTGCATGCTTATATGATCTGAGATACTCTTGTTCATCTGATTCAGATCTACTTTATACCTGCTTAATCTGCTTTGTGCCTGCTTGTACTAGCTGTGTCTCAGGTGTTATATATATCATCTTTTGTACCTGTCTTAATTACCTGTGTCACAACCACATTACTTGCCTACCTGTGCTAGGTTATTAGATCACCTGTGTGACTCATCTGTGTGACAGCCACGTGCTATTTTACTTGTCATATTTCACCTGTGCTAGGAACCAGTCACACAGCCAATTAAATCTGATAATCTGTTAAGTCAATATCCAGTTAACAAGATTAAAATGAAGTAATTTTAATTAGCCTCCTATTCACCCCCTCTAGTCGGCACCCTTGGTCCTTTCAATTGGTATCAGAGCCAGGTTGCTCTTTGAATTGGCTTAACAGCCAGAGTAAAGGATGTCAGGCTGTGAGGGTAAAATACTTGTCTTTACTGGATCTAATTATGCTTTCTGGAAAAGGAAGATGCAGATGCATCTTACCGCTATCGATCTAGATGTGTGGGATATTGTTCATACAGGTTATGCCTTGGAAAACGATTCAACTTTCACCGTCAACGACAAGAAGAATATCCAGAATAATGCCAGAGCTGCCACTGCCATCTTCATGGGCTTGCAAGAACATGATTTTAACAGAGTCAGCACAATGGAGTCTACTAAGGAGATTTGGGATACCCTACAGCAGATATATGAGGACAGTGACACCCTGAAAAAGTCCAAGAGAGGACTGCTGGAATTAACTCTGGAGAGATTCGAGCATGAGCCTGGTGAAGATATAAACTCTCTATACTCAAGATTGACTCTCATCACCAACCAGCTGAAGGCTTTGGGCTCCAATAGAGTTGAGGATGAAGATGTGATCAAGAAGTTCTTATCTGTGCTTCCCAAGCAATACAGAACTTTTGTTCTCATACTAAAGGAGAAAGATGGGTTTGAGAAGATGAAGCCAACTGAAGTGTTAGGAAGGATCCTAACACATGAAATGGAAATCAAGCAAGAAGGAAAGCACACCTCCTCAGCCACTGTCAAGAAGAACATTGCACTGAAGACCACTGCTTCTACTTCTCATCCTGAGAGTGATAGCAGTGAAGAGCTAAATGATGAGATGACCAGTGGAGAAGAGAGTGAGCTAATCCTTCTCACAAGGAACTTCAGGAAATTTTATAGGAAAAAGGAGCAATTTGGGTCTACTGAGAGGTTCAGAGGAAAGAAACCATCCAGAGACAACAAATGCTTTGAGTGTGGCAAGGAAGGCCACTTTGTAGCTGATTGTCCAGCAAAGAAGAAGGACAACAGCCATTGCAAGAAGAAGGACTTCAATGGCAAGAGGAAAACATTCAACAGCAAGCACCCAGCTCATTCCAAGAACAAGGTCACTGCCAGAGCCTATGTGGGACAAGCTTGGATATCAGATGATTCTGGCTCAGAGGAAGAGTCAGAGGATGAAGAACAGGTAGCTGGGATTGCTATCAGCTTGCCTGATGGACCCAGCTGTGACACATCCGGGTCACACAGCTCCATGCTGAACTTCAAGGCTGATCAAGCTCCATCCACTCTTGCTCCCTTATGCCTCATGGCTAAGAACTCTAAGGTATTAACTGAAGATGATTTCCCTGATTATGCTGAACTAATGGATATCGTAGAGAGGACAGAGAAGGGATACTACAAGGAGAGGAAGGAGAACATATCCCTTAGGGATAAACTGAGGGAGCTGAGAGAGACCTGTGATGAAGTCACAGATGACAGGGAGAATCTCAGGCTAGACCATGAGAACCTGGAAATAGCTCATGAGAAGCTCAGATCAGCACATGAGCTTCTCCTCAAGGAGCATGAAGAGTTAAAGGCAAAGCATGCCTTATGCACTGATATTTCTGATAATATTGCTGAAGCTATGCCTTTACCTGCTCCTACTGTCATAGAATCATGTTTAAACTGTGCCAGCAAAATAAATATTCTAACTTCTACAGGTAGAATAGTAGACAACTCTAAAGAGGCCTCAACCTCTAATGTTACTAACTCTGTGGATGCAGCTGAACACAACAAGCTCAAGGAGGAGCTAGAAGAGCTTAAGAGGCTCATGAGAAAAGGCCTTTGCAGTGCCAACATTGGCATGCAAAACTATCAGCTTATAAGAGCTGAAATGTTAAGGAAAAATGAAGGCCGAAGAGGCTTGGGTTACTCTACCTCTACTGCTAAAGATAAACTACCTGCTGTCACTAACACTTGTCTTGCAGCAAAATTTGTGAAACAGGTAGGAACTAATGACAACAAAAGTGTTGATCATGTGTAGAGAAAGAGGAATGAAGCAATCATTCCCTCTAACCCAGGCTATGTTCTGCAGAAGAACATGAAGGGAAGAATAGTGGCCAAGTATGTAGGTCGTAGGCACTTGGCAAAATGGTTACCTGCCATCTGGGTGCCTAAGGCTACACTTGCCGGTGTCACCGGTGGTTTACACAGCTGTGTACCCACCAGTGTCACAGGTAGATCTGACAGGTCACTAACTCATGTGTCTAAGGTTGCAGGTGATTGCCAGCCAAAGAGGATCAAAGTCATATCATCTGTTGCTGATGCTGCTAACCTTAAACACAAATATGCTATCTATACTTCTGCTACTTCTGCTTATGATAAAACTACCAAGGGAACCAAACATGTTTGGGTCCCTAAATGTCATCACTAATCTTGCAGAAAACTGTCTCTAGTGGGACTGATTGGGTTGTGGACAGTGGATGTACACAACATATGACTGGAGGCAGGGAGGAGTTTGTAGAGATCACTAGTGAAAATCTTCCAAGTAAATATGTGATCTATGCAGACAACTCTAAAGGAAAGGTAAATGGCATTGGTAAAGTTGCCATATATGAGAATCACTCCTTATCAAATATAATGCTTGTTGATCAGATAGGCTATAGTCTGATGTCTGTGTCACAGCTGTGTGACACAGGCATGAAAGTTACTTTCTATCCTGATAAGGTTATAGCTTCCAAACTATGTGATGATTCTCAAGTGTTTGAAGGATGCAGGTCTGGTAAGCTATCCACTGTGAATTTCAATGAACAACCTGCAGCAGCTCCATGGTGTCTAATGGCAAAGACCAGTGTCGGATGGCTGTGGCACAGGCGGCTAGGACATGCTGGGATGAAGCTTCTAAACAAGCTGAGCAAACATGACTATGTTATAGGCTTGGAGAAGGTGAAGTTTGAAAAAGACAAGCCCTGCAGTGCATGTTAAGCTGGCAAACAAGTTGGAGCTGCTCATCGACCGAAGAACATTATGACAACTTCCACTCCCTTTGAGCTCATTCACATTGATCTCTTTGGTCCAACAACCTATGAAAGCTTAGGAGGTAACAAATATGGCTTTGTCATTGTAGATGATTTCTCTAGGTATACTTGGGTGTTCTTTTTGAAGGAGAAGACACAGGTGTACAAGAAATTCAAGCATCTCATTGTCAGAGTACAAAATGAGTGGAAGGTAAACCTAGTAAAGGTCAGGAGTGACAACGGGAGTGAATTCAAGAACTCCAAGGTGGAAGCATTTCTGGACAAGCATGGAATCAAGCATGAATTCTCAGGTCCATATGCTCCACAACAAAATGGAGTGGTGGAAAGGAAGAACAGAACTTTGATAGAGATGGCAAGGACTCTACTGGATGAGTACAAGACTTTACCAAGATTTTGGGCTGAAGCTGTCAATACTGCTTGTCACTCTATCAACAGGATATATTTACATCCACTACTCAAGAAGACTCCTTATGAACTGCTCACCAACAGCAAGCCTAACATATCATACTTCAGAGTATTTGGTTGTAAGTGCTACATTCTTAGGACAGGCAAACGCCTAACTAAGTTTGAAGCTAAATCTGATGTTGGTATATTCCTTGGTTATTCCACTAACTCCCATGCCTATAGAGTCTTTAACACTTCCTCTAAGGTTGTTGAATAATCTATAGATGTGGATTTTGATGAGTCTTATGGCTCTCAAGGAGAGCAAGTTGCTATTGATGTAGGAAATGAGGATATTCTAAAGAAGTCCACTAGTGAGATCAGACCCACCATCAAGGAGGAGCCTGCCTCACCAAGTGTTCAAGAACCCTTTTCTTCATCAATTTTTGAAGACTCTGGAGTTCAAGATATAGAGTTCGAGTGCAACCCAGCCAATGATCAACTGGACGCAGAGGACCTGACACACCCAGCTGTGTCACAGGAAGAACTACCGGTGTCACAGGCAACTCCATTAGCTGTGACACAGGCAGTTAACCTAGATCCCCTTGTGATCAGTCGGCTGCAGAAGGATCTCCCTGCGGACAACATCATCGGTGCCATTAATAGGGGAGTGACCACTCGATCTCGAATTGCTAATTTTTGTGAGCATTACTCATTTATCTCAAATGTTGAACCCAGGACCATAGGTGAAGCTCTAAAGGATGCTGACTGGATCAATGCTATGCATGAAGAGCTCAATCAGTTTGAAAGAAATGAATATGGTCACTGGTGGAAAGACCTGAAGATCATAATGTGATTGGAACCAAATGGGTCTTCAGGAACAAGCAAGACACAAATGGACTGGTGGTAAGAAATAAAGCCAGACTTGTAACTCAAGGGTTTACACAAGTACAAGGTCTAGACTTTGGAGAAACATTTGCTCCAGTAGCAAGACTTGAAGCCATCAGAATCCTCTTAGCATATGCTGCTCATCACAACATCAAGCTTTACCAAATGGATGTCAAGTTAGCATTTCTAAATGGTAAAATTTCTGAACTTGTATATGTTGAGCAGCCACCTGGTTTTGAAAATGACAAGAAACCATACCATGTCTATAAACTACACAAAGCACTCTATGGTTTAAAACAAGCACCAAGAGCATGGTATGATACATTGAAAAAATTTCTAATCAGCAATGGATTTAAAATGGGCTTCGTTGATACAACTCTATTCACTAAAAGAAATGAAAAAGAATTATTTGTGTGCCAAATTTATGTCGATGACATAATATTTGGCAGTACTAACCGATCTATGAGTGAAGAGTTTAGCAAGCTGATGACTAAGAGATTTGAGATGTCTTTGGATGGAGAACTCAAGTACTTCCTAGGACTTCAGATCCATCAACTAAAAGAAGGGACTTTCATCTCACAAGAAAAGTTTACCAAAGACATCATCACTAAGTTTGGCATGAAGGATGCAAAAGGTATACACACTTCCATGCAAACTAATGACCATCTGGATCTAAACATTGAAGGTAAGTCTGCTGATCAGAAGGAATTTAGATCCATGATAGGTTCTTTGCTTTACTTGTGTGCATCTAGGCCTGATATTATGCTTAGTGTTTGTATGTGTGCTAGATTCCAAGCTAACCCTAAGGATTGTCACAGAGTGGCAGTCCGCAAGATTCTGAGATATTTAATTCACACTTTAGGGTTTGGCTTGTGGTACCCTAAAGGTGCAAATTTTGACCTAGTTGGCTATTCTGATAGTGACTATGCAGGGTGTAAGGTTGACCGAAAAAGCACCTCAGGTACTTGTCAATTTCTAGGACATTGCTTAGTGTCCTGGTCATCCAAGAAACAAAACTCAGTAGCCCTTTCCACTGCAGAAGTTGAGTATATAGCTGCTGGTAGTTGTTGTGCTCAATTATTATGGATGAGGCAGACCTTGAAAGATTTCAGCATATCTTTTAATCAAGTACCCCTCTTCTGTGATAATGAAAGTGCAATCAAGTTAGCCAACAACCCAGTACATCGCCAAAGATCTAAACACATAGAAGTGAGGCACCACTTCCTTAGAGATCATGTAGAAAAGAGAGATATACAGCTGTGCCATGTAAGGACTGAAAAATAATTAGCTGATATTTTCACCAAGCCCTTAGATAAGACTAGGTTCTGTGCCCTGAGGAATGAATTGAATATCATTGATGTCTCTAACCTGCAGTAAAAGGTTTTGGCTTGGTGTCCAGTTGATGTGATTTCATCTTAATCATTTGCATCATTGTACCTGTGCCACCCACCTGTCTCACAGGTGTGTGCATTGCATCATGCTGAAATCATATCTTGTGATCTGTAAAGTATACTCTTATGTGTACAAGTTTTTGCCTAGATCAACTCATGTCAGTTTGAGCTTTACTTGATTGAATTTCTGGCAAGCTGACACTGAGAAGATCACTTAAGGACTCTCTGATAGTGCTAATGCTTTCTTTCTCATCTAAATCAATCCATCTTGGTGTTCACTAGATGAAATACTTGTCACCTGAGTCTCCCAGCTGTGTCTCAGGTGAATGCTTTCTAATTCCATAGGCCAGGGTATACATCTCTTCCACCTGTGTCACAGGTCCTTATGTCAGCTGTGACACAGCCACCTTATAACCCTCCGGCCAATATAAAGAGTTGCTGCGTCCCCACAGAAACCGCTTCCAACTCAAAACCTTAGAACTTCCGCCGTGCACCAAAATTTACGAGTTCTCAACGTTCTCACCAATTTCGCCCTTGAAATATTTTCAACAAGTTGGAGGAAGCTCTCCGTGGAATTCTAACGCTGATTCTTCCGCAGAAAAGCTCAATCTCAATCAAAGTAAGCATTTGCAAAACCCTACTTTGCGCTCAGTTCATGTTCTAGGGCTTGATAGTCTAATCCAATAGCGCATTGATCTCTATTAGGGTTGGTCTTACTCTTGTGCTGTCATTAGAACTCATCTAGATTGAGAACAACCAGCAAATCTTTGTCAAACTCAAAATTCCATGAATTTGCTGTCCGCCCCCGTACATAGCTGTGTCACCGCTAGGGTCTCACCTGTCACACAGGTGTGCCTATTCAACAGGCTAAAACCTCGGTAAAGCCTTATGTCCTCACCTGTGTCTTCCAATCCTGACACAGGTATCTAACACAGCTGTTTCTATGCATCAAATGAACACCTCTTACCTACTTCTTTCTTATCTATCTTGTTTCTACAGATGTCTTCAGATTCTGAAAGAGCTGATAGTGGTATGAAGTGGTCTGATCCAGAGGAATCTTCTAAGGAAATAGTCATCTCAGATTCAGACCAAGAAAGAGAGAGACTGAGACAGAAAGAGGAGACTGCAGAGAAAAGGAAGGCAAGCCGAAGGGCTTACAGGCAGAGAGTAGCTGCTGGGAAGAAAGCAGCTGCTTCTAAGACTGGACCTCAGTGTGCTCCACCCAAAAGGACAAGATCCTCAGCTACAGTTGAGCATACATCTCTGGGAAAAGAGGCTGCTAAGAAAGGAAAGAAGATAGCAAAGAAAACCTCAAAGCCATCCATTAAAGATGTAGTGTTGCCAAGAGGCATACTCACAATCAGGGAACCAATCCCAGAGCCTAAAGTGTCTCAAGAAGATCTTGAGTATGATTAGATGATTCTTAATGAATTGGATAAGCTGGCAGCTCAGATGAATGAAGCAACAGATGAAGAGACCAAGAAGAAGCTGTCCACTATCTACACTGCCAAAAACTTCGAGCTTTCAGAGGCTGCAAGGCCTATTTCAATGGCCATTCCTGTTCCTACAGAATAAGATAAAGAAATCTTAAGGAAAATTACAGACTTGCACAAGCAGTTACAGTCAACATCTTCTCATTCTGCTGTAGTAGAGATCAGAAAGAAAATCATTGAAAAATAGGATAATCTCTCAACAAAATGCTTGTTAGAAGGATCTAAGGATCAGAGGAGTCTATCTCACACTGATGCCAGAGATAGGCATCTAATTTATCAGATTGAAGAGCTGCAGAAGAAAGCAAATTCTTTGCCCAGTGGTCTTGATAAACAACATCTATTGGCTGAGATCAGACTCAGGAGAGGTCAATTATCTTCAGATTTCAGAAAGCCTATTTCTTCAGGTCCAGCATAAAGTATTCTGAAACCAAGACTCAGTAGGACTGATGTTGAAAGAATTCTTGCTCAGGAGATACTTGAGCTGAGTGCTAAGATTAGAATGATGCCACCAGGTGCTGAGAAACAAGCTTTGCGTGCTGAGCTCAAGACCAAATAGGGGATGCTCTCTGGTGCCATTCCTATCCCTCGAGCTACTGTCCCCCTAGCAATAACTTCAGCTCCATCTGCCCCAAAGAGAAAAAGGTCTGATACAGTGGAAATCACTGAGGAGCCTCCTGCAAAGAAGCAGCCTGAACAAGAACCAGATGTGGAAATAATCTCAGAAACAACCCAGAGTGTCAAGTCTGCTCTCAAGGTTCAATTTGCACAGCAACAGGCTGCCATCAAAGAAATTAAGAAGGAGATGGCACCACCTGTGTCACAGGTGGCCAGCCCAGCCAAATCCTGCTTGCAGACCTATCAGAGGAAGAAGAGCAGAAAATCTTCAAGTTCTACCAGTGTAGACACTCTCTCTTCGTTGGATGTCAACATATCAATGTCTCCTTCACGTTTTCTTGTGTCTGAGACAGAAGAGCAAGCAGCTACAGAGGCCCCCGTGCCTGTTTCTCAAAAGAAGGCTGGATCTGCATCGCCTTCCACAGAGCCTACCAAAGCATCAAGTCCCCAGCTGTGTCAACCAGCTGTCACACAGGCACAAGAAGCTCCAGCTTCAGAACAGCACCAGTCTCCATCACCTGTGCCACCGCCAGCTGACCCAGCTCATTCAGTTCAGGAACCTATGTCATCACCTGTGGCACAGGCAAGTAAGTCAGCTGAGCAAGATGAAAGCTCCGAGAGCTCATCTTATGATGGTAGAGGAGTGTCGGTAACTCCTCCAAGGCCAAGAGCAGCCAGAGCTGATTCAGATGAAGATTATCAAGCAGAGAGCTCATCTCCAAGTGCCAAATCAGCTGAAGATGGAGAAGAAGAAGAGGAGCATGAGGACAGCTCTTCTAGTCACTCTGTTGGATCAGAGGACTTAGAGTCAAAGTACCATTTTATATTCTCCTATGCTCTAAGAACTGAAGCAAATCAAATGCAATTCATCTCAAAAGCTGCTGCTAAGAAATTGCCCAAGAGTGATCCAAAGAAATCAAAGTGCAAAGTTGCCTCTATGAGACCAAGTTCATTCATAAGGATGAGGTCAACAAATCCATACTTTTCTGAAGATCAGGAGTTTATAGCTCCAGTTTGCTCAGACTCCAGATTTCACAATGAACATCAAAGGGGTGTATATCATGAGATTCTTGCATCAAAAGGTTTTGTGGATTGCAAGACCATAGATTGGTCAGCTATGATAGATTCAAGGCTGAGGGCAGTTCCATCTCTGATTCAAGCCTCAGATCTTGATTTCTTGTGCAATCTCTAGCAAGATTATGATTCTGAGATCATAAAGGAGTTCTATGCCACAGTATGGATAGAACAAGAAAATCAGGATGTTATGCTCTAGAAGACAAGAGGTCAACTGCTTTCTATCACACCTCCAGAGTTCAACAGTTTGATGCATGCCCCTCTTGAACCAAGAATGCCAAATCTGTTCAAGCTTGCACCAGTTCCAAATGAAGTAAGAAGAAAATTCTACCCAAGGAACTTCAGATTCCCTGCCAAAGCCCCTACAGATCATGTTTATTTCAAGGGGATAACCATTACAGCAAAGCATCTGATTAAGATACTCAATGTCACTCTTCAACCCAAAGGGGGAAACACAGATGCAGTCTACAATGCAACTTGGCAGATATTGGCGCACATGGCCAGAAATCAGCACTTTGGTATAGCTAGATACATATTCCATGAGATAGATGCTGTATCTAAGGACAAAAAGGCTAAGCTGAGGTATGGATCGTACATCATGTACATGATCTTTCAAAGAACAGGTCTTCTGGATTCCAACTTCGATTTCTCTGTGAAGACTATTAAAACCCAGCTTAGACCTTAGGCAGATGATAATCCGGATGAGGTTGCAGTTCCTGCTTTATTTGGAGACTCTCCTGAACCAGCTGTGCCATCGCCCAGTTGCACAGCTGATCAACCTGATCCTCAAAGGACCTCTCCTATTCCTTGCCAAGTCCCCACCGGTGTCACAGCTGCTGCTCCTGTGTCAGACACAGCTGAGTTTATATCTCTGTTACAGGTAGCTGATGATGGCACCTTGTCCAGGACCCGGCTTTCGCCAGATGCTGCCAGAGCTTATCAGAACAAGGTCATGCCAGTTCACTTTGCTGCTCTGCGTCGAGAGAATCGCCAGCTTCAAGAGGAGGTCACTCATTTGAAAGCAAATGTGGATCAAGTTCAAGCTCAGCTATCCGATGTATCCAACCAGCTTTCAGAAGTGCTTCAGCTGCTCAAGACCAAGTCTTCTTGAAGCATCTCTTTCCCTAAATTCCTTTTTTTGGTTCTTAAAGCATGCATGTTATTTATGGGAAGGGTAAATTATTTTCAAAATGATGTATCTCTGATGTATCAAGACTTGTTTCTTCTTCTGTATCTTATGTCTTGATAACATTGTATCTCTTATGCATTCTTATGCTCTGATGCACATTTTATGTTAATATGCTCTGACATGAATCTTCATATTTTAATCTAAGCATCTATATCAGTATCAGCTTCAGTTAGATAATGCTCTGATCATTCATCCAACATATCTAAACTGATAAGAATGCAAGTCATCAGAAAATACTTCCCATGCTTAAAACTTGTAAACTGTGCATCTCTTATTAAAAACGAATCTCTTATGCACAGATTCAGGGGGAGCATATTCTATCAACATACACATGTATCTATTTTTCAATCCTATATTTTTGAATGTGTAAAGTTTGGGTTGCCACTAACCACCAAAAAGGGGGAGATTGAAAGATCATCTAGGCCCTAATATGGTTTTGATGGTTAATGGCAACTTAAACTGGAATCTAATATTTACAGTGAGTGTAAGCAGAGTTTACAGGTTCCATGAAGAAGGATTATCCAGTGAAGGATGGTCACCAAAAAGGGTACAAGGTGGTTTCAAGGACAAAGAGATGGCTGTGCTAGGCAGTTGTGTCACAGCTGAGAAGAAGCCGGTGCTGTGCAGGGAGCTGCAAGCAAGGTGATGGTGGCTTGATGCGTCAAGGGCCGTGACTTCAGTTGGTGGCAGGTAAAGTCTAGATTTGCTAGTTTCTTTGAGTCCATAGGAATCACCCGTACTATGAAGAGGGATGAAACAGTAGCAGTTGTCTAAGAGAACTTTGCTCATTGCTCAGAGTGTTGGTCAAGGACATTGATGCTTTGAGGTCAATTGCCTTGTGTCAATAGCTTTGCACAAAGTATGAAGCTGTTTTGTGTTAGTGCTCTGCAGTACTAATAGTGAAAACCCTAGAGCTTTAGGCACCTGTGTGACACAGCTGTGTCACAGGTGGTCTTCTGCTCTATGACTCAGGTACATCTCTGTACCAGGGGAGAGCTTGAAAATGCTAAGGTACCTGCACTGCGATAGGCGGTTTGATGTGTCAGAAGTCTGTCGGAGGTTCTCTTCTTATAGGTATTAGAGTTTGACGTATGCTGAGGGCATGTCATGTGCCAGGACTGGGCTGAGTAGTGCGGCTATCAACTAAGGGTTCACCTGTGTGTGCCGCCGGTGACACAGGTGTCGGTCTGCCTCAGCCGGGTGCAGTTAGGCGTAGTGTGTAGCTGTGTCACCGGTGGCTGACACCAGTGGTTCACTTAATCCTACGTGGCAACAGGGTAACGGTCAGGTGCCTGAGGACCCTATATATAGGGGACCAAGGGAGGACTTCGTCCTCAACCTTGCTCAAACCAGTGAATCACATACGACCGTTGCAAAGTCTCCAACCACTGAACAAGAGCCAAAAGCCTAAGGGTCAGTCCGAGTGAGTTTGTGAGCTTTGAGCACGAGCAAAGGTTCCTCCAAGAGATTGCTGCTGCATCATCTGTTACTCTTGGAGTGTCTGCTCCTAGACGGGTGTAGGAATTGCTGATATCACCCAAACTTGTGTGGGCTGAATCAGTAAGTTTGTGAAGGAGCATCGAGGTCATCCTGCTGCAAGGCAAAAGGACCTCCACAAGCAAGGAAGAGGCCTGAACGTAAGGTACTCGGAGGACAAGCACGATTCAGTGCTGACTATCTCTTCGGAGTAGTCTCTCCAACGGAGACGTACCTCTCTAAAAAGAGTAGGGAACTTCAGGATAAATCTACTTGTCTCTTTCTGAGTGCTTAGCCTATTTCCTCTAGCAGTTATATTCACTGCATGCTTATATGATCTGAGATACTCTTGTTCATCTGATTCAGATCTACTTTATACCTGCTTAATCTGCTTTGTGCCTGCTTGTACTAGCTGTGTCTCAGGTGTTATATGTATCATCTTTTCTACCTGTCTTAATTACCTGTGTCACAGCCACACTACTTGCCTACCTGTGCTAGGTTATTAGATCACCTGTGTGACTCACCTGTGTGATAGCCACGTGCTATTTTACTTGTCATATTTCACCTGTGCTAGGAACCTGTCACACAGCCAATTAAATCTGATAATTTGTTTAAGTCAATATCCAGTTAACAAGATTAAAACAAAGTAATTTTAATTAGCCTCCTATTCACCCCCCTCTAGTCGGCACCCTTGGTCCTTTCAGGTGTCCACACGGTGGTCATGAGGGTGAGGAGGTGACACTTAGTCTCTATCCACGCGGCGGATCTCAGCGGCAGGGGTGTCCACACGATGGCCACAAGGGTGAGGAGGTGGCGCTTGGGCTCCGTCCACCAACGCCACACTCCCTTCCTCTCCACCTCTACCGTACTGACGTGGCGGTGTCCCCTTCACCGATGCTACCCAGTGCTTCACTCCGATGAAATGCACCCCCTTCTCCATCTATGCTTATCCAATGTTAGTGAGATGATGAAATCTGAGTGAAATGTTGATTAAAACAGTGGCTATTTGTGGGCTATTGGATTGCTCAGCGAGGATTAATGGCACTAGCTAGTGAGACTGTGTGTGATATTATGAGACTAGGCTAGATTTTAATTAATCTTAAATTTGTTTGTAAGCTGCTCTTTTAAATTTGACTTAACACTGTATTGTATTCATTGCTTGCTTAGTTTAATTGCTCCTTTTAATCCGACTTAGCACTCCGTTGTATACATTGCTTGTTTAATCCCCGATAAGTAATTAAATCTAAATTAGAGCCAAGTCTAGTATTTAGTATTGTCATACATAGTTGATGATCGGGCCAGGCTAGTTTGCGTCAAGGGGGCATGGCTAGTACAACCTGACATCTGAGAGCAAATTTAGTAATAAAATATTTTTTGCTTTATGCTAATTGTTGTAGCTAGTACATGTAACAAGTAACATTTCTGCGGAGGTTCTATTATTTTAGACAGTTCTGTGAAATCAATTCGTCTAATGTGTTCACGTCATGTGAGAATGATCAATTGTTCTCACATTAGATGTACATCTTAGAAGAGATTGATTTGACAGAACAGGCTAATGTGCTACAGCTAGATTATGCCAATGATGAAAAAGAACCCATTTATATATTGAGCATCATGGTTTATAAGAGTTCAGAGTTCAGGGTTTGGGATAAGGTTAAAATTGCACTAACTCTAACCCTGAACCTAGAATCATTGACATCTTTGCTGATCCATATGCAATTATTTAAAATGGGCAATATTCTGAGGTACTCTTTCAAAATTTGCTTGTGTTGCTTTGGATGATTAAGCCAATGATGATAAGACTTGACTATATAGAGTGTGTTATTTTTCCAGTATATGTTAAGGAATAAAAAAAATCATTTCATTTAAGTGTTTGGTGCTTGTTGGTTGTTCATTAAGTGCCAACTATCCTTTTATTCAACTTCAATTATTCTGATGTAGTAAGCTAAACTAAGTGTTGTGGTGTGGAAGACCGTTTATTTGTTGCCATAATTTCTATGGTCATATGGACAAGACTAAGTATGTTTGGATATGTTTTGTTTCTATGAGACTTTTATTTCTTGATATGATCCCCTATTGCAAAACTAAGTATTTTGTTGCCTGTGATGGAAAATGACATGGGAATTATGTAGTTGTGTTGCTTATGGGTTAATTACTTGTGTAGTTGTGTTGAGCTGTTGATGTTCATAGTTTATTTTACTGCTGCCTGTGATGATTTTTTCATTGGTTTGCTGGTGTCTATTGTATATGGTTCACTGTTGTATTTGTCTCCAAATTCCTGCTAAATGTTGTCTCCATGGAGCCCCATAGGTATCTAGGTACCGCCGGGTTCAGGTACGTGCATGGATTGTACCCCGTGGGGATTTTCATGGGCGGGCGGACAGATTTGGGCATGGGTTCAGGAGAGTTTTACCCGCCCGAACTCGACCTATTGCCACTTTAGCATTATAAATTTCTCACATACAGCACGATTTGAGTTTATTGTATCTGAAAATTTAGTCTATTCTCTCATTTAGTTGCAGTGCTGCCATCTTTCATGTGAAACTTGATGGTCAGTTGCACTGTCAAATTTTTCTCATTAAGAATGTCATCATTGTGGATTGAGTGACACGATAGAGTATAGTATTTTTTATACATAACCTCATCCCACACGGCTCCCTCTTAGTAACCATTGCGGATGACTACCACATACCACATAACTCCCTCTTAGGAGCCATCACGGATGACTCCCTCATACCGCATGGCTTGCTTATGTTGTATATGGCATCCTAGATGGCTCACGGAACTGTTTGGGATTGGGATAACGATATCTTATCCTTAAGGAATAATTCTCTACTATCACTAGAACAATGTGAGATGATGTCTTTAAACCGTGTGAGATGTGATGTTATGTACTGGTGAATGCATAACGCCAGCTAACAAATAGATAGGGAAAACATGTGGATAAAGAAGGAAAATCGGGCCTTTGCCAATGGCGCAAACGGCAAAATCTCCTGTTCATGTGTAATTTAAATAGCTTCACAGGTGAATACATATTTACTTTTTCTAGTCCAAGAGAAACATATTTACTTTTGTTTTGGTAAGGCATGGTTATGAATTGCACTAGTATGTAGCCATCAGGGCAGCCGGTGGCTGCAAATAAGCAATGAAACAAGCTGTTCTAGGTTTTCGCTGGAGGTTGACGTACGAAGGGTCGGTGGGATAGGAATCTTGAAGTATGAATGGTGATTTCTTTCATATGTTCTGAAATTTCATATCGGGGTGTAATAATATAATACACATCTCCAGTAAAAATTTCATAATTTTTGGAAGCTCAGAACACCTAGCTATAGTTCAAACCCAATTTAGGGTAAATTTGGATATTTTTGATCAATTTTAGCTAAAAAAAATTTTATTTAACTTGAAAATTTCATAGTAGCTCAATTATACATTATAGAGCCTCCCTAAACTTTTTCAATTTTTTATAACAATGTTTGAGCTTCCATTCATTAACCAACATAGCTTAGTAGAGAAAAAGAAAAAAAAGAAAACCTAAAAAGACAAATAACAACCTCCTCCTCCTGGCCGAGCGAGCTGGCCTCGGCCTGCTAGGCCACCGGCCCAGCTGAAAGATCATCTAGGCCCTAATATGGTTTTGATGGTTAATGGCAACTTAAACTGGAATCTAATGTTTACAATGAGTGTAAGCAGAGTTTACAGGTTCCATGAAGAAGGATTATCCAGTGAAGGATGGTCACCAAAAAGGGTACAAGGTGGTTTCAAGGACAAAGAGATGGCTGTGCTAGGCAGCTGTGTCACAGCTGAGAAGAAGCCGGTGCTGTGCAGGGAGCTGCAAGCAAGGTGATAGTGGCTTGATGCGTCAAGGGCCGTGACTTCAGTTGGTGGCAGGTAAAGCCTAGATTTGCTAGTTTCTTTGAGTTCATAGGAATCACCCGTACTATCAAGAGGGATGAAACAGTAGCAGTTGTCTAAGGGAACCTTGCTCATTGCTCAGAGTGTTGGTCAAGGGGATTGATGCCTTGAGGTCAATTGCCCTGTGTCAATAGCTTTGCACGTAGTATGAAGCTGTTTTGTGTTAGTGCTCTGCAGTACTAACAGTGAAAACCCTAGATCTTTAGGCGCCTGTGTGACACAGCTGTGTCACAGGTGGTCTTCCGCTCTATGACTCAGGTACATCTCTGTACCAGGGGAGAGCTTGAAAATGCTAAGGTACCTGCACTACGATAGGCGGTCTGATGTGTCAGAAGTCTGTCGGAGGTTCTCTCCTTATAGGTATTAGAGTTTGACGTATGCTGAGGGCATGTCATGTGCCAGGATCGGGCTGAGTAGTGCGGCTATCAGCTAAGGGTTCACCTGTGTGTGCCACCGGTGACACAGGTGTTCGGTCTGCCTGAGCTGGGTACAGTTGGGCATAGTGTGTAGCTGTGTCACCGGTGGCTCACTTAATCCTACGTGGCAACAGGGTAACGGTCAGGTGCCTGAGGACCCTATATATAGGGGACCAAGGGAGGACTTCGTCCTCAACCTTGCTCAAACCAGTGAATCACATACGACCGTTGCAAAGTCTCCAACCACTGAACAAGAGCCAAAAGCCTAAGGGTCAGTCCGAGTGAGTTTGTGAGCTTTGAGCACGAGCAAAGGTTCCTCCAAGAGATTGCTGCTGCATCATCTGTTACTCTTGGAGTGTCTGCTCCTAGACGGGTGTAGGAATTGCTGATATCACCCAAACTTGTGTGGGCTGAATCAGTAAGTTTGTGAAGGAGCATCGAGGTCATCCTGCTGCAAGGCAAAAGGACCTCCACAAGCAATGAAGAGGCCTGAACGTAAGGTACTCGGAGGACAAGCACGATTCAGTGCTGACTATCTCTTCGGAGTAGTCTCTCCAACGGAGACGTACCTCTCTAAAAAGAGTAGGGAACTTCAGGATAAATCTACTTGTCTCTTTCTGAGTGCTTAGCCTATTTCCTCTAGCAGTTATATTCACTGCATGCTTATATGATCTGAGATACTCTTGTTCATCTGATTCAGATCTACTTTATACTTGCTTAATCTGCTTTGTGCCTGCTTAATCTGCTTTGTGCCTGCTTGTTCTAGCTGTGCCTCAGGTGTTATAGATATATCATCTTTTGTACCTGTCTTAGTCACCTGTGTCACAGCCACATTACTTACTTACCTGTGCTAGGTTATTAGATCACCCGTGTGACCCACCTGTGTGACAGCCACGTGCTATTTTACTTGTTATATTTCACCTGTGTTGGAAACCTGTCACACAGCCAATTAAATCTGATGATCTGCTAAGTCAATAACTAGTTAACAAGATTAAAACTAAGTAATTTTAATTAGCCTCCTATTCATCCCCCCTCTAGTCGGCACCCTTGGTCCTTTCAATTGGTATCAGAGCAGGTTGCTCTTTGAATTGGCTTAACAGCTAGAGTAAAAGATGTCGGGCTATGAGGGTAAAATACCTGTCTTTACTGGATCTAATTATGCTTTCTGGAAAAGGAAGATGCAGATACATCTTACCGCTATCGATCTAGATGTGTGGGATGTTGTTCATACAGGCTATGACTTGGAGAATCCTACAACTTTCACAGTCAGCGACAAGAAGAGTATTCAGAATAATGCCAGAGCTGCCACTGCCATCTTCATGGGCCTGCAAGAACATGACTTTAACAGAGTCAGCACAATGGAGTCTGCTAAGGAGATTTGGGATACCTTACAGCAGATATATGAGGGCAGTGACACCCTAAAAAAGTCTAAGAGAGGACTGCTGGAATCAACTCTGGAGAGATTCGAGCATGAGCCTGGTGAAGATATAAACTCTCTATACTCAAGATTGACTCTCATCACCAACCAGCTGAAGGCATTGGGCTCCAACAAAGTTGAGGATGAAGATGTGATCAAGAAGTTCTTATCTGTGCTTCCCAAGCAATACAGAACTCTTGTTCTCATGCTAAAAGAGAAAGATGGATTTGAGAAGATGAAGCCAACCGAGGTGTTAGGAAGGATCCTAACACATGAAATGGAAATCAAGCAAGAAGGAAAGCACAACTCCTCAGCCACTGTCAAGAAGAACATTGCACTGAAGACCACTGCTTCTGCTTCCCACCCTGAGAGTGATAGTAGTGAAGAGCTGAATGATGAGATGACCAGTGGAGAAGAGAGTGAGCTAATCCTTCTCACAAGGAACTTCAGAAAATTTTATAGGAAAAGAAGCAGTTTGGGTCTACTGAGAGGTTCAGAGGAAAGAAACCATCCAGAGATAACAAATGCTTTGAGTGTGGCAAGGAAGGCCACTTTGCAGCTGATTGTCCGGCAAAGAAGAAGGACAACAACCATTTCAAGAAGAAGAAGGACTTCAATGGCAAGAGGAAAATATTCAACAGCAAGCACCCAGCTCATCTCAAGAACAAGGCCACTGCCAGAGCCTATGTGGGACAAGCTTGGGTATCAGATGACTCTGGCTCAGAGGAAGAGTCAGAGGACGAAGAACAGGTAGTTGGGGATTAATTGCTATCAGCTTGCCTGATGGACCCATCTGTGACACAGCCAGGTCACACAGCTCCATGCTGAACTTCAAGGCTGATCAAGCTCCATCCACTCCTGCTCCCTTATGCCTCATGGCTAAGGACTCTAAGGTATTAACTGAAGATAATTTTCCTGATTATGCTGAACTAATGGATATCTTAGAGAGAACAGAGAAGGGTTACTGCAGGGAGAGGAAGGAGAACATATCCCTTAGGGATAAACTGAGGGAGCTGAGAGAGACCTGTGATGAAGTCACAGATGACAGGGAGAATCTCAGGTTGGACCATGAGAACCTGAAAATAGCTCATGAGAAGCCCAGATCAGCACATGAGCTTCTCATCAAGGAGCATGAAGAGTTAAAGGCAAAGCATGCCTCATGCATTGATGTTTCTGATAATATTGCTGAAGCTATGCCTTTACCTGCTCCTACTGTCATAGAATCATGTTTAAACTGTGCCAGCAAAATAAATATTCTACTTCTACAGGTGGAGTAGTAGACAACTCTAAAGAGGCCTCAACCTCTAACGTTACTAACTCTGTGGATGCAGTTGAGCATAACAAGCTCAAGGAGGAGCTAGAAGAGCTTAAGAGGCTCATGAGAAAAGACCTTTGCAGTGCCAACATTGGCATGAAGAACTATCAGCTTATAAGAGCTGAAATGTTAAGGAAAAATGAGGGCCGAAGAGGCTTGGGTTACTCTAACTCTACTGCTAAAGATAAACTGCCTGCTGTCACTAACACTTGTCTTGCAGCAAAATTTATGAAACAGGTAGGAACTAATGACAACACAAGCGTTGGTCATGTGTAGAGAAAGAGGAATGAAGCAATCATTCCCTCTAACCCAGGCTATGTTGTGCAGAAGAACATGAAGGGAAGAATAGTGGCCAAGTATATAGGTCGCAGGCACTTGGCAAAGTGGTTACCTGCCATCTGGGTGCCTAAGGCTACACTTGCCGGTGTCACCGGTGGTTTACACAGCTATGTACCTACCAGTGTCACAGGTAGATCTGATCGGTCACTAACTCATGTGTCTAAGGTTGCAGGTGATTGCCAGCCAAAGAGGATCAAAGTCATATCATCCGTTGCTGATGCTGCTAACCTTAAACACAAATATGCTCTATACTTCTGCTACTTCTGCTTATGATAAAACTGCCAAGAGAACCAAACATGTTTGGGTCCCTAAGTCTCATCACTAATCTTGCAGGAAACTGTCTCTAGTGGAACTGATTGAGTTGTGGATAGTGGATGTACACAACATATGACTGGAGGCTGGGAGGAGTTTGTAGAGATCACTAGTGAAAATCTTCCAAGCAAATATGTGATCTATGTAGACAACTCTAAATGAAAGGTAAATGACATTGGTATAGTTGCCATATCTGAGAATCACTCCTTATCAAATGTAATGCTTGTTGATCAGATAGGCTATAGTCTGATGTCTGTGTCACAGCTGTGTGACACAGGTATTAAAGTTACTTTCTATCGTGATAAGGTTATAGCTTCCAAACTATCTGATGATTCTCAAATGTTTGAAGGATACAGGTCTGGTAAGCTATACACTGTGAATTTCAATGAACAGTTTGCAGCAGCTCCATGGTGTCTAATGGCAAAGATCAGTGCCGGATGGCTGTGGCACAGGCGGCTAGGACATGCTGGGATGAAGCTTCTAAACAAGCTGAGCAAACATGACTATGTTATAGGCTTGGAGAAGGTGAAGTTTGAAAAAGACAAGCCCTGCAGTGCATGTCAAGCTGGCAAACAAGTTGGAGCTGCTCATCGACCGAAGAACATCATGACTACTTGCACTTCCTTCGAGCTCATTCATATTGACCTCTTTGGTCCAACAACCTATGAGAGTTTAGGAGGTAACAAATATGGCTTTGTCATTGTAGATGATTTCTCTAGGTATACTTGGGTGTTCTTTTTGAAGGAGAAGACACAGGTGTACAAGAAATTCAAGCATCTCATTGTCAGAGTACAAAATGAGTGGAAGATAAACCTAGTGAAGGTCAGAAGTGACAATGGGAGTGAATTCAAGAACTCCAAGGTGGAAGCATTTCTGGACAAGCATGGAATCAAGCATGAATTTTCGGGTCCATATGCTCCACAACAAAATGGAGTGGTGGAAAGGAAGAACAGAACTTTGATAGAGATGGCAAGGACCCTACTGGATGAGTACAAGACTCCACCAAGATTTTGGGCTGAAGTTGTCTATACTGCTTGTCACTCTATCAACAGGATATATTTACATCCACTACTCAAGAAGACTCCTTATGAACTTCTCACCAACAGCAAACGTAACATATCATACTTCAGAGTATTTGGTTGTAAGTGCTACATTCTTAGGAAAGGTAAACGCCTAACTAAGTTTGAAGCTAAATCTGATGTTGGTATATTCCTTGGTTATTCCACTAACTCCCATGCCTATAAAGTCTTTAACACTTCCTCTAAGGTTGTTGAAGAATCTATAGATGTGGATTTTGATGAGTCTTATGGCTCTCAAGGAGAGCAAGTTGCTATTGATGTAGGAAATGAGGATATTCTAAAGAAGTCCACTGGTGAGATCAGACTCACCATCAAGGAGGAGCCTGCCTCACCAAGTGATCAAGAACCCTTTTCTTCATGAATTCTTGAAGACTCTGGAATTCAAGATATAGAGTTCGAGTGCAACCCAGCCAATGATCAACTGGACGCAGAGGGACCTGACACACCCAGCTGTGTCACAGGAAGAACTACCGGTGTCACAGGCAACTCCATCAGCTGTGACACAGGCAGTTAACCCAGATCCCCTTGTGATCAGTCGGCTGCAGAAGAATCACCCTGTGGACAACATCATCGGTGCCACTAATAGGGGAGTGACCACTCGATCTCGAATTGCTAATTTTTGTGAGCATTACTCCTTTGTCTCAAATGTTGAACCCAGGACCATAGGTGAAGCTCTAAAGGATGCTGACTGGATCAATGCTATGCCTGAAGAGCTCAATCAGTTTGAAAGAAATAAAGTATGGTCACTGGTGGAAAGACCTGAAGATCATAATGTGATTGGAACCAAATGGGTCTTCAGAAACAAGCAAGACACTAATGGACTGGTAGTAAGAAACAAAGCCAGACTTGTGGCTCAAGGATTCACACAAGTAGAAGGTCTGAACTTTGGGGAAACATTTGCTCCAGTAGCAAGACTTGAAGCCATCAGAATCCTCTTAGCATACGTTGCTCATCACAATATCAAGCTTTACCAAATGGATGTCAAGTCAGTATTTCTGAATGGTAAACTTTCTGAACTTGTATATGTTGAGCAGCCACCTGGTTTTGAAAATGAGAAGAAACCATACCATGTCTATAAACTACACAAAGCACTCTATGGCTTAAAACAAGCACCAAGAGCATGGTATGATACATTGAAAGAATTTCTAATCAGCAATGGATTTAAAATGGGCTTAGTTGATACAACTCTATTCACTAAAAGAAATGGAAAAAGAATTATTTGTGTGCCAAATTTATGTCGATGACATAATATTTGGCAGTACTAACCATTCTATGAGTGAAGAGTTTTGCAAGCTGATGACCAAGAGATTTGAGATGTCTTTGGATGGAGAACTCAAGTACTTCCTAGGACTTCAGATCCATCAACTAAAGGAAGGAACTTTCATCTCACAAGAAAAGTTCACCAAAGACATCATCACTAAGTTTGGCATGAAGGATGCAAAAGGTATACACACTCCCATGCAAACTAATGGCCATCTGGATCTAAACACTGAAGGTAAGTCTGCTGATCAGAAGGAATTTAGATCCATGATAGGTTCTTTGCTTTACCTGTGTGCATCTAGGCCTGATATTATGCTTAGTGTTTGCATGTGTGCTAGATTCTAAGCTAACCCTAAGGATTGTCACAGAGTGGCAGTCCGCAGGATTCTGAGATATTTAATTCACACTTCAGGGTTTGGCTTGTGGTACCCTAAAGGTGCAAATTTTGAGCTAGTTGGCTATTCTGATAGTGACTATGCAGGGTGTAAGGTTGACCGAAAAAGCACCTCAGGTACTTGTCAATTTCTAGGGCATTCTTTAGTGTCCTGGTCATCCAAGAAACAAAACTCAGTAGCCCTTTCTACTGCAGAAGCTGAGTATATAGCTGCTGGTAGTTGTTGTGCTCAATTATTATGGATGAGGCAGACCTTGAAAGATTTTGGCATATCTTTTAATCAAGTACCCCTCTTCTGTGATAATGAAAGTGCTATCAAGTTAGCCAACAACTCAGTACATCACCAAAGATCCAAACACATAGAAGTGAGGCACCACTTTCTTAGAGATCATGTAGAAAAGGGAGATATACAGCTGTGCCATGTAAGGACTGAAAAACAATTAGCTGATATATTCACCAAGCCCTTAGATGAGACTAGGTTCTGTGCCCTGAGGAGTGAATTGAATATCATTGATGTCTCTAACCTGCAGTAAAAGGTTTTGGCTTGGTGTCTAGCTGATGTGATTTTATCTTAATCATTTGCATCATCGATCACACCTGTGCCACCCACCTGTCTTACAGGTGTGTGCATTGCATCATGCTGAAATCATATCTTGTGGTCTGTAAAGTGTACTCTTTTGTGTACAAGTTTTTGCCTAGATCAACTCATGTCAGCTTTAGCTTTGCTTGATTGATTTTCTGGCAAGCTGACACTGAGAAGATCATTTAAGGACCCTCTGATAGTGCTAATGCTTTCTCTCTTATCTAAATCAATTCATCTTGGTGTTCACTAGATGAAATTCTTGTCACCTGAGTCTCCCAGCTGTGTCTCAGGTGAATACTTTCAAATTCCATAGGCCAGAGTATTCTTCTCTTCCACCTGTATCACAGGTCCTTATGTCAGCTGTGACACAGCCACCATACAATCCTCCGGCCTATATAAAGAGTTGCTGCGTTCCCACAGAAACCGCTTCCAACTCAAAACCTTAGAACTTCCGCCGTGCGCCAAATTTATGAGTTCTCAACGTTCTCGCCAATTTCGCTCTCGAAACCTTTTCAACAAGTTGGAGGAAGCACTCCGTGGAACTCTAACGTCGATTCTTCCGCAGAAAAGCTCAATCTCAATCAGAGTAAGCCTCTGCAAAACCCTCGTTTGCGCTCAGTTCATGTTCTAGGACTTGATAGTCTAATCCAGTAGCGCATTGATCTCTATTAGGGTTGGTCTTACTCTTGAGCTGTCATTAGAACTCATCTAGGTTGAGAACAACCAGCAAATCCTTGTCAAACTCAAAATTTCATGAATTTGCTATCCACCCCCGCACATAGCTGTGTCACCGCTAGGGTCTCACCTGTTACACAGGTGTGCCTATTCAACAGGCTAAGACCTCGGTAAAGCCTTAAGTCCTCACCTGTGTCTTCCAATCCTGACACAGGTGTCTAACACAGCTGTTTCTATGCATCAAATGAACACCTCTTACCTACTTCTCTCTTATCTATCTTGTTTCTACAGATGTCTAGATATGGAAATCAGCCTGAGGATATCACAGATGATCTTCCCCTTGCCATCAGAACTCAGATCATGGAAAAGAAAAACCAAGAAGAATGGGAGGCAGAGAAAGCAAGGAGACTTGCTAAAAAATTTGATGCTGAGGAGAAAGCCAAGAGTGCTGCTATAATCCCCATATCTCCAGCAGAATTGGCCAAGAAAGAAGCCAAGAAGAAAGCTATGGAAGAGGAGAAACGCCAATTTGATGTGGCAGTAAAAGATTCCATCTCCAGAATGAAAGATCTTGAAACTGTAAAAGCTGATCAAAAGGAAAAGCAAAAACAGGAGAGAAAGAAGCTTGCAGATGAAAAGAAAGCCAAAATGGCTGAAGCTAAGAAGAAGAAGGCAGAGGAGAAAGCTAAGAAAGCTACTGCCAAAGATGAAGCCATCAAAGCTAAGAGGGCACCAGTTGTGGAACCCTCAAGAGAACTAGAGCTGCTGGTGGACCAGCTGATCTTTCTTTGAGCAAAGTTCCTAAGAAGCCTCGGTCCGAAACTGTCATTGAAACCAGCAAGAGTAAGAAACAGCAGCAAGAAGAACAAGAGGCTGCATGGAGAGCCGAAGCTGAGAAGAGAAAGTCTCACAGTGCTCTAGCCATAAAATTGCATGAGTTAGGTGGGATGCTGCCGGCTACTTCAGGAGCCGAAAGAGATGCTCTAAATTCAAGAATCCAAGATATCAAGAAAGTAATCTTTGACTCTTTTGATGTTTCTAAAGATGTCTCAGTTCAAAAGGATATATGGAAGAAAGACAAGGCAATCAATGAAGAGCTTCATGAGTTGCTAAGAAGAGAAGAGAAAGCTGTAGGAGATGAGAAAACAGCTCTGATTCATCAAATGGAACTCCTTGCATCTCAGCTCTCTTTGTAGTACAAAGAGCCATGGAGCAAATATCATGATAACAAGCTGCAAAGAAGGATAGATGCCTTCTCAATGGAATTGATCTCCTGCTCAGATGAAGCTCGTAAAAAGGTCTTGCAGGATGAGATAGCTGCAGTCAATTTGAGGATTAATAGGTTAGATTGTTCAACTGCCCCTATCTCAGCAGTCCCTCTTCATCAAGAAAGTGCTCCTGCCCTTCAGCCGAGTGTGCCAGCTGAGCCACAGGCAGTATCCTCAGCTGGGCTAGAGATTGTTCCCGCAGATGTTGAAATCCAACAGAAAGCTGCTCTTGAATCTATGGAAGATATTCTTGCAGAGTTAGACTCCAGTGGAAAGCAGCTAGAAAAGAATCTAGATGATTCTATGACCCAGCTCAGAACATCCTTCGATACTAATCCACCTGTGTCACAGGTGGCCAGCCCAGCCAAATCCTGCTTGCAGACTTATCAGAGGAAGAAGAGCAGAAAATCTTCAAGTTCTACCAGTGTAGATACTCTCTCTTCATTGGATGTCAACATATCAATGTCTCCTTCACGTTTTCTTGTGTCTGAGATTGAAGAGCAAGCAGCTACAGAGGCCCTAGTGCCTGTTCCTCAAAAGAAGACTGGATTTGCATCGCCTTCCACCGAGCCTACCAAAACATCAAGTCCCCAGCTGTGTCAACCAGCTGTCTCACAGGCACAAGAAGCTCCAGCTTCAGAATCTCACCGGTCTCCATCACCTGTGCCACCGCCAGCTGACCCAGCTCATTCAGTTCAGGAACCTGTGTCATCACCTGTGGCACAGGCCAGTAAGTCAACTGAGCAAGATGAAAGCTCCGAGAGCTCATCTGATGATGGTAGAGGAGTGTCTGTAACTCCTCCAAGGCCAAGAGCAGCCAGAGTTGATTCAGATGAAGATTATCAAGCAGAGAGCTCATCTCCAAGTACCAAATCAGCTGAAGATGCAGAAGAAGAAGAGGAGCATGAGGACAGCTCTCCTAGTCGCTCAGTTGGATCAGAGGACTTAGAGACAAAGTACCATTTTATATTCTCCTATGCTCTAAGAACTGAGGCAAATCAAATGCAATTCATCTCAAAAGCTGCTGCTAAGAAGTTGCCCAAGAGTGATCCAAAGAAGTCAAAATGCAAAGTTGCCTCTATGAGACCAAGTTCATTCATAAGGATGAGATCAACAAATCCTTACTTCTCTGAAGATCAGGAGTTCATAGATCCAGTTTGCTCAGACTCCAGATTTCATAATGAACATCAAAGGGGTGTATATCATGAGATTCTTGCATCAAAAAGATTTGTGGATTGCAAGACCATAGATTGGTCAGCTATGACAGATTCAAGGCTGAGGGCAGTTCCATCTCTGATTCAAGTTTCAGGTCTTGACTTCTTATGCAATCTCCAGCAAGATTATCATCCTGAGATCATAAAGGAGTTCTATGCCACAGTATGGATAGAACAAGAAAATCAGGATGTTATGCTCTGGAAGACAAGAGGTCAACTGCTTTCTATCACAGCCCCAGAGTTCAACAGTTTAATGCATGCCCCTCTTGAACCAGGAATGCCAAATCTGTTCAAGCTTGCACCAGTTTCAAATGAAGTGAGGAGAAAATTCTACCCAAGGAACTTCAGATTCCCTGCCAAAACTCCTTCAGATCATGTTTATTTCAAAGGGATAACCATTACAGCAAAGCATCTGATTAAAATACTCAATGTCACTCTTCAACCCAAAGGGGGAAACACAGATGCAGTCTACAATGCAACCTGGCAAATATTGGTGCACATGGCCAAGAATCAGCACTTTGGTATAGCCAGATACATATTTCATGAGATAGATGCTGTATCTAAGGACAAAAAGGCTAAGCTGAAGTATGGATCGTACATCATGTACATGATCCTTCAACGAACAGGTCTTCTGGATTCCAACTTTGATTTCTTTGTGAAGATTACCAAAACCCAGCTTAGACCTTAGGCAGATGATAATTCGGATGAGGTTGCAGTTCCTGCTCTATTTGGAGATTCTCCTGAACTAGCTGTGCCCTCGCCCACTAACACAGCTGATCAACCTGATGCTCAAAGGACCTCTCCTGTTCCTTGCCAAGTCCCCACCGGTGTCACAGCTGCTGCTCCTGTGTCAGACACAGCTGAGCTTATACCTGTGTTACAGGTAGCTGATGATGGCACCTTGCCCAGGACCCGGCTCTCGCCAGATGCTGCCAGAGCTTATCAGAACAAGATCATGCCCGTTCAGTTTGCTGCTCTGCGTCGAGAGAATCGCCAGCTTCGAGAGGAGGTCGCTCATCTGAAAGCAAATATGGATCAAGTTTAAGCTCAGCTATCCGATGTCTCCAACCAGCTTTCAGAAGTGCTTCAGCTGCTCAAGTCCAAGTCTTCTTGAAGCCTATCTTCCCTTAATTCCTTTTTGGGTGTTTTAGTGTCAAAGGGGGAGAGAATGGTGTAAAAGGGGGAAGTGGTGTAAGGGGGAGAGTTTTTGCATGCTATTTATGGGAAGGGTAAATTATTTTCAAAATGATGTATCTCTGATGTATCAAGACTTGGTTCTTCTCCTGTATCTTATGTCTTGATAACATTGTATCTCTTATGCATTCTTATGCTCTGTTCTTATGCTCTAATGCACATTTGCTCTGATATACATATGTCATTTTGTTCATTTTGCTCTGATATACATTTGTTTGATGTGCTTGCTCTGATTAATTATGTTAATATGCTCTAACATGAATCTTCATATTTTAATCTGAGCATCTATATCAGTATCTGCTTCAGTTAGATAATACTTGATCATTCATCCAATATATCTAAAGTGATAAGAATGCAAGCCATCAGAAAATACTTCCCATGCTTAAAAGTTGTAAACTGTGCATCTCTTATTAAGAACGAATCTCTTATGCACAGATTTAGGGGGAGTATATTCTATCAACATACACATGTATCCATTTTTTAATCCTATATTTTTGAATATGTAGAGTTTGGGTTGCCACTAACCACCAAAAAGGGGGAGATTGAAAGATCATCTAGGCCCTAATATGGTTTTGATGGTTAATGGCAACTTAAACTGGAATTTAATGTTTACAATGAGTGTAAGCAGAGTTTACAGGTTCCATGAAGAAGGATTATCTAGTGAAGGATGGTCACCAAAAAGGGTACAGGTGTCGGTCTGCCTAAGCCGGGTACAGTTGGGCGTAGTGTGTAGCTGTGTCACCGGTGGCTGACACCGGTGGCTCACTTAATCCTACGTGGCAACAGGGTAACGGTCATGTGCCTGAGGACCCTATATATAGGGGACCAGGGGAGGACTTCGTCCTCAACCTTGCTCAAACCAGTGAATCACATACGACCGTTGCAAAGTCTCCAACCACTCAACAAGAGCCAAAAGCCTAAGGGTCAGTCCGAGTGAGTTTGTGAGCTTTGAGCACGAGCAAAGGTTCCTCCAAGAGATTGCTGCTGCATCATCTGTTACTCTTGGAGTGTCTGCTCCTAGACGGGTGTAGGAGTTGCTGATATCACCCAAGCTTGTGTGGGCTGAATCAGTAAGTTTATGAAGGAGCATCGAAGTCATCCTACTGCAAGGCAAAAGGACCTCCACAAGTAAGGAAGAGGCCTGAACGTCAGGTACTCGGAGGACAAGCACGATTCAGTGCTGACTATCTCTTCGGAGTAGTCTCTCCAACGGAGACGTACCTCTCTAAAAAGAGTAGGGAACTTCAGGATAAATCTACTTGTCTCTTTCTGAGTGCTTAGCCTATTTCCTCTAGCAGTTATATTCACTGCATGCTTATATGATCTGAGATACTCTTGTTCATCTGATTCAGATCTACTTTATACTTGCTTAATCTGCTTTGTGCCTGCTTAATCTGCTTTGTGCCTGCTTGTTCTAGCTGTGCCTCAGGTGTTATAGATATATCATCTTTTGTACCTGTCTTAGTCACCTGTGTCACAGCCACATTACTTGCTTACCTGTGCTAGGTTATTAGATCACCCGTGTGACCCACCTGTGTGACAGCCATGTGCTATTTTACTTGTTATATTTCACCTGTGTTGGAAACCTGTCACACAGCCAATTAAATCTGATGGTCTGCTAAGTCAATAACTAGTTAACAAGATTAAAACTAAGTAATTTTAATTAGCCTCCTATTCACCCCCCCTCTAGTCGGCACCCTTGGTCCTTTCACCAGCACAGCCGCACCAGCCTGCCAGGCCAACTCCCCCTTCCTCTCCCTCTGCGGCTAACTGGCGGGTGCCGCCCGTCAGTTACTGTCATCGATGTCATGGTCGGTGGCCGGGACAATGTGTCTCACCATGCCAAGAGCCCCGCCTTGACCACACGCCGCCACCATAAAAGCCCCTACCCGCCTCCCTTTCTCCTTTTGCCTTCTCCATCCTTTTCTTCTTCGGGAAAGCCCGCCGAACGCTCTAGCCCTAATCAAGCTCGCCACCGGCTAGAGCCCTCACCCGCAAGCTCCCTCCTCCTTCTCCAGTAAGCCCCTCTCCCCTTTCTCCTCACCCGAAGCTTCCCATTTCTCTCCCATTGAGATGTTATTCAAGTTGTTTACCACGTTCTTCCTCCATACATAGTGTGTATGGGGTGACAGTAGAGATTTGACCTTGATATTTTGTGAGAGCTTTGTGATCACATAGTTGAGTGACCTGTAGCTGAGATGTAATTGCCGGCTAGGCAGGGTGTGGATTCCTGTGTCGGGCCTTCTGGTGACCCATTAATTGCACTTTGGATAATTAGGTTAGGGTGTGAACAGAGTAGTCCGGCTCCTCTAAGCGATTATGAGGTTCATCGCTGGAGCTGGATGTTAAGTCTCTACACAAGATTTTGGAATTATATTTGACTTGTTAAATGATGTCTATTTCTGGCCAGCTGGACCTGTAGTGAGACATATGACCAGGTGGTCAAGTGGAGTTCGTATGCTATGCTGGTTCGGCATCGGACCATCTAACGGTGGATGCACATGAGGTAAGCATGTGCCCTCGTTATGTGGTTTCTCTGTCTTTCATGATGCATCATTTCTTAAGTCAAGTATGATTCTTGGCCGCGACATATCACTTAGAGGAGCCCGAGATGGAGTCCCCAAATCCTAACCTAGTTGGCCAACACATCTCAGCTGGTGGGTCACTCAACATCGATGATTACTCGTAACGGACACGAGACCAACACTAACTCTTTACGGCTACCCCCACACTTCAAAGCCATACACACATTATGTATGGAGTGCCAAATGAACAACTTGCTTATCACAATACAAACTCTAGAGAGAGATTTACAGATACATAATAAACATCACTTGCACATGAGCAACTAGATAGGTTACATACAAGACGACCCGAAGTGCAGCAGAAGTAGTGCCGAAAGATGGCAGCAAATGTAATACAACAAAAGCCCTAACCCATAGGGATAACCAACCAAGAAAAACCAAGCGAACTATGCATCACTCTCAACATTTTTGGTGTCATAGTATTCGCCTACGCTAGGCTCACCTGCAACTGGAATGGAATTCCAATGAGTACTTTCATACTCACAAGACTTATTGATTCTTAACTGAATATGAAAGCATAGCATAGCATTTGACGGAAAGATAAACTTAAACATGGCAGCTCATGAACATATTCGTAATCAGGGCATAAAGTATATCAATTCAGCATAGATCATCATATGAGTACCCTACTCATTTCATTTCAGTTTCAAACACATCATGGCAGCAAGGCACCAAGTTTTCATCCATTAACCAACAATAGCATAGACATGTTTCAAGTCATTATGTTTCTCAAATTCATAAATTATAGAAGTAATATGTTCAGTTCACACTTCAGTGGTGACTCAAGTGTCACTTCAAATTAAGGTAGCAAGCCCAACAGAAGCCGACCATCCCAAGGCACCATTGATAGGCTTCACTAATACTTCTACGTGGCTTATGGAGAGTACTCCGATTGGTTCACTATTGGTGGCCTCTAAAGTACAATCTCTCGGCTCCATAGCCATCACAATAATGCCACCGAAGCCAACCGACAATACACTCCCGACTCTCACATCTCTTGTTAATTTCATATTTAGGAGTTCAATTTAATCTCAGGCTTTGCTGAACAAACAATAACCAACTCCTATACATGCTAGTAGTCAAATCCAAATCGATAAGCAGTAGTAGCATACCTTGAGGATCAACAGTAAATATTCAACAAGCTATTACTTGCCTTGAGGATCACACTCCTGGTCCTGTTGTGGATCGGATTCGTAGTATGCCTCATTACTGGCCTCTACCAATAAGAACCACGAAAATGACCGGAAAACCAAAAGAGAAGAAAATCAATATATGCCTGAACAATGCATCCTAGAACTTCGCAATTGGAAATTTATTTGATGTCCTAGAACAAACTATATGAATTTTTGAATTCCCATGTGTCAATTTTAGGGTTAATTAACTTAGGAAATTAATTTGAATTTTTATAATATGGTACATACATGAAAATTATACCATTAAATAGCACATGTCAAACCATGAATTTACATATAAAGTACATATTTTGAGTTCATATAAATTTTCTATGATTTTCACAAGTTTCATATTTTTAAAGTATTTTCTGGAATTTCCAGATTTATTTTGAATTTTCTCATTTAGTTTATTTAACGCTTAGGCTTGCTTAGCCATAAAGGATGACATGTGGGACCAAAAGTTGTGTTTGACTGGTCTAAACTGACTGTTGGGCTCTCCTGTCATTCTCACGGTTTGACCTTCCATTTAAAATTTTGCTTAGCTACTAGTGGGTCCACAAGTCATGACATATTTTGTTAAGTAACAGTTTAAACATGCAACTAGGCTAATGGGTTACCGGTAAGTGGGACCTACCTGTCAAGTTTTAGAAGAATGCGGCCTACATGAGAGTGAGCCAGTATATTAGTTGATTGGTAGATGTAATCTATCCCTGGCACCAAAAGTTAATTAGTCGCAAGCATGTGCATATATAAGCTATAACCTTGCAACTAGTTAATTGGCATGCAAAGCTAACTAGCGGCCATGCATGACCATGCATGCATGCAGAGTAGAGACGCATGCGTGTCCACACATAACAGCAGTAGCAGGCTAGTAGCGCAGGCACGCGCACGGCTCTGCTCGGCGATTCGCCTGACGGAAAAGGAGGCGACGACGCTGCAGGCTATCAAAATGAATGGAAACTGATGCGCTGGGTTCACGTGCTAACCAGAAAAGGGACTCGGTCGCTGGCTGCAGTCAAAAAGGTAAGTATCATTGAGGACTTTGGCAACGGCGGACGGCGGTAGTCACTCGCGGCGATGTGTGAAAACCTTAGAATAAAATCGATGGGAGGTTGTCTGGGGATGTAGATGGTGACCTAGGAATCTCACATGCATATTTAATTAAACTCTCTCTTACGGAGTTCAACCAACGGCTCGTGTACGCAATCCACCAGAGACGAAGAAGAAGAGTATGATTCTCCATATTCCTCAGATCAAAATAACACTAATTGAACATATGAGCTTTACTAGATGAGGCAAACTTGATTGGTAAGGTTCCAGATAAGACGGATACCTCTAGCACGAGATGACACGACGATGTTGCACGGACTTGGCAAATGAGAGTTTTCGGCAGGTGAGAGAGAGAGAGAGAGTTAAAAGAGGAGCGATGACACCGAGAACATGTTAATGAAGCTCAGGGAAGGAAGAGAGGACAACAAAGTTATCATCATACGCCCACAAGGTGTTTAACATGTGCTCTAAACACGTGGAGAAGACGGCCTAGCAGCACCGATGAACATGGAGGCGGGGTTGGCTTGATGTGGTGAGGAGTTGGGCTGGATTTAGCCCGACAATGTAAGGGTGTTGTTCTTATTTATTTATGTACTTATTTTCTATCCTGATTTTAGATTTAAATTTCCATATGATTCAAACCAACGATTTTAAATATGCAAAGATTTACTGAGATCTCATATATCATTTAATACATGTGGGAATTTTATCAGATTAACATAACAAAAAAAAATTTAACTGTTATTTAAATTCAAATTCAATTTCGCATCAAAATAGGTTTGTATTGTAGCTAGGTAAAATATAGTTTTATTATTTATGAAAAATTTATATTTAGTTTCAGGGTCTAAAATGAGCTACATATATAAATTTTCATAAGCTTTTATAGAAGTAATATTCACCGTTTATATATTATAGTTTTGCCAATTTTTGAATTCGAACAGAAAACACTTGAATTAAATATCATACATCTTCAAAATCTTCTGAGAATTTTCAGAGGCCTTCTTGGAGGTTTATTAGATCTATAAAAATTATCATTTTAGTGCATTTTTACTAAAGGTTTAATTTAGGTTTAAATTTCACCAATTTGGAAATTTTAAGTTTATGATTCTAAATGCAGTAAATGCATGAGGATGAAAATACAATTTATTTCATAAGATCATCAAACATGTTTACAAAGTTAGGTCATTACATATTTATCAAACGAACTACTTGAAAGTAGACATAAGTATACCCGAGAGAGAGCGAGAGAGAGAGAGAGAGAGAGAGAGAGAGAGAGGGGGGAGAGGGGGAGAGAGGGAGAGAGAGGGAGAGAGAGGGAGAGAGAGAGAGAGAGAGAGATCTTAGGCTCTAAGATGAAAATAATAATAATAATAATAATAATAATATATATACCATGCTAATTACCAACTAATTTAACTATGTTAGAAACTTCCTCAAAGCGCATTCCTTTTATTCTGACAAATCCATACGCAATCCGCCCTGGGCAACTGCTCGGGCTTGGCGAGTAAGGCCCTGTACAACGCAGGTGGTTAGACAGGTGCCTCAGGAAAAAAACCCAGTTTTTTTGTGAGATCGGTTTGCACAGGTGCTTAGGAAGGGCGACGGAAGCAAAGTTTAGCTTCCGGTGCTAGGATGATGCTTATAGGTGACACAGGTGACAGGTGCTTCAACCGGTGCCTATCTCAGCAGCAAAATCAAGAGATCAAAAAGGCTGTTGCTACTACCAGACAGGCAACGCTGCATTGGAGATAACATGTGCCAGAGTAGGTGCTACACGAATATTAAAGCAACTTAAGCACCCATATGAAGCACTCTGCATTGTAAATCACATATTTTTTAAGACGTAACGCTACTCTCTCTCTTTAACCACCGATCTATAAGCACCCTGCATTGTACATGGCCTAAGGGAGCCCTGGAGAGTTCTCATGGCGGCCATGGTCGGCTGTTGAGCAGAACGCGCTTCAAACGCTCCTGGGCCAATCCTCCTTTCCTCTTCCCTATTGGGCGGCATAGCCCACGGCAGGCCTGGCGCACAGCACAGTCAGCCCATCATCAGTGCGATATGTGCAGCGAGCGCTCCTGCTTCCTGGGAGCACACCTCGCTAATCCATTTTTTCTTTTAAATCTTGTAGTCTCTTTTGTTGTGCAGTTGGAGAATGGACATTTCATACCTGGACTTTTGTCGTCGACTTGTCAAAAGTTTGCTAGTGTCTAGCGAGTTATTTTTTATTAACCATACTATGATTTTATTTACATCTACACTACTATAGAAATCATTTGTACAGACGGTTCGAAACCCCCGTGCAGGACGGTTTTTCGAACGAAAGAGTCTGTACAAAACAGATGGTTCCTTCAGCCGCGTCTCATCCCGCCGTTCACGTCATCCCACCCAACCACTGGAATTAAATCGCACAATATGCTTTCAGCGGGATTCGATCCCGCAACCTCGTGTTGTCCAAGCAAGGGGAGTTGCCAGCTGAACTAGGATGAGTATGCGCTACATATGGGACGGTTTTCCTCTTAACTAATCCCTATGACTAAGCAGGACGTTTCTAGTGTAGACGGTTCTTAACTTGAACCTGTCTGTACAAATAGCACAAGCGGGTCCAAATTGGAGCCGTCTGTACTGTTTGTACAGACGGTTCTAAACTTGGAACCGTCTGTGCTATTTGTACAGACGGTTTCAAATTGGAGCCGTCTGTACTGTAGCTCTGAATGCTAGTTTTAGAGTCCAGATCCAACCCTAGTTTGAGAGATTTTAGTAAAACAGCCATAATTTCTATCGCTGTGTATCGGCTGAACTTGAAGAGCTACCTATGTCGAGTTTCACCTAGGGATTGGATGTGGGCTAGGGATTGAAAGAAGAGGGTTAGGGATTGAGGTTTGAGGATTTCTTGTGAACGCTCTGGAGAAGAAACCCGCCCGCCCGAGCCTCCTCACGTGCAAACTCCGTGCGGACGAGCCCCGTTAGGCCTTGTTTGGTTTCACAGGGATAGCCCGGGATTGTAGCCCAATCCCTGTGGATCAGCCTGGCCGGGCTACAATCCACGGCCTGGCCCATTTACCCGTTTGGTTTTTGGGCTTGCCTGGAAAAAGCCCGCTCGATCCCGGAGCTACGGGCCGTTTCCATCAGGCTAACGAGCCTCTCCTTCACCCGAGTGGAACTTCCCGGCACCACGTTAACGCCACGGGCAACGCGACGCGACCAGGGCCGACGCCACTCCTCCCGCCGACGGCGCCGCCGTCCTCTTCGACGACGACATTCTCCTTGGTAAGCTCCTCCTTCTCCTCTCCCTTCCCCTCTCGTCCTCACGAGTCTAGATGTTTTAGGGTTTTGGATTTCTTGATTCTTGCCTGCGACCTCGCCCGCCATTGCTTTCTTCGCCAAGCCGTGCTTTCTGGGCCAAGCTCCTGCGTGCTGGCTCTGTCCTTCGTGACACTCCGGGACCTCGACACCGCCTTCGCGTCCAGGTGCTGATGGGCGCGCAGGGTCAGATTCGCAGGCCAGCTCCCCTGGTTGGTCGTCGAGACCGTCGCCGAGGCTGCCGAGAGCTTGGTGTTGTAAATTGGCCAACTTGTTTTCTTCGCATGCAATGCAGATCAGGTAGTAATAATTATGGTTTGGAAGTCAGAGTGCACGCGTGTTTAATTTCTTGAGCAATTCAGTTGTCAGTTTCTCGATCAGTAAGTTAGGATCAATGTATATGTTGGTCTCGTTTTAATCGCTGAGTTGAGATCGACGCCACCTATCTAAAAGAGTCTGACACAAGCATATAGTGATATTCTAATTAGTTGTCACTTGTCAATTATTGACGGCTGCTGTCTCTTATTTGAAGATAATTTGTATTTTTTGTAGCTAACTAGATTAGCAGGCTTCACATAATGTTTTGTCACTGTATTTGGTTGGCTGGGATTTTCTATGCTAAATAGGACCAACCTTCAGTCTTTCAAATTGTACTTCTTATCACTGGATCTATACGGTGGCTCCTGATTTGGGTTTTTAAAATGGTGACTTGTATGCTGCTCATCTATTTGACAATCTGACAATAAATTACTATCAAACTTGCTGCAAGAACGTGACATTGTAATTGGTAATTGGCATTTTAATTTCCCCCCAGCAAGATCAGAATTGAGACAGGTAGGATCTTCTAGGAGAGATATGACGTCTCCTGCAGGTTTGCACTAATCCATCAATTATTCTATGAGACTGCAGCTCATATTCCTGAGACGACAATGCCATCAAATTGGATGGAGTCATGTTTAGCTTCAGAATTTTGGGTGTAGAACCTTTTGGGTTGAGAATGCTGTCGATTTTTTGATTGATTGAAAACATAGGAAACATAGAAAAGGTATTTCCATTGCTCAATTTTTTCTAACCTTTTCATATATCATCATTAGTTGCATGTTAGTTTACATGGTTGAACCGGATGCCATTTTCTCTATTCCTTCTTTCCTGCAAAATTCGTTTGCAGTGTTGAATTTAGAACTAGCTTTGCTTGCCTGACTTGCTATTCCAACCCATCACTAGTTGAAAGAGATCCTAATTAATCTGAGTATAAGTGAATGTGTCATATTACACAAGTGCAAAACTCAAATTGCGTCAGGATCATAGTTGATATTTCTTTTAAAATATGTTTCCTTATTTTCTGCATCAACTTGTGTCGACACAAGTGCAGGATAAAGTGTTGGATTTTTCTTTCCTTTATTCTGTGATTATAAAGCTGTTGACCGTTGCTAATCCCCACCTTTGCAGGCTTCAGCAAACACCATCCTGTCTCATTTCCTCGAGCTGGCTAGCTCCCTGGAGCTGCTCCATTCTGTGTCAATCCCTCTGTCTGAAGCTACCTGGCATGAGCAATAGAGCAATAGCATATGCCAAGCAAGACCTATGTTCCTCTGCTCTGAACTTGTTTTTTCTCAGATTGTTCCTAGGAATAGCATCAAGTGTACGCCTGTATATTTCATATTCAGCTTAAATCAACAATGTAGCACATAATTCTTGTTTCCGTGTGAGCATAATTCTTGTCTTTTTAGATGCATAATTCTTATCTTTCGGAGAGCATAATTCTTAGTGAGCGTATTTTTAATTTTCTAAGTTGTTGTCTGCTTGAATGTGAAAATCTTTACAAATCTATGTCCCATTCCCTTGCAATCCAAACAACCATATGACAGGAAGGGATTGAGTGGCAGGAAGGGATTTTAACCCCCCATGGATTGGGTGATAAGAGGGGGATCAACCCAATCCCCCTCTGTATTGGTTCCTCTCGGGGATCAATTCTCTACAAACCAAACAAGGCCTTAGAGCTTTACACTGGTGGGGATTTGCCTACGTGGATGTTTTTCTGATCTAAGTAAATTACTTAAATCAGTTAAGGGTCCCGTTCATATATTTTTTGGGTCGATGTATTAAACTGTTCACATCTGACTAGTTCAGTGACTAATGGTGTTATTCAAAGGTAAACAAAAGGTGAAAAAAAAACACTCCCGTAGCCTCTCCATCCCGGTCGCCATTTTCGAGGCCTCCCTATCCTCTCCTCCTCGCTCGCCATTCGCCTACTGCCGTCCCTCCCCCGCTTCCCTCCCGCCACTCCCGAGCCGCCCCACCACCGCATCGACGCGGCAGATCGAAGCGGTGAAGTAGAAGAGCAGAAGCGGGAGGCCGCGCCACCATCGCACCGGCTACCCCCGCCGCACGGGCTAGGGTTAGCTGCTGCGGCGCGAGCAGGGGCGGCGAGGCGCTGCGTTGGTGGGGATTCGGCGAAGGGGGCCGGTGGGAGCGCGGAGGCGAGGTCGGTGACGCCGATAAGCGCCGGTGGCGGCCGGATTTTTGGAGGCGGAGGAGGCGCGCCGTACCTGAGGAAGGTGAACCTAGAGGCCTACGTCGGCTACAACCAGCTCCTCCGCGAGCTCCAGGACAATCTTCTCCCACTTCACCATCAGTGAGTAACTTCCTTCTCGCATCTGGCCTGTGTTCTTGATGTTTGCTTGGTTGCGCGATGGTGTGAGAGCTGACGAGGAGGATCCGTGCTGGGTGGTGCCGCAGGGAAGTTCGCCGACGACGAGAGGAAGCTGGTGGACGCGGTGAACGGGACGGAGTACGTGCCGACGTACGAGGAGAAGGACGGCGACGTCCCCTGAAAGTGAGCTTCTTACAATCCCCCTCCCCCTCTCCCCTTGATTTACCATCAGATATGCAATCCCCCCTCCCCGTCTCCCCTTGATCAAACAGGGTAACCTTGATTTGGGAGTATTGACACATTCGGGGAGCAGGTAAATTGTATCTACATGTGTAAGTTTTTTCATATTCTTTGGCACGAGAATTTACGCATACCGGGGCGGGGTTGGTGTGGTTCTCCGGCGCCGCGACCACCATGGTAGATTCTTTGTGGGTTTGGGTTGAATCGGAGAGCAACTTGTATAAAATCTATCATTTAGGTAGATAGGTGCAGTCTTATCGGATGACGTTGGCACAAGAGACATCGGTCAGAAATTTGGAACCCAAATTCGATCCACTTAACACAAAACAAAAAAGACAAATTCTGCTATATATAATAGCTAAAGAATAGAATTTGAATTAGACACTATTCACAATAAAATTCATCTTTTAGTTTCTCGCTCACTGGATCGGATTTTGATATCAAATTTTGTGACATAATTGATAAATCTTGTGTCAATGCTGTCAAATTTCTTCATTTTTCATGACCTCAGATGGATTACACTTATAAACAGGTTTTATAGTACCTGCTGTTGGTGAAAGACGCTGCATGTACAAAGTGTTGCACCAAATAGTGTGCTGAAAAGAAAAGAAAAATAGAGTGCCGAAAGTCCGGAAGCACAAGAAGGCCCGGCTTGGGAAGTTAGTAATATTCTGCACCTGTAAACAGTTTCCTGTCGTATTTTCCTGTGCATGAAAGAAACATCTGTAACAAAACTCCCTTGCAAAATGGCATGTGGGTATAATCCAAACAGGCCTCGTCTAATCAAGACAAGTACAGAACAATTGTAAAATGGCATTTGGGTATAATCCAAACATGGATTGTGCAGTGGGTTGACTCCTCTCTTTTGCTGGCTGATGACTTTTCCATTCTCCTTGTCCCTAGGAGATCCTTTATGTCAGTCGATTTGGAAGCCTAAAACCTAACTTGTTTGTTCTTTATTTGATAACTTGATTGATAGGTTGCAATTATGGCGAACGTCAGAGGTCTTCGTAGTTCAAACGACGCGAAGCCGTGGAGATGCTGATGTGGTAAAGTGAACCGACCAACGAAACATCGGTTCTTTGACCTGCCGGCTTTTCAGTGCTGTAAATGTAGAAAAAAGGTTAAATTTCTTACCTTTTTCTTATTTCATTTTCATTTTAATTTAAAATTTTTAGCGTAATTATGAATCTCTTGCTTACAGTATGATGGCAACTTCAAATTTTGTCTGGGAGAGATTGAAGTTGAGGGAGGGTCATTGATAGGTGAAGTTAAAGATCAGAAAAAGACACGTGAGTATTTCTATTCTACATTGTTTTAGAAATCTCTAGACCTAAGGTTGTAGCCTAGACCAGGAGGTGCTTGAGGACCGACCTTTGGCTGGCAAGTAGGCGATGTTGCATGTTGATAGTGGGGTTAGGGAGAGAGATATGGAGGTGTAAATCAATAACTTTATTGATTGCTTGTTTCTAAAAGTACAGGATTAACTTGCTCATATAGTAGCCTCTGACTGCACTGGACAACTAGTTCCTAGCGGACATAAACTCTTGACACAATCTGGACTCTCCTAATATGACATGAGCCATCTATTCTTACACGCCACAACTGAAATGCATTCAATCTGAATCTTCAACCTCAGCTAATAAGCTAAACCAACAAGTGCTTCTCCTTCTGATCCAACTCTCAAGCCGCAGCGCTATGGTGTTGCCGGCTAGATCCTGGGCTCACTATAGGGGAATCCCCTACATAACATCTCTCCCCACCTTGATAAGCAGCTCGTCCTCAAGCTGAAAATCTGGATAACATTGCTTTAAGTCCTCCAAGGACTCCCAGGTTGCTTCTTCCCCAGAAGAACCTATCCATTGAATCAACACGTGACGTACACCACGAAGGAAGCTAGACTGCGGTGCGTTGTTGATTTCACCTTGCAATGCTCTATGGCGGGAAGAGGAGTTGCGGCTGCTGGTGGTTCCCCACGAAATTTCAGCTTTTAGGTAGTATGCTATATAGCTTTAAGGTAGTGTGCAAAACTCTAATATAGTGTAACTCGCCGTGTACTATCCAGCTTTTCTCTGCTCGCTTTGTTCCCATGAGATTTTTGCACGAGTTTTCGATGAGACATATACATGACCCGGTTTGACTTTCCAAGGGGAATTTTAAAGAGACACTTAGTATGGCAGGCAAAAGTTCGAATTACCCCTCGACAAAGTCCAAATTGTTTTGGCTTGTTTGGAGCACATGATTTTTATAGAAATTTCATAGGATTTGCAATTATGTAGGAACGTTTCTTATGAGGCTACATAATTGACTTTGATTCCCTTTTTTGTACCTTTTGGACTTCCAAAACTCTGCTCAAACCTCTTATCTTTTCCTTTGAGGAGTCAAAACAACATCCATCTTCTTCTCTCTTATCACGAAACAGTTTTCTTTTCCCCCCAAAAAAAAACATTTTCCTTTAAATTTCGCTGGAAGCATCCAAAGGGTACTTATGTACGATTCCCGCTTCACGTGGCAGTCCCCTAGACATTATATTTGCACATGAATAGGTCGCATACATCGCACTGAGATGATTTGATAAATGATAATAGATTCCTCCTCTTTGCTCCAACTCTCCTGTCTGATCCAACTCTTAGACCGAAGCCTACGGTGCTGCTGGCTGGGCCCCACATAATAGATTGCCCCTTCTAGTTTCATTTTCAAGGCCCTTTGCATTTATTTCTGTATCCCTTTGTTTGTGATTTGCAGCCTACTGTATTGCCTATGCATATTGCAAGGCACTAGAGATATCAGAGCGTGTATTCAATGTGAACAATCAGATTGACCCAAACGAAGTGGAGTGTATTAACCCTAAGGACCTCCAGGAAGTGTATGAGGAGAAGTTCCCTAACTTTGCTGCTGCAGATTCTCTCATTAGAGATTATGGCATTCACAAGCTTATACACATGGGTCTAATTCTGAGGGAAGAAGGTATTGAAGGAGACAAGGTATGCTCTCTTTTTTGACATGTATTTGAATCTACCATCAGTTTGTTGCAATCTGTGATGCTAATGTTTACTTCTCTCTTTGTAGGCAAGGAAGATGCACAAAGCAGATGATTTATCTACTATTCCACGTGATGATTTTGAAGAAATCGCACGTTTACTAGCAGAAGGGAGAAACATTGAATCCTCTCCTGAAGGGCTTAATATGCTCTGGCATATGTATGAAACTTCCCAGGAGCCTTTCCTAAGTACATCAACAATCGGTGGGGAAGGCAATACAGCTTCAAACCCATCCACAGCTCTTCTTGGAAATGAGGGGTCCAACCAACCCAGCAATCCTGCTACAATTGCTCCAATTACTGGCTCAGAGTCCTCAACAGGAACCCCTGCTCCAAATACTAATCTACTTCCAAATCCCTGGAGCACCAATGGTAGGTGTTGAATGCTAAGCTTTTTTTTTGGTCGATAATTATATCTGATATTATTTTTGTTGAATAACTCCGATCTAATACGTAATATGAATGGCAACACTCCAGGAATGCATGAGATCATCGATCGAAATCCAGATATTGCCCAGGTCCTCAATGACCTAATTGTCCTCTGCCAGACCCTTGAAGCAGCCAAAAACCATGTAGTTTTGACTGAGATGATGCGACAAACAGACAGAGCTATGAGCAACATTGAATCTTCTCCTGCAGGGTTTCGTATGCTCCGACATATGTATGAAACTATCAAGGAGCATTTCCTAAGTACAACAACAATGGGCAGTGAAGGGGATACAGCCTTAAACCCGTCTGCAGCTCGTCGTGGAAATCAGGGGTCCAACCAACCCAGCAATCCTGCTACAATTGCTCCTACTACTCGCTCAGAGTCCACAACCAGAACCCCTGCTCCAAATACTAATCCACTTCCAAATCCCTGGAGCACCAATGGTAGGTTTTGAATGTTAAGTCTTTTGTTTGTTTTTCATTGTTGATAGTTATGTCTGGTACTATTTTTATTTGCGCAGCTGGGGGTGCACAAGGAGCAACACGGTCAGGCCCTGCTGGCAATATAAGGAACAGCGCCACTGTTGGCCTAGGAGGGTTGGGTTCAGCAGAATTTAGCAGTATGCTCGGTGGTCTTACTGGGAATGCAACAGCAGGCACCACTGGTGCTCTAGGAGGGTTGGGTTCAGCAGATATGGGGTGTATTCTTGGTTGTTTACCTGACGCTTCTCCGTTGACTCAGATTGTGCAAAATCCTGCTATAATGCAGATCGTTATGTCTGACCCACAATCGATGAACCAGGTACAGTTTTATTCAACTATTTTTTGTGCATGATTTTGTGGATGACAGAATCATATACTTGGATCATTCTGTAATGTTTGCTTATCCACAGTTGCTTAGCATCAACACAAATGCAAGTAACCGAGTGGAGTCAGATAATCAGACAAGGGAAATGTTCCAAAATCCCGAATTTCTTCATCAGTTGAAATCCCCAGAGACTTTGCAGGTAACTTCTGTTGCGTTGTAAGTCTGTAACTATCCCCATATCTGACAAGGAGTAAATATGTTTTCTCTTCACAGCAATTACTCTCATTCAAGCAGACATTATCGTTGCAGGTTGGTCAGCATCAGCCTAGCCAGTGAGTGACTCTAGTTCAACAGTACCTGAACTTTATCCAGCTCATTATATGATGTTACCTTTTCTTTATGAAATAGAAATTATTCAGTGCAATTATGTGTTTGTGAGTCTCTTAATTTCCTTGATTTAGGATGGTAACGAAGGAAGCAATGGCACAGGTAATTAATTCTCCTTGATTTTATTCTATGCACTATCTTTTCTTCTTTAATGTGGATTAGCATGTCAGATTTGATGTTGAGTAGTCCTGAGCTGCCCTTATGATTGTTGTTTAGCTCTTGTGGTAACAATTGCTTTGGTTTACACACTGGTTAGTTGACAATGTATTGGCTCCTCAATATTCTGTCCTGCAATGAGTTAGGGTATAATGATTTTGCATGAGAATTAAGAATTTTTACCATTGGTTCCTTCTTAATGCTAGTTACGGAGGTGCATAATGTCTCATATAAGGAAAATGGCTTGAACCAAACAATTGTGCAAAATTTGGATGATCTGAAGCTAGAGATGATGGAGCTAAATGAGCGCATTGGTAAGATGGGAAGATTGCAGGAGTTTCAAATGCTTGTTAATGGGATGTGTGTATTGTTTCTAATTGTTAGTTTTGTGGTCATGTTAGCTAAGTAGGTACAGGGAGCAGCAGCAGCTGATGTTTTTTAAGAGAGTACTGGCTTAACAAACAGTAGATGTCATGTAGGTTCTTATGCTTCTCAGGATGTTTTTGATCATTTGGGAACTTTTGGTTTCCTTTGTATCCTAGATCAGACCTGATCTATATGGCCCATCGATCCATTGTAATGTTTAACTCAGACCTGTTCTGTTTCAGATTTCATGTGGTTCTTTCATGCTACATTTTTCCTGAACAGCCATCTGATCATCAACTGCTGAACTAGCACAATATGCAGTGCTCCCTGAGTTGTCCTGTGAGTTGTCCAGTGAGGGAGAGAAAGCAATCCTGACCTGTGCTGTCGGATAGTTGAGGATTGATCATTGTCCCAATAAAATTGCAAATGGCAAGATAGCTTCCTGAGACAGACTAGTTGATTGAATAGAACTTCTTTGAACTGACTTTAGATAGAGCAGAAGATAAAATTCAGATATAACATACTTGCAGCATGCACCTATCAAATATCAAAATTTTGAACAGGGAATCCATTTGCTTCAGGTGACAACAAGTGAAATATCACAATTATTTGGGCATCATTATCAGGAGAAGGAATGACCATCTTTCACTACAATCTGGGAGCAGAATTCTGCCTTAATTCTTCGCAACTACATCAAGGGCAGCTGATGTTGGCATGCTCCTGTAATTTCACCAATGGATCAACATAATGAAGCCATGAAATATTTTGGCAGTACTTCCGCATATAATAGTAACAACATTACACATTCACCATTACACATTCAACTGAGTTCACATGTCTCCCAATACGATTTACCAAAAGCATCAATGACCAAAAGCATTACACATTTAACATTACAATTAACCAAAAGCTACAGAGACCAAAAGCATTACACATCATGGCTTCATTCATATTTTCTTCTTTCTAGGTGTGAGCATTTTCTTCATCTTTGTAGGCTCAACTCTTGGTGGTGAACTTGCAGGCTGCATATATAACTCTTGGAGGTGAACATTCTCCGAAGCTCCATCTCCCAATCCAATTGATATTACACTACACAGGAAATATTCTTAGAACCAAAAATTGCAAAAAAAATGTATTGTGGCAACTCCAAATGCATGTAACAATTACCTAGCCGGTGGCTGAACTAAGGCTGCAACCTCACTTGGTGCTTCCTCTGATGGTGTTGCACCTCCATCAGGGGTGAAATATGCACTCCTTCTAGGTTTCCTCTTCCTGTAAATGCACCATATAAAATTGAGTTGTTAGTGATTTGAATTGTCCCATTGGTTGGACAAGTAATAGAGCACCTTTTCTTAGTCCTATTGATTGGACAAGTAAACTGTCTATGGCCTAAAATTTCACATTTCTTGCATCTGTTCATGCTACCCATCTTGGTGCCACCAGTAGTATTCTTAGATTTCTTTCCACTACTCCCCCTAGGTTCTAAGCAATTCTTGAACCTATTCTTTTTAGGCCTTCCAGCTGACCTTTTGGTAAATGGAGGATACAAATCAAATCCTATATTAACCTTAGGCCACTGAGACCTATCTGTTAGTGGCTCTATTGGTATGGCATATGTAGCTCTAAACTTTTCAAGTGAGAAATACTCATGCACATAGTTCTGCATGTCAATATTTTCCTTCTCAAGCAGGAAAACCAATGCATGTTCACATGGCTTGCCGGTATGCTACCACTCTAGACAGGTACATTCATGCCTATCTATTTTGACAACATGTCTCAGGTTATTGTTGTTGATGTCCCTGACCTCACAACTTTCATGATCTGCCCTGCCAATCTTCAAATGCCCAAGACCCCTACTTCTATTGTTTGTTTGTTGTATCACAGCTGGTAGGATACTTTCATGAAGCCTTTCCCCAATCATTCTCCTCTTATAAAAAGCCTCATGATCTTCTCTCTTAGTTTGTCAGTTAGCTCATCTACAGGGAGATCTTTCAGGTCCTTGATCCAACTATTAAAGCATTCTGCCAAGTTATTGTTGATGTAGTTACATTTGACATTTGTGTTGAAGTTGCTTCTCATCCAATGTAGATCATGGTATTTCTTCAAATATGTCCCAATCTCTGGTCAGCTTGAGGGAAAACTATCTTCACTGCATTTTCTAGCCCTTTACACGCATCAGTACATATAGCTAGGTTTGGGAGTGGACCTAGTGCCTTATTTAATTCCTGCATAAACCAAGTCCAGTTTGCTTCACTCTCAGAATCAAAGAATCCAAATGCTACAGGGTACATTCAATTGTGTCCATCCAGTCCTGTACATGATGCTAAATGTCCATTCCACTTGCCATTAAGTGCAGTTGAGTCTACACTGAGATATGGTCTACAACCAGCCTTGAAACCCTCAATGCAGGGCTTCAGTGCCATAAAAAATCTGGAGAAGTACACTTTACCTTCCATCTCTACAACATCAACCTGTACAACGCTTCCTGGTGACCTCTTCTCTATTTCTGCTTTAAAGTTGAACAAAAACTTGAAAGTCTGTCCCCAAGTGCCATACAAGACGTCCATAGCTTTGTCTTTTCCTTTTCAAACAGTGTCATATCCAATTGTGACATTATAGTCATTTTGTAGCTTCTCTTGTAGGTCCTTCGTCCCCATTCCTGGTTTATTCCTAAGTATTGTCATTGACCTGTCTGCAACCCATGCTTGAGAAGCCATACTTGACACATGCCTACTGCTTGATGCACAGTTGTGTTCCCCTTCAATTTTGGTTACCTGCATGACAATAGGATCCATCATCAGTGCACATAAAACAATAAGACATTGAATTCTTTGTCAAATGAACTATAGTTAGTACCCTGGTTGTTTTCTTATCTGCCATCCATCTAGCACTTAGCTTCCATGGGCATCCGTCTACCTTACAACACCCCTTCCACCTTGTTCTATCAGCTTTGATGGTCTTTAGGTCAAATTCCTCATTGATAGCAAACTGCCTTATGGCCATCCTAAAATCTTTCATCGTAGGAAACTTTATCCCTTTCTCTATTTTAGGATGATCTTTGTCATACATAATTTGTGCCTTGTCATACATAATTTGTGCCTCTTCAGGAATGTGATCATCCACTGGCATAGCTGTCTCAGCAAGTAGTTCATCACCCACATCACAAAGAGATTCAGCTCCCGAAAAAGGTGCAATAGATTCTATTCGATTCTTAAGATCTTCATCATTGATTCCTAATACAACACACATGTTCTCTTCAGTTATAGGGACATCCACATCAGCACCATTTGCAGGTGCTATCTCAATGGATGACCAGTCAATATTATTAACATGCAAGTCACCAGTTGCAGGAGCTATCTCAATGGATGACCAGTCAATATTATTAACATACAAATCACCAGCTGCAGGAGCTATCTCAATGGATGACTAGTCAATATTATTGACATACAAATTCTCCTCTTCCAAAGTTAGTACACGTGATATAGCACTTGACTGCATAGAAAATGAGGCATCCTCATTGTCTACTATAACACTACTTTTGCTAGCACATTTTGTTGAAACTTTGCGACCAGTATAAGCATCATCAATCCTACTCCATTCAGACAATTCAATTTTTTACTACGTTAGTGCTGCCGAAAGGAATAGATCTCAAAGGAAGGAAGGAGGGAGGAGGCACAGCTTACCCTTCCTGACTACCAGCAGCTACTCCCTCCATCAAGCTTATCAGGAACGAGCCACGAGAAAGAGCAAGGGGAGAGGCAGTTTTGGTGCTGCACCGTCGGGCACAAGGGAGGAGCTGGGCTCGCGGGGTCCTGCTACTGTTGCACCGTCGGGGACGAGCCAAGGAGGGGAGCAGCTCCTGTGCGTGCGGGCTGGGGCCGAGCTGCACCGCCTCCTGCGGCCTTGTCCCAGCCTGGGGACGAGCTGCGCGCCGCCACCTACGGCCCCTCGTTGGAGATCCAGATGGGGGTGGATGGAGATGGGGAACAAGCCAGGGATCCAGATGGGGATGGAGATGGGGAACGAGCCAGGGGTTGGTCACTGTTGCTGCTCAGCTCTGGTTAGGAGTAACCGGAGGAGGAGGAGTGGGCATTTTATCAAGCATAGAGTAAAAGAGGGCATTTTGGCAAGTGCGAGAGTAAGGGCAAATGATCAAATTGCTTGGTGAGGAAACGGGACTGAGGTGGTCGAACTCGTCGCGTAGCTCGAGGCGCTCAACCCAACACCGGCGCAGTCATCCACGTCATTCCCGACTTCCCCACGCTCGAGAGAGACGGCTGCCTAGCTCAGATCCGCTCTTCGCTGCCGCCTAGTGCGTGCAGGACTTTGCCGATAGGTTCGGGCTTTTGCTCCTCCCGCTTCTTGCTGATTTGTTGCTGGCGGCTACAACAACAAGCTGGGATACTTGCTCGCCTCAAGAAGCGATGAGATCTCCGGGAGCTGCGGGAAGAGGAGGCACGACGGAGCCAAGAAACAGAGGTGGAGGCGCACGGCGGCGGCGCAGCGAGGAGGAGGCGGAATCGATGCCGGGCCGAAGCAGGAGGCCGATGGAGTGCGCCGGCGAGAGCGGCCTACAGAACTCGACCTGGTTTCAGTGCTGGAGACGCGAAACGGGCACGAGGAGTCGTCCACCACTTCGTCTTCCATGGAAGAAGCGGAGCAACCAGAGCCCTGCTCGCGTATCTCAGGTTCATCCTACTCGCTTCCTGCCCATTTTCTTTCTCAGTTGTTGCAGTCTCACTGAAACACCAGAGCTTAACAACCTTTACCTCTTTTCATGAGATTACAGATTAAAAAATTGAGTAGAATTTACCTTTGAAAACAATTGAGTAGAATTTGCAATGAACATTGACTTAGACATCTGAATTCTAAAATACTAGTACTGCGGAACCTCAGGTGGTGCAGAATTCTTGAGAATGTCGGCTCATTTTGTCAGCTAAGCAAATGTATCTGAAGAACTTTAGATACTAAGTACTAATTCTCCAGGAAAATCATTCCTTTTCAATTTCAAGTGATAATAGTTTGTTTGAAAAAAATAAGCAGTGTTTGTTTGCAGGTGACTAAGAATATATTCTTGTTGAAGTCACTAGATGAGCTGTTTCAGAAAGGCAGGGAAGCAGTTGGTTTTCCAGCTCTTCAAGAACTAATGGAAAAGGTGTGCCCTTGATTCAGCCATTTTTCTTGAGAAACTGAACTTAGGCATTGTGCCATTGTGCATATTGCTTAGCATACATGTTGTCATCAACTCAATTACGTGTTCTAATGCCCTCTACTATTCCTTATTGCTCTGTGCAGAAGGAGATGAGGAGATACATTGGTGCTTTCAGTCCTATTATTGAATACATCGATGACCTTTTCTTGACAAGCTGTTATGGATATCATTGTGGGAGCAACTTAGTCCAGGAGCTCTGAAAACGTGCATCTGGGTCCATGAAGTGGCTTAAGTGAAGCAATAATGGTCCAAAACGTTCCACGTAGGCGTATATTTTACAAATACATCCTTATATTCTTCTCTTCTTCATCCTTTTAGTCCTTGGCGATTTACTCAAAAAAGAAAAAGAAAAAAAATTAAAAAGGGTGGCCGGAACCCTGGCCGAGATCCCGCTGGCTTCCCCTTCCTGCCTTGGCCGAGAACCCTGGCCGGACGCTTGGGCCGTGGCGAGTCGATCTCCAGCTCCTCATCTCTTCAAGGTCCTCCAATTCCTCCTCCTCCCCTTCAAAATCCGCATCCTCCAACTTCCCCTTCCGGTCTCGGCCGTGGCGTGTCGATCTCCAAATCCTCGTCCTCCAATTCTAATTCCTCCTCCTCCCCGTCGAAATCGGCATCAGATTCGTCCTCCGGCCGGTTCGCATCACTGTAGAACCACCACAAATCGGAATCAGTCACGAATGAAACTCTTGTCCGAATTACTAGTCTAGAAGAAGAGAAAAGAAGGTGAAAACTCTTGCCTTTGCCTCGTCGGTGGTGGAGCTCCAATCGGTGGCGGCGTTGGAGCTTGGGAAGGCGGCAGCTCCGGAGGTTGGTGGCGGGGAAGACCGAATCGCTCGATGAAGAGGGCTCGGATGCGGGGCGAGCTCTGGTGAGGGCGGCCGCTCGGCAGAAGGAGCTCGGGGATGCGGCGATTGGTGAAGGAGAAGGAGGCAGGGCTTGGTGTGCCGGCAGCGGCGTCGTTGGGGGCCTCCAGTGGTCGGCTTTCGAGCTTGAGGGCGAGCGGTGGTGAGCAAGCTGGTGGTGAGCTCTGTGAAGAGGTGAGAGCGGCAGCGGGCAGTTGGAGCAAGCTTGGTGGGGAGCAAGGGCGGCGACGCGAGCGGGATGGGGAGGAGCTGGCGGCTCGCTGCGCCAACGAGCGGCGGCTCAGGAGCTCGGCTCGTAGCGCCGGTGTGGAGCAAAGCAAGGCGGCGATGCGGTATGGCGGAGGAGCGGCCGACCGTGGGGTTGGGGTAGGAGGAGGCGGCCGCGGCGGAAGGAGAGGGAGAGGAGGAGGAGCACTAGCGGGAGGTGGCGGCGCTTCATCTCCCGCGGTGCGGGGTGCCAAATCTGGTGAGGCAAGCACCGAATCAGACCAGATCGGGGAACTGATTCGAGAAATCACGGTGGGGATCAGAGGAACCCTTTTTAATTTTTTCTTTTCTTGTTTGAGTAAATCACCGAGGACTAAAAGGATGAAGAAGAGAAGAATATAAGGATGTATTTGTAAAATATATGCCTATATGGAACGTTTTGGACCATTATTGCTTCATTTAAGCCACTTCATGGACCCAGATGCACGTTTTCGGAGTTCCTGGACTGAGTTGCTCCCACCTCCCAAGTTCCTGGACTACTGGTGTAATTTATTCTTTTTTTTCTTTTTCTCATAGTTATTTAGCCTTAGTGGGTGGTGGATGCTCTCCATTTGCACTGTCTTGTGTACTGTACAACTGTATGGAAATTCTCATTCTCAAAAAGGAAAAAGATGTATGGAAATTCTAGTATGTTCATGGTATATCTATATTTCCAATTATAAACAGGTAATGCAATGGAAAATGTTTAGAACTGAATAATTTGGTAGTTATAGGATATGAATAAAATATAGAGGAGTGGGATATGGAGAATGGGTTGGAGGGAGTGGAGATATAGGGAGAGAATTTTTTAGAGAAGCTCTCCATATGAAGATATGGAGAATGAAATATGGAGAATCCCTTAGAGATGCTCGTTGAACCTGGTGTATGCACTCGTGTCCCCACCTGTAAGCATTGAGATGCATGTCCTATATACCCTGTAACCCAAACGGTATTGCCATTGCCGATGAAATGGATCTCGAAATTCCCCGTCTATCTCTGACTTCTCATTCCCTTTCTTGTTCTCCTGCTTCTTTTTTTGAAGCAAAAGCAGGAGCACTACTGATTCATTAAGATAGGTAAAAGAAATTTATTTACAGCTGCGCAAGGGTCCTAAGGGGCCAAGAAAAAGAAAAAAAGAAAAAAGAAAATTCCCCTAAATTCCCCAATTCCGTGCGATTCCGCCTCTTCACAGGTCCGGGTCGTCACATGTTCTTCCTCTCGTCGGTGGCCAAGCACCGTCATCTCTCGAGCCAACCCCTGCAATAGTAGGAGCTAGAAGAAGGCAACCAAACCAGCAAAACCATCACCCGGGCAACCAGGCAGAGTGCCCAGAACCTCGGTTCATTCCTGCAAGCGAAAGCCCATACATACACACGGGTGTAGGATCTAGAATGCCGACTAGGTCGGGTAAATAGACAATTTTGATTAACTATATGAAATTACAAAGTTTTTCACCTATTCAAAACTTTTACATATCAAGCTCAACCTAGTGCATCAACAAAGCAAGCTAGCACATGGATGTCAACAAGCATAAGCAAGCTAGTGCATCAAACACCAATAATACAAACTAGGATATGGATAACAACATGAAAGCCAAACCCAGCAAGTACATCAAACATCAATCATTTAAGCAAGCATATGGGTGTCAATAAGAAAGCATAAGCAAGCATGCATATAAATAATCAAGATGAACAAAATAAAGAGCAAGGGAAAGGATAAACTGAACACCTTGGCCGGCCTCTGTATAATTTTTTTTGAAGAGGTCACTAGCCCTACCTTCAAAACTGTTTAGGAGACAGCAACCACCAAGAGTAACAAGACATTGAGGTTCACTTGAAGATGACCAATTGCTTTAAGAGCTCAATTTATGCCCACAGTACTTGTGAAGTCTTCTAGGGATCAATAAGAGGAGAAAGAAGCACATTCTCTCTCCCTCCTCTCTCTCTCTCACACACATAAGTGTATTTGATTTGGCAGAAGATCTCCTCTATAAAGGAGGGAAGCTATTTACAATCCTGCTTTTGAAATGGTTGAAGCCGTATAATAATCAGTTGAGCTCACCATTTATATTTGGACCTAATCTTTGACTCCGACGTACTCCTACTCAGAAACTTAAGGTTTACGCCCACACTACTAGCTACGTCGAGATTATTAGACACTTTGGCTTTACAACCTCGGACACTCTGATTCCAGTTGAGTCTCACTTATTGGTATTGGCCTAAATCGAATGGTCTAGTTTTGCTACTTCGGTGTCTTCGAAACTAGATGGCTACCTAGCAATAGCTCTTGACCAAATAGGAGGGTTTGGTCTAGTTTGGTTTCTCCACTTAGCAATGGCTCTATGGACCAACCCATCTCGCCCCCTATCAACAATTTAGGGCCCATTATATAAAGAATATAGCATGTTGGGGAGTGATGTTCTATAAATATGTAAAATTTTAAGTTCAAAGTCATTTTCATTTCGGAGGTATAAAAAAAATTCAGCAATGAATAGTAGCGAGTCATCTTCATTTAGGAGGTATGCAAAAAAACAAATTTAGCAATGAATAGTAGTGACTTGAAATTTTACATATTTATAGAGCATCACCCTTCCAATGTACGGTATATTTTGGAGAAATTTTGAACACTTTAAACATAGTTTCTATAAAGTTTTCACTGTTTGTGGTTTCTACTGGATATTTTCCATCACAATGAAGGAGCACACAACTAAGAAACCCAAAATATTTCAGGACATGATACATAAGTCTTTAAGTCATCCTCACTCGGTGGGCTACTCAATCTAGTTTTGACTCCGTCATCTAGAATATTAATTGTGGGTATGTAGGTAGAAGTCTCCCCTCGCACCATCATTTCTCATTTCAAAAACTATATATTATACTCCATCCTTTCGTGATGGATGATGTTTTGGATATGAGCATAGTCTCCAACGGTTTTGATTATTACTTTTCGAATGTGTTAGTCATATGTTTTATAGTATTACATTATGAAAAATTCGTGATAAATGTAACGATACTATCATCACTTGACCAATCAAAATAGTTTTTATATAATTATGACTGCAGCTATTCTAGGAGTCATCTATTAAGAATGGAGATTTGGAGAGGTAGTGTTCGCACGAAATTGGATCCGTGGAACACCTAGGTGATGGGAGTCGCCAACCGCACTTACGTGTGCGATAACCAGATGCTTTTCGAGCAAAGCAACAAAGGATAACTATCGTACTTACGCGTACGACGAGCGATTGCTTTCCGAGCAAAGCAACAAAGATCTTCCTACTTACGTGAGGAAGAACCGACTGTTTTACAGCGCAAAACAGCAAAGATCTACTACTAAGAAAAGGTAAAAGATAAAAGATAAAAGATTGATTTGATCGATTGTTGGATGATTTCAATCGGCCGTCACCCTTTACATATTTATAGGGCGGCTGGTCTTCCCGTAGGAGGTTCGGACTCCTAATCCTAATCTGATTACAAATATATCTCTTTCCTTGCTTAAAGGATCTGGATTCTACCGTACATGTAACTTTCCATACAAACCAAGATAGCTTTCCAAATCTTAACTGCTTCGGACGCCGACATCCGGACTCTTCTCGGCGCACGGGATATCCTTCCTTAACAAACTGGATAGACTTCCAAATCTTGTAGGACTCTCCTTGATTGCCTCGCCGCGTTTCTTGCGCCTCAAGCTGAAGTCTCTGGCGTCGGGTAAGTCTTGAAGGATAGTACTGCAATTCAGACTTGCTGAAGATGGTCCTTCGCGGGTGCTCGGGGACGAACTTGGACCGCTCGGGAATCCGCCGAGTGCTCGGGGACGAACTCGGACTGCTCGGGGATGAACTTTGTACCGCTCGGGAGTCGGCCGAGTACTCGGGAAAAAACCCCTCGGGGCTGGAGACCTTCTCGGGGCTGGGCCACTCGGTATCACCAGTACTCGGGGTCGATGTTGCTCGGGGCCGCCACTGTTGAATACCCAGAGGTACCGCTCGTGACTTGATGGCGTAGTGCTCGGGGCGTGGGCGCTCGGGGACACCTCCAACTGCTTGGGTCTTCGGGAACTTCTGCGAGCACCTTCGCACTTGGGATATGATGACTACTCGGGATGCAGTGAGCACTCGGGGGCACTCGGAAACGCCGCGAGCACTCGGTATCAAGTATACCGCGAGCGTCCAGGCCACTCGGCTGTATTAATCCTGCATGTAAGAGTAAATGCTGCATCCATACTGTTAGTTTTCATCATCTCAACTTCCAGCAAACCTAATACTTAATTTGGCCCACTGAATAAACCTTCAAGCCAAATTACGCTGTAAACAGGTAGTACCATAAGTTTATCACACTTTGGACCGGATATTGTTGTTGTATTTTTACTTTACACCAGGTTATAGAAAACCAGTCACTTTACACCAATGGGAGCAATCTAGTTTGTCAACTTGCACCAGGTAATAGACTTGGAGAGGAAAACCGCATTGGTTTTAGCCTATGCCCTACCTATGACGTCTTGATTTTTAGAGCTTTTTAAAAAAAATTGAAATTAGTGCTAGAAAATTCGTTGTTTATTCACGAATTAATTAAAACTTAATTGGAATTTCATAAGTCCAAGCGGAGTTAATTTTAATTAATCCAACTTGAATTGGATTGGTTTTTTTCAATTTGGAATATGTCTCCTAGAGTTTTCTCAGAATTTCTAGAGTTTATTTCGTATTTAATCACACTATGTTGTTCTTTTACTTTTATTTTGGTTTGCTGAAAAAGAAAATGACCTTTTCTTTTTCTCCTTCCTTTTTTGGTCGCGCCGTCTCAACCCATCTCCACTCAGCACCCCGCCGCCTCATTCCTCCCTTGGGCAACCACCCCGGTCAGCGCTACGTAACGTAGAGTGCGCCGCCACACCTTTTTCAATCGAATTTGAGCCAAATTTATTCCCCCACCCTCTTATAAATACCATCACCCACTACTACAAACAACGTCATCCAGGATCGGTATCACTGACGGGTAAACCGTGCCCGTTAGTGGTGACACCACTTCACTGACGGGTAGGTAAACAACCCGTCAGTGATGAATATGCGAAGAGCCTCAGGGCTATTATCAAAGTATCATCACTGACGGGTAGGTTTTGTGCCCGTCCGTGATGATTTTTAGTGACGGGTATATTCCGTGCCCGTCAGTGATGATTTAGTTTATCATAGACGGGTAGGATTAGTGAACCGTCAGTGCTGATACTGCAGGTTAGCACGAACGGGTAGAAAACTGACCCGTCAACGATGACCAAAGTAGCACTGGCGGGCATAATTTTGGCCCGTCCGTGATGGCTTCTTCTATCTATAAATGGGGGACGGCCTAGTCATTTTCGCCGCGTTGAAACCCTAGCTTTCTTTCACACCGCGCTGTTGCCGCTGCCTCCTCCTTGAGCCCCCCAGAGCCCGGATGCGGTCGCCGCCTCTTCCTCGAGCCCGGATCTGACCGCTGCCTCCTCCCCGAGCCCCTCCGAGCCCGTTGCGGTCGCCGCCTCCTCCCGGATGCGGTCGCCGCCTCTTCCTCGAGCCCGGATCCGACCATTGCCTCCTCCCCGAGCCCCCCCCCCTCCCGAGCCCTCCTCCGCCTTGCAGCGGCGCCGGCACTGACGGAGGCCGCCGTTCTCCCCTCTCCGTCGCGTTTGTGACACTGCGCTGCACTGCACATGACACTTTTCTTGGAAGAGTGTCTTGTGCAGTGTAACCGCAATGTCACAATGGTGACGACGCTCTCTATTGCGGTTACACTGCACAAGAAAACTACATGCCGATGTCACATTCTAATGCGTATATCGCATTCTAGAGAGTCCATTTCTGTACTCAGTGTGTAAACACTCTAGCTAGCACTCTAGATATTTTATTTCCATATGAAAGTGAGATGTGCAAAATTCTTTAACAACTTGTGCGATGTCGAATGTATTGTACATATATATATATATTTGAGATGTGGACTAATTGTCAAATTTGCGATGTGGAATTGAGATGCAGAAAATAGATTAATTTGTATATACTGTCCTGCGCATGCTGGCCTGTGCAGAGGCTGCACATACATGCAGCTGGGATGTTTTTCAGAGGTGGCAAGCAAAATGAAGCGAAATCTCATCACTGACGGGTGAAAATGAGGACCCGTTTGTGATGATTGTAATCACTGACGGGTTATTTTCAGATCCGTCAGTGATGACCTTCTCATCACAGGCGGGTCATTCTCTACCCGTCAGTGATAGGACTAAGACTGTCATCACAGACAGGTCTTACTTCTATCCGTCAGTGATAAAAGTGTGATGGGCTCGAACAAAGAACTCACGATTTTTAGGAGAACTACAATAGAACATAATAGCATGCAGAACATCGGAAATGATTAAGATATATACAGACTGTTGGTTCCGACTAAGATATAACTATTGTCTTACATACATAATTTATAAAATAAAAATAGATAACTAAAAGATCTCGAGCGGCAGATCTTCATCGACGGGCTCCGGCATCAGAGCGAGCACCTTATGGACAAGGAAGAAGCTCACTCAGTCGACACCCCACTTGATGTACTTCGCATGGAGGCGGCAGCTGATGGTGCTGTGACTGGTGCGCTCCGACCCACTGGAAGTACAGTAGATGAGGAATCGGCCCGGCTCGTGGTGTCCTTCGACGATGAACTTTGCTCGAGGGTACTTCTTGGCCAACACACTCCAGACGATGAAGGCGCCGGAGTAGCGTACTCCGTCAATGTACGCACAGAGGAGGGTGCCCTGTGTGTTTCCATAGCCGCACCCGATGGCTCGAACCGTCTCGCGGGAGAGGTGCATCGTGAGCTCGGTGCTGCTCTCGTTGATCGGGGATGGAGGAGGGGACAGAGGAGGGGATGGAGGAGGGGACGGAGGCAAGGACGGAGAACGGGACACCCTCTTGCGCTTCCCGGCCATGTGGGAGGAGGTACGCGCAGACTCCATTGCAAAGCAGGCGGTGACGAATATTTGGGGGGCAGGAATTCGAAGAGAGGAAGAACAGGAAGACCGTGCACACTTTGGACGACGAAGAAGATCGAGGGAGACGTTATATAGAGGTCCTCGTCTCCCGCCGTACAGGCGCGACCCCTCGTCTCCCGTCGCAGTATTGGCGCGAAACAGAGAACTACTTTGGGTGCGAGCACGGATCATCACTGACGGGTTACTTTCCGGTCCGTCAGTGATGATATGAAAATACAACCATGTGGTGATGAGTCATCACAGACGGGTTAAAGGATGACCCGTCTGTGATGATTTCTGTTAGCACTGACGTCTCCCCGTAAGTGACCCGTCAGTGATGAGGTCCTTCAAATGGCGCGAAAATCTTCATTGACGGGTTTTGATTTGGCCCGTCCGCAATGAGTTGCCCTATATAGGTTTCTAACCGTGAGACTTGTCACTTTCGCCGCGCGTCGAACCCGAGTTTTTGCTCCTTATTTCCGACCAGCAGCGGTGCCTCCTCGCGTCCTCGATCTGCTACGTTGCGGCCGCCTAGACGCGTGATTTGGGTCGCATTTGGAAGGGGATCAACAGTGCTACATATATTTTGAGTTGGAGACCAGAGGTTAGTAACCGTGCTATCTGTATATCATTTATTAAGTGCGTACATCCCCTAAAAGACGTAGATTAAAGCCTTTGTGCTATCATTTAATACTCTAGGATCAATGGATCAAAGTTGGATGTACGGGGATCATGCTACCAGAGGGTACATAGATGCTTTATCTGGGTTTCTTAGAGCTGCCCGAGAAGATATGTTGAGGAAGAGAATGAACGAAATGTGTTGTCCATGTCGTAATTGCAATAACATGCAGATGGTGCATACGACAAAGGACTTGCAATTACACTTGCTTATAAAGGGTTTCATGGATGGTTATACCCGTTGGACAAGTCATGGTGAGGAGGAAGAAGTTGGCACTGGTGAGGAGGCAGAAGCCATCCCAAGTGGCGAAGAGGTAGGACGTGGGGTTGGCAAAGGGGTCGAGGTCGAGGCTGGACATGTTGCGTCGCTCGACGAATCGGTGGAAGAAGCCAATTCGGAATCCTCAAATGAGGATATGGTTGATGTACACAATGATTTGGACCAAATGTTGCGTGACGCGGAAGGGACAAACCTTGGTGGAAGAGAGTACGATGAGTTCTTAGGCTTGTTAGGAGACTCGGAAGTACCCTTGTTTCCGGGATGCAAAGCGAAGCGCACGCGATTGGCTGTCGCGCTAGAACTATTGAAGATCAAGGCAAGCAATAACTGGTCGAACACAAGTTTCACAAAGCTGTTGGTGCTCCTGGAGGACATTCTTCCAGAAGGGAACATGTTGCCAACAACAACTTACAGGGCGAAGAAGGTTATATGCCCTCTTGGATTACAAGTACAAAAAATACATGCATGTTCGAAGGACTGTATTCTGTACCCTAGACTTGCTCTTCTGTTCTGACCAGCAGCGGCGCTTCGTCGACATAAGAGCATCGTTGCAGCCGCCTCCCACGGTGAACCCTAGCGACCCCGTTGCCACCGCAATGGATGCCTCCCCGACTGCTCCCGCCGCTGTGGACGCTCCTCTCGTCCCAACAACCGCCGCCGCCGTGGACGCTGCTCTCGTCCCAACAACCGCTGCCGCTGTGGACGCTCCTCTCGTCCCAACAACCGCCGCCGCCGTGGACGCTTCGCTCCTCCCAACAACCTTCGCCGCGGGTTCTCCTCCCCACAGGTACCCCTATAACCACATGGAAATCTACGGGTTTATGTGTTGTTCATTTGCTAGGGCATGAGTCTATTCCATATGCTTTTCATGATGCTGGTTCTCCTCCGCACAGGTACCCCTGTAGCTTGTTGTGTTGTGTGCAGAAATACTCACACTAGGGTTAGCGGTTTGCTTATGTATTGTTGGCTGCAATCATAGCTTTCTCGTTAACCTGGGATGTACTATGAGGAGTAGTAGTTTGCTCAACAGTTCATAGTTCACTCATACGTTAGTTTACTTAGCACAATCATGTAATAGGGCTGCAAGCACAATTTTCCAGATTCTTTATATAGCCTCTTATCATATATGGTAGGGTTAGGACACTCAAGTTTCAATTGTTCGAAAAGATCACATATTCAATATATATGAATAATATATAAAAGATCAAAGTAATTAGTGAGTTGTTTTTTTTGCAACAAAGATCGATGACGGGTGATGAAAGTAGTGGTTCGTCGGAGCCCCCGTGTAACACCCTAATTTCCGAAACCCAAAATTTAGGGCTAACAAAAAACTTTTTGCTGGTAATGCCGATGTAAAATACACCCAATTAAAACTTTATTCCAAATCATGTTCCTGCTGAACCCTAAAGCAAAGCGACCAAAACCGTTTCCTTTGTTCCTGCTCCCTTGATCTCTGTTTTGTCGAAACCCTGTCTAGCGAGGGATGCAAACCCTGCTCCACCCTTGGCCTCCATGCGGGATTGTTCGCCCTTGCGTCCCTGCCACGACAGCCTGAGGCAGCTGCCACAGTCAACTCGCCCTACCACGACAGCCCATGGCAACCGTTGCCGCTGCCACGCTCTTGCCACGGCAGCCGCCGTTACCCCTTTTCTCTACCGCGGCAAGGCCTCTACCACTGCCGTTTCTAACCTTCTCTGCCCCGGCAAGCCGTTCCTGCCGTGATAAGTTTCTGCCGCGCCACCGATCCCCTGCCACGGCATCTCACGGCAGCTACCGTCGCTGCCATACCTCTGCCACGGCAACCCTTCCCCCGCCGCGGCAATGTTATGCCACTGTTCCTTTCCACCGCGACAACCGAGTTCCACCGCGGCAAACTCCTTTTCCTTACCACGGCAGTACCGCAGCAACATTTCCTCCACTGCGACAGCCCTTCTCCCCGCTGCAAACACACTTTCGACATCCGTCCCCCTCTAACTAATCAGTGCCACCTAAACCCACATCTGCCGCAAAGTGCCCTCATAGTACCTCTACGAAATCGGAGCATATACCCATCCCAAATCTCTTCTGAATGACTTGAAATTCTACCACCAACGTCGCCACGCCCCATCGCGAGTATGTGCAAAAATATACTGCCTTTGCATATACGTCTATACGCAAAACCCTAGTTCCTTTCTCCCTGATTCGACGAAAGGGGCAAAACCATAACGCAATATACGCGCCGTATACGTCACCGTATCAACGGTACCTCACCACCAACACGTCCAAAGCCAACACCAAGGTTTCATCTCGAGTCTCAAGCCCCTACCCCATCTTGCCGCGCCCCGAAAACTCTGACCCTAGCCTCAACCATTGCCATCTAATTAAATAACGGTTCTTCCAAGACCCTAATTCGTCGCACAAGCAAAATCCACCGAAGCGCTCGCGGCACCTCCTCGCCAATTGTTCCCAAGCACCGTCCCGAGACTCCGGAGACATTTCCATCCACCCCCTTCCTTGCCGCACTCCGAAACCCTGGTTTCGACCCCGATTCCCCCTCTCTCTTTATTTAATTCTTTCGTTCCCAAAACCCTAATTGCGGAGGCTACCACTTCCTGTCTCACCCAAAAATCTCGAATCAAATCATGGAACAACCTGACAATATCCTTAACCTAGATATGACATAAAATAACAGCATCCAGTACAAAAATAATTACAGAGATAATTATTAAATCTTAGGTCAATTTCGGGCATTGCACTGCAACCCCTATAATTAATTCCTAGAAAATTCCGATAAAATCCCACAACACTTCCCACATTTCCAGGAGTCCGAATATCTAAAAACATGGGCAAATTCTATGTAGGAATCCAGCACAGCAAGCACCGAACACCTTTGTCCCGAATGACAACTCACGTGAAATCACAATTATTTTTCTGCCAGAGCTGCTCCAATCTATTGAGCAGTCACTTTCCTCTGCCCTCTCCTGTCCCAGTCACATTTAACCTCTCTGACTACTCACGTCTAATCTCTTGACTCAATTCAAGCCACGTTTCTCCTGAGCACTCACATCTTGGCATCCAAAAAGCTGTGAACACTGATGCCCACTTAATGCAACTAGTAAGGCTAGTCCCCTCCGACCCCTGTGGCAAGGTGTGATGTCTCAGACACGTCCCAAAACCGCAGGACACGCCCATGCCGTCCTCGTGCATGCCTGGCCGCGCCCTGGGCAAGCTCCAGTGATGGCCGGCAGCCGTGCCATGTCTTCCACCACCCTGGCAGTGCCCCTCCTCGTGCCCCGGCCGTCCTTTCTCCCTGTAGCCACAGCACCACCGCCGACGAGTCCCATCCCGAGTGAAGCCCCAGCTCCAGCAGCCAATCGGCTTGCCATTTTCTCCTGCCATCATCTGTCTCGTCGTCGACTGGTAGGAGCAGCCGCCATGTGCCTCGGCTCGCCGCTGGTCTATAAAAGGACTGCCGAGCGCCCCCTTCCTTTCCCCAAGCTGCCCAGAGCCGAACCATCTCTCCTCTTCTCTAGCTCCGGCCAACCGAGCTCAACTCCCTCTGCCGCCCTCTGTTCCACGCTCCAGACCACAAGTTCTCAAGCTCTACCGAGCAACCAAAGCAACATCTACCGCTAAGCCGAGCTCCATCGCGTCCAGTAGTCACCAACCCTTTAACCGCCGAGCTCCGATAGCCTCAACCGCCCCAACCGCCGCCTTGTTCCGACCAGCCCCCGCCCCTGCCGCGCCTGGGTCCGAACGGCGCCGCAGCTCAGAACAAGCCGAAGCCCCATCTCCATTTCCAGTCCTCACCGAAGCTAGCTCTCCCGACTGCTCTAACCGCCGGAACTCCAACTCCCGACAGCCCTAACCGCCGGGACCGCTAACTGCCGCCGCCGTTTTGTCCGTGCAGCCGACCGCCCCTGTCGGGTTCACACTCCCGCCCGCGCCTCAGCTGCCTCCATTTTCTTCGATCTCTAGAGCCTCCGGCCCACCCACCGCCCCTACCGCGCCCTGCGCCACCGCAGGGTAAGCCGTCGGCCGGACCCCCAGCTCCAGTGCGCCGCCAGCCCCTTTCCTTTCTCTTTTCTATTTCTGTTTTCTTTAGCTCTGTAGCTCCCTGTGGTCCGCATGCTACTCAACACTAAGCTCTTTTATCTCACTCGGTTAGCTCCTTAATGCATACACTGTCTTAATTCCCAATTGAAACACTATTCCGCGCCGGCAGCTGCATGTTTTATCCTCAACTGCCAGCTAAGCTACCAGTTACCACTGTTAATCACGCATTAGTGCTGCCGAGTAGTTTAATCCAAGCCTAGAGCCACCGGCCGGATAGCCCAGTTAATGCACTAGTTAATTCCTAACTACACTCACTAACCCAGCTGGATTAAAGCCCTAACGGCCGCTGTACTCACCCTAATTTTGGTACTGGAATCCCAAAGCTAATTCCCATATTCTGATTCCATTGCATTTTCCAGAGCTAAAGCTTTTAGAATGTAATTAAGGGTGTGTTTGGTAGAGTGCATCCCCTCATCTATTCTCTTCTCAACCCACTTTTCAGTGTTTGGTAGGATGTATGAGCTCTCTCAGCCATGCCCACCTCAACCCACCAAAGCCTCTCAGCCATGCCCAGGAGAGAATCCACAAGTGGAGGTTCCCTAGTCAGCATGGCTGACCTCAACCCACCAAAACCTCTCAGCAAAGCCTCTCAGCCATGTCTAGACTACATATACAGCCCACCAAACAAGATCTCAACTCAGCATGTCTCAGCATATACAGGATACCAAACACTGTGCAGTTGTATGCATTTAGCATGTCCAGGTTCAGCCTGTATCAGGAGAGATAGCCATGCTAGAGACATACAGGCTACCAAACACACCCTAATAGAATCGGGTTAAGTTAGTTCCTTAAAGTTGTGAACCTCATATGCGATGTATATATATACGCACTCATGAGCAGCCAAAAGGAAATGCCCAACCGTCCAGTAGCCCTAAATCATCCATTGTATTTCCGTAACTCGTTTAAGCAAAAGTTTTAATTTAAAAAGCTTAGCAAAAGTGTCCTTCCGAACACTAACTCTAACTTTTTGCCAAAACCCAAAACCTTTTAAGGGAGCTGATAAAGAATAAAACTTGGGTTAGATGATTAAGCCGCCGATTCCACATATGTAGCATATACACATGCATAAGCTTTTGAACAGCCCTAGTGGCCGACCCCTTACTCCGAGTTTTGTTCCGACATCCTAGGTTTAGTTCCAGCCGATTGATTCAAATGCATTTCTAGGATTTAAAACGTTTGCATATAAATGATAGGGATTAGAATTGAAGTTGGCAGCCAATTCCACATGTACAGTAGGTATTTAGTTTAAAGTATTTCTTTAGCTTTCTTCTCTTTCTAAAACCATATATATACCATATGCTGGTAATTTTCAGAATGATCAAAATAGAAGTCCTGTAAACTAACATGTTAGAATATCCTTAGCAACCCATAGATGTAAGAACCTGGTTTCAACTACCAGATCCCCCTTGTATACATTCTCGTCAGTCCCAGGATCATGCTGACGGTACACAAGCGAAATGAATAACATCACATGCATTCAAGATAAAACATAATTTGAGTACAATATGCCACATGGCTTACAAAGTACTATGTCTTAACGACATTTATTACATCAGAGGCAAAACAGCGGAAATAAAAGCGAAGCGGCTCCATCCGTGCCACAGGCAAATTGACGGAAGCCCACGCGACCTATTCTTCGGGATCATCGTAGAAGAGGTCTTCCTCAGCTCCTTCTTCAGCATAATCCTCTGCACACCACCACAAGACACATGCACGATGAGTACTTCGCGTACTCAGCAAGCCACCTGGCAGCAGATGGTCCTATCAAACTATATGCAAGGCTTCAAAGGAAGGCTGTAGGGTTTATTTGCGTAACTGCGGTTCTGGTTGAAATATTAGGATAGATTCGAAGGCAGCATTTTGATGTAAAACAATTTTATTAACAGGGGTATTTTTCCAGCGTGTGGTCCTCGACCAACACCTTCGAGCAAGGAACTCCTGCCTTAGCTCGACCATGGGTTTCATCAGCATAGGGGTAGAGGGAAGTAGCAAGGGGGAGAAAGACAGGTCCTTTTCATCCAGAATGAGTCATGTGCTGTCCATAACCGTGGACACGGCTAATCGATTAGTTTTAACTCTGCAGAGTGTGTACACTTTACCCACACGACACAATCTCGTCTTGTTGCCACTGGCCGTCGCCAGCATAGTACACACCCATCGGTGTACCGGCAGGGAGATTGTGACGAGGCCTTTTAGCTAGATCCCCCTAAGGTGTGACATGCCCACCGGGTCTGGCCCGGAGTCGAGAGTACATCCCCGCACTCCGTTCCCCCCATCTGTGCCGAGGGTCCTCGTCGCTACGTCCACCCCTTCTGCGGTACGGCAACATCGGCACCAAAGGCTGACTAACCTACTTGACCAAGCCATTGCCCATTTAGCGTGTGGTTGCACTGTTGTCACAATTCTCCAACTTCAAGACTTCGGCCTTCGGCGGTACGGACGACTTATGGTTCCTTTAAACCGGCCTTCGGCGGGTAGGCAACCATTTGCTCCTTCATCACAATGATCCAGTTGCCGCCCGCACCATATTAGATGGTAAGTTTCACCCAGAGTAGAGTAGGAGGAATAGAGAGAGAGAGGAATCATCGGGCATCCGGCCCTAGCTCAGCGAGCTCAACAAGTTTCAACAAGGATCACCGATCCGATATTCATTCCTCCGAGGAGGCAATTCAAAAACAACCTAAGGATATAATTGAGCATGGCTAAGCATTTCTACTCTATTCAGAATAAAACCTACTAAACTACTCAGGGTATCAAGATAAAAGGGCGACAAGCGGACATGGTAAAAGTGTGTCAATGGACACGCTAGCTACTGGATTAAAAACAGCATGCATGTTTGTAAAATAACAAAATATAATGAATTCAAAAATATGGGATCAAATATGATCAAGAAAAGATGGCATGCCTTCGTTGTAGAACTCTCCCTCTTCAGCTGCTTCGGTCGTCGGGTCGGTCTCTTCACTCCCTATTGACGCAACGCAACGAGCAAAATAAATAAACATCGACTTCAAAGGACACACCGGAAAGCAACACGAGAGAAGCCCGACGAAGGTAAGGTAAGGTGGAAAGGATCGATGGCGCGATCGCGTCATCGCGAAGAAGAATGGTCTTCTAGGGTTGGCCATAACCATAGACATATATATATAGCATATAACCCCTATCGGGTATATTTAATAGATATTCACTTATACATACACACATACACCTTAGCATGCTAGTAATTATAATAAAAGGACAAACAATTCATAATTAACCATAAATAAATATTTAGATGAATCCTAAATATTTATAATGGTTAACAACAGTAAGAAAAATAGATTATCAACATATAACTAGATTTACACATGCTTTTCTAATATTTTAAAGACTAGAAATTAAGCTAAATTGTATTCTCTACTATTAACATGTACTAACTAAGCATGAAACAACTTGGAACATGTTAACAGTACTGGAACAGTACCAATAATGATTTAATAATAATTTCTAATCTGAACATTATTTAATTAAAGCATTTTCTAGCATTTCTAGTGTAACAAATAAGTAGAAAATACTAAATAACATTAATAAATCATACCATTGGACTAACATGCTATTATACTGATTCCAGAAACATTTCATGTTTACATGTGTTCTGGAAATATAACTTAAGCAATTAAAATCATTTTTCTAAGCATGGAAATTACATGAAAAGCATGGAAAAACATTAATAAATTATCCAAAATGGTTCTCATGACTTTACAACATTAAAATAATATAATATGAATTATTGGGTACTGGACATGCATTTTTAGAGGTTAAAACAGATTTATAATGGACTTATTACTAGAAACAGTATTTAAATAACAATTTAAAAAGGATCTAGAATACAACTTGATTTCTATAGCGCTAACCATTACAGGGAAAATACTTTGGTTGACATGGTAAATTGTCTTTAGGGTTCTCTGATCCTAAACTAAAATTGAATAAAAATAACAGAGAGCATTACTATTTTTAATAATTGATTTAAAACTCATTTTAATTCTAGGAAATTCTACATTAATCCAAAAATTATGAAAATTTCCAGAACTACTCCTTAGCATACTAATGATGTACAGAAAAGATTCATCTCAAAATAACTAACCTGTCCAAAGATATCACGACATTTGCTCAAATTTCATACTAATTTAATTATAATTCAAATTCCGACGGTCGGATTAAAAATCCGATTGCGCCGTTGGATTCGTGGGGTCCTAACGATTCCATTTTAATCCTAAGATCACAGATCGGACAAGATTTGATTTGGAGCAAAAAATTAGACATGGAAGAGGGCTTAGGGTTACTGTAGCATATGAACAGTACGCGCGAGTACTGTTCACGCTACAGTACAGAGGCAAGAATGGGAGATTCAAGATTAATGGTCCCCAAGATTGATGATTATTGGTAAAATTAGTAGAGGGGAAATATTCTTTGGGCTGGTGGGAGGCTACCTCGAGAGGGGATTGAAGAGGGGCTCACCGAGTGCGATGAAATCGCGAAGAGAAAAGCTCGCCGGAGTTGAAGAAGATGGTCGCGGATCGGTTGATGTAGAGGACGAAGCTCGCGGATTGTTGCGGAGGAAGATGTGCACCGGCGTGGGGAAGCTCCTCGTGGCAACGTCTCGGTGTGGGGGTCGCCGGTGTGGCCGGAATTCCTCGCCGGAGCTTCGCCGGAGTTGGGGAAGAAGAGAGGAGGTGGAAGAAAAATTGGTGAGGAAAAGCAAAGAATCAAATATGGGAAAGGGGTCCCTTTTTATAGAGGAGGATTGGGAGAGGAAGAGGCAACAGGAATTAAGGAAATGAATTGCTGTATCAATTAGGAGAGGAAATTTTGGAATTAACTCGGGAGAAGAATCGGCGGCGGCGTAACGCACGGCTCGCGCGATTTACGCACTCGGGCGCGGCCGCACGCGCGCATACGCGAGGAGGCAGCAGGGCTGCATGCATGCATGCATGCATGTGGGGCCCTCAAAATCTTTTTCTTATTCATTTTCGGATTAAAACAAATAGAGAAAAGAGGTAATTCCAAAACTGATCCAAAAGGGCTTCAAAATTACGAAAAAATTCCAGTAAATCAATTTAGACATGGAGAATCCAATAAAAATATTTTCGGAGCAATTTTTCAAATGATGACTAAATTAAAAATCAAAAACACACTTTTTGCTCTCAAATTAATTCTAGGGCTTGGATTAATTTGAAATAAAAATCCAATAAAATATTTTTAACATATATTACATAGTTGCACATCCCCCTCTCTTTATTCAAGCTCGAAAAATTGAGGATGTTACAACTCTACCCCCCTTACAAAGAATCTCGACCCCGAGATTCGAAGCTAGAGAACAGATCTGGAAACTCCTCCTTCAGGTCTTCTTCTCGTTCCCACGTTGCTTCTTCTTCGGTATGGTTGCTCCACTGAACTTTGCAAAACTTGATCACTTTACTTCTGGTGGTTCTTGCTTTCTCGTCCAGAATCTTGATCGGGTATTCCTCATATGTCAGATCATCCTGAATCTCAATATCCTCCAACGAAGCTTTCCGAACTTCTTCTTCTGGTTCCTTGAAGCACTTCTTCAACTGTGACACATGGAACACATTGTGCACATTGGATAACTTCTCCGGCAAAGCCAACTGATAAGCTACCTCTCCACAACGGGCGGTTATCTCAAAGGGACCAATATAGCGAGGTGCTAGCTTACCCTTGATTCCAAAACGACGCATCCCTCTGAGCGGGGATACCTTCAGATACACAGCATCACCTATCTTGAAACATATGTCCTTGCGGCGCTTGTCCGAGTAACTCTTCTGTCTAGACTGAGCCACTTTCAATCTTTCTTGAATCACCTTTACTTGCTTATCAGCTTCTTCTAAAGCATCAGGCCCAAACACTTGCTTTTCACCAACTTCATGCCAATTCAAAGGGGTACGGCATTTACGTCCATATAGAGCTTCAAAAGGAGCCATTTGCAAACTGGCTTGATAACTGTTGTTATAGGAAAACTCAGCATAGGGTAAACTCTTATCCCAGCTTCGTTTGTACGTTAAAGCACATGCTCGAAGCATATCCTCCAAAATCTGATTTACTCGCTCAGTCTGACCATCCGTCTGCGGGTGGTATGCTGTACTGAAATTCAGCTGCGTGCCAAGTGCTTCATGCACCTTCTTCCAAAACCTCGATGTAAATTGCGTCCCTCGATCCGACACAATCTTCTTCGGCACTCCATGCAAGCACACAATCCGGGACATATACAGCCCTGCTAGTGTCTCACCACTATATACTGTCTTCACTGGAATGAAATGAGCCGACTTGGTCAATCGATCCACGATGACCCATATAGAATCATATCCTGACGATGTCCTCGGAAGGCCTGTGATAAAATCCATTCCGATTTCTTCCCACTTCCATTCAGGTACTTTGAGCGGTTGAAGCAATCCTGCCGGCTTCTGGTGCTCTGCCTTCACTCTTCGGCACACATCACATAGCGACACAAACTCTGCGATATCTCGCTTCATGTTGGACCACCAAAAATTCTCTCGCAGATCATGGTACATCTTTGTACTTCCGGGATGAATAGAATAGGCAGACTCATGAGCTTCTTTCATAATCAACTCTTTGATCTCCTTCTGATTTGGCACAATCAAACGATCTCGAAACCAAAGGGTCCCACTTTCATCTTCCTTATGATCAGGTGCTTCGCCCAACTTGATCTTCGCTCGGATCTCCTCAATGCCCTTGTCACCTTTCTGAGCTTCTCTCACTTGGTCTTCAGGGTTGACTTCACTTCTAGCATATCCTCGTTCTCGGCTATACTCACATTCAGATTCAGCTTCCTGAACTCTTCATATAGCTCTGGTTGGCTTTCTTGAATCATCAAATTATTACTGTAGGCCTTTCGACTCAAAGCGTCAGCCACGATATTGGCTTTACCAGGATGGTAATTAATCCCAACATCATAATCCTTTATCAACTCCAACCATCTTCTCTGCCTGAGATTCAATTCTGACTGGGTAAAGATATACTTCAAACTCTTATGATCCGTGTATATCTCACAGCGGTTACCGATTAGGTAATGACGCCAAATCTTCAAAGCATGCACTACGGCAGCTAACTCCAAATCATGAGTAGGATAATTCTCCTCGTGTGCGCGTAACTGCCTTGACGCATAAGCAACAACCTTGCCTTCTTGCATTAGCACACATCCCAAACCTTGCTTGGAAGCATCACAATAAACTTCAAAATCCTTCCGAATATCGGGCAAAATTAGCACTGGCGCTGATGTTAACCTCTTCTTGAGCTCTTGAAAACTTGCTTCACAAGCTTCTGACCACACGAACTTGTTCTCCTTCTTGATCAACTGGGTCATCGGCCTTGCAATCTTGGAGAAATCTTCTATGAACCGGCGGTAATATCCCGCTAATCCAAGAAAACTGCGAATCTCTGACACATTCCTCGGTTGCTTCCAATTAATCACAGATTCCACTTTAGCTGGATCTACTGCTACTCCTTCAGCCGATATGACATGACCGAGAAAATCCACTTGCTTCAACCAAAATTCACACTTACTAAACTTGGCATAGAGCTCATGCGCTCTTAATCTTTCCAAAACTACTCGAAGATGCTGCTCATGCTCTTCTTCACTTCGGGAGTATATCAACACATCGTCGATAAACACCACGACAAACTTGTCCAAGCAATCCATGAACACTTTGTTCATCAGATTCATGAAATATGCAGGTGCATTTGTGAGTCCAAATGACATCACAAGAAACTCATAAAGCCCATATCTGGTCACAAAAGCTGTCTTGGGCACATCTTCTGGTCGAATCTTCAATTGGTGATACCCTGATCTGAGATCTATCTTTGAGAACACTGATGCTCCCTTCAACTGGTCAAACAAATCATCAATCCTTGGCAAAGGGTACTTGTTCTTGATCGTCACTTCATTAAGAGCTCGGTAGTCGATGCACATGCGCATGCTACCATCCTTCTTCTTCACAAACAAAACCGGTGCTCCCCAAGGCGAGGTACTCGGTCTGATATAACCCTTTTCTTCTAACTCTTGAATTTGTTTCTTCATCTCGGCTAACTCATTAGCCGGCATCCGATACGGCCTCTTTGCAATCGGAGCAGTGCCTGGCACTAGCTCAATAGCAAACTCTATCTCTCGATCTGGCGGCAGACCTGGTAGCTCTTCTGGAAAAACATCTGGGTATTCATTCACCACCTTCACGTCTTCAACAGACAACTCCTTCAGACTATTCAACATGTGAACCTCCTCAAGATGAGACGAGAATTTCGACTTGAACTCCACGGTGATCCCTTCAGCATTGGTCAACACTATGGATCTATTAGCACAATCTATCTTTCCTTGGTGCTTACTCAACCAATTCATCCCTAGGATAACATCCAAGCCTTGAGAATCTAACAAGATAAGGTTTGCTAGAAACTCTACTCCTTCGATCACTATGATCACTTTAGGACATTGAGTCCGGTTCTTAGCACACCCCCAGGTGATTGCACAACCATAGGCAAATCAAAACTCCAACTTCAAAATGATGTTTTTGGCAAAAGACTTTGCAATGAATGAATGTGAAGCTCCAGAATCAAATAGAACTGAACCATAACATGAGTTGATCGAAACATACCCAGAACAACATCTGAAGCTTCCTGAGCTTGCTCTGCAGTGACATGGTTGACCCTTCCACGGCCAACTGCTCCTGGGGTGCGAGATGGGGCTCCTGGGGTTTGGAAGCACTCCACGTCCTTGACCTGCTTGCGGTGTCTTGGCGGCTGATCCAAGATTGAACTTCACTGGCGATGGTCCTGCATTCCTTCTAGTAGGGCACACATTGGCAAAGTGTCCCTCTTGTCCACAGTTGAAACATGGCCTCCCTGCTGTGTTGGCTCGGAATCCTCCCACTTCAGCTCTGGGAGTCTGGTATGAGGTGCGGGGAACAAAATTGTTCGGCCTCGGCGGTCTTGGATTCTGCGTCTTGAAACCCTGATTTTGATTTGGCCTCTGGCGAGAGCTGCCTGCACCAGAATGGCCCTGATAAGATGCCTTGCGCTTGCGATGCTCCTCAAGCTCATTCTTTGAATTCTCTTGGATAATAGCCTTGTTCACCAACTGCTGGAATGTTGGGAAGTCATGAGCGACCAATCTGTCCTTCAGCATGGGTTCATCCCATTCAAGAACCTTGAGACTTTATCCGCCGTTGTTGCAACATCAGCCTTTCCATAACGTGCCAATTGAGTAAAGCGACTCAAATATTCTGGCACCGACATCTTTCCCTGCTTCAACTCTAAGAACTCTTTTCTTTTCATCTCCATCACTCCGGAGGGAATATGGGCAATGCGAAAAGCTTCCGCAAACTGGTTCCATGAGATGCCCTGCGGGTCTTCATGAGCGGCACAAAAGTTCTCCCACCAATCTGCAGCCACACCCTTGAGCTGGTGTGCCGCGAACTTGACTCGATCGGGCCCATTGCTATTGGCCAAGTTGAGCTTCCGCTCTATATCCTTCAACCAGTCGTCAGCATCCAAAGGGTCCGCTGAACCTTCAAAAGTTGGAGGCTTCGTCCTCATAAACTCTGCCAAGCCAGATTGGGGTTGAAAGCCTTGATTCTGGTTTGCCATCTGAGCTGCCATCTGCTGCAAAATCTGAGTCTGCATGAATAGGAGTTGCTCCAGGTTTGGCATCTGTGGTGGGGGTGGTGGTGGCGGCATGAACTGCTCTTCTTCATGAGCTGGCTCTTCTTCTTCTTCTTCATCCCCAAGATACACAATCTCCTCATTGATTGGATCTTCGACAGGCTGACCTCTTCCACGACCACGGCCTCCACGACCTCGGCCTCGGCCTCGGCCTCCACCCGCGGGCTCCACGCGGCGCATCCATCCTGCTTGCAGCTTCAGGATCAGAATAGACGAGAGGGAAAACAACTTAACCCCTTAACCCTTAACCAGCACACATGGCAAAAGCAATAAGACTCAACAAAAATGCATTAATAGCAAAAGGTAACATATCGCTACACCACAACCTGCCGGTGTAGTCGATATCTCAAAGTTCATCACATCCAAAATAACTAACGTATTATATTATTAAGGTCCTCAATCATATGGATACTACAGTCTACTACCACTCAAAGAAAACCACCACCGCAACCTCCGTGGGGGCAGACACTGGGACCAGGGTAGTCCGCAGCTCGAGCGAAGGTCAGGTGAACTTCGACTGCGCCGTGTCATCGAGCGAACCCTCGGACTCCTCGAACTCAACCTCCATCGGCTCCTCCTCGGAAGGCTCTGCAGGGATGGGCTCCACAGCTGGCTGCACCTGTGGTACTGGGTCTACGGCTGGCTGCACTGGAGCTGGGTCTGCGACTGGCACCACTGGAGTCGGTGGAGGAAGCAGCTCCAAAGGCTCGTCGTACCAGTTGATCTTGATCTGCACAGGGTGACGAGGCACAGACTTGCGAGCTGTGCGCCTGATGCGAGGACCACGGGGCTGGGGAATGTTGACCTCTGGCGCCGGTACCTTGGGAATCTCTGGCTCCGGTACCTTGGGAATCTTCTCCTTGAGCATCTCGATCTCGTCAAGCCTCATCATCTTCTCCATCACTAGAGCATCAGCCTCGTACTTCAGATTCCCGGCACGGGTCTCTAGTGCCTGAATCAGCCTAGCCATCACTACGATGGTCTCATCTGTCTCTCCGAAGGTGCCACGTCCTCGACGCAACACGGAGTCAGGACTCCTCCTCGGGAAGAAGCGGTACGGTGTATCGACCAGATCCTTACGGTAGAAGTCGGCCACTGCACCAAGAGCCTGCTGAGCCGCCTGCTCAACAGCGTCTGCCCAACTGTTCCCCACGACCGGAAACTCGATCAGCCTCCCTGCTGGCTCCTCACGGGGTGGGATCTTGACGATAAGCGACCAACGAAGCTCTCCGGTGGGAAGGGAGTACTCATGGCCCGAGATGTCGATCTCCGTGAGGCCCACCTGCTGCATCATCCCACTGAGCAACTCGCCGAAGGGGTTCTCCTCTGCAATGTTCGCTACGGTCCGGGCAGCCATCTATAACACAAGTTTGAAAAGGAGAAGCAAAGTAAGTGACATTTTCAAAAATTTATATAAGATGGAGAAGCAAGAGCAAAAGAAACTTAGTAATTTTGCAATTAACATTTTTAGCAACATAGTCCTTAAGTCTGTCCGTTCTAAACGAAGGTCACGTGCCTAAGGTCAATGCATGCTCTGATACCACTTCTGTAAGAACCTGGTTTCAACTACCAGATCCCCCTTGTATACATTCTCGTCAGTCCCAGGATCATGCTGACGGTACACAAGCGAAATGAATAACATCACATGCATTCAAGATAAAACATAATTTGAGTACAATATGCCACATGGCTTACAAAGTACTATGTCTTAACGACATTTATTACATCAGAGGCAAAACAGCGGAAATAAAAGCGAAGCGGCTCCATCCGTGCCACAGGCAAATTGACGGAAGCCCACGCGACCTATTCTTCGGGATCATCGTAGAAGAGGTCTTCCTCAGCTCCTTCTTCAGCATAATCCTCTGCACACCACCACAAGACACATGCACGATGAGTACTTCGCGTACTCAGCAAGCCACCTGGCAGCAGATGGTCCTATCAAACTATATGCAAGGCTTCAAAGGAAGGCTGTAGGGTTTATTTGCGTAACTGCGGTTCTGGTTGAAATATTAGGATAGATTCGAAGGCAGCATTTTGATGTAAAACAATTTTATTAACAGGGGTATTTTTCCAGCGTGTGGTCCTCGACCAACACCTTCGAGCAAGGAACTCCTGCCTTAGCTCGACCATGGGTTTCATCAGCATAGGGGTAGAGGGAAGTAGCAAGGGGGAGAAAGACAGGTCCTTTTCATCCAGAATGAGTCATGTGCTGTCCATAACCGTGGACACGGCTAATCGATTAGTTTTAACTCTGCAGAGTGTGTACACTTTACCCACACGACACAATCTCGTCTTGTTGCCACTGGCCGTCGCCAGCATAGTACACACCCATCGGTGTACCGGCAGGGAGATTGTGACGAGGCCTTTTAGCTAGATCCCCCTAAGGTGTGACATGCCCACCGGGTCTGGCCCGGAGTCGAGAGTACATCCCCGCACTCCGTTCCCCCCATCTGTGCCGAGGGTCCTCGTCGCTACGTCCACCCCTTCTGCGGTACGGCAACATCGGCACCAAAGGCTGACTAACCTACTTGACCAAGCCATTGCCCATTTAGCGTGTGGTTGCACTGTTGTCACAATTCTCCAACTTCAAGACTTCGGCCTTCGGCGGTACGGACGACTTATGGTTCCTTTAAACCGGCCTTCGGCGGGTAGGCAACCATTTGCTCCTTCATCACAATGATCCAGCTGCCGCCCGCACCATATTAGATGGTAAGTTTCACCCAGAGTAGAGTAGGAGGAATAGAGAGAGAGAGGAATCATCGGGCATCCGGCCCTAGCTCAGCGAGCTCAACAAGTTTCAACAAGGATCACCGATCCGATATTCATTCCTCCGAGGAGGCAATTCAAAAACAACCTAGGGATATAATTGAGCATGGCTAAGCATTTCTACTCTATTCAGAATAAAACCTACTAAACTACTCAGGGTATCAAGATAAAAGGGCGACAAGCGGACATGGTAAAAGTGTGTCAATGGACACGCTAGCTACTGGATTAAAAACAGCATGCATGTTTGTAAAATAACAAATATAATGAATTCAAAAATATGGGATCAAATATGATCAAGAAAAGATGGCATGCCTTCGTTGTAGAACTCTCCCTCTTCAGCTGCTTCGGTCGTCGGGTCGGTCTCTTCACTCCCTATTGACGCAACGCAACGAGCAAAATAAATAAACATCGACTTCAAAGGACACACCGGAAAGCAACACGAGAGAAGCCCGACGAAGGTAAGGTAAGGTGGAAAGGATCGATGGCGCGATCGCGTCATCGCGAAGAAGAATGGTCTTCTAGGGTTGGCCATAACCATAGACATATATATATAGCATATAACCCCTATCGGGTATATTTAATAGATATTCACTTATACATACACACATACACCTTAGCATGCTAGTAATTATAATAAAAGGACAAACAATTCATAATTAACCATAAATAAATATTTAGATGAATCCTAAATATTTATAATGGTTAACAACAGTAAGAAAAATAGATTATCAACATATAACTAGATTTACACATGCTTTTCTAATATTTTAAAGACTAGAAATTAAGCTAAATTGTATTCTCTACTATTAACATGTACTAACTAAGCATGAAACAACTTGGAACATGTTAACAGTACTGGAACAGTACCAATAATGATTTAATAATAATTTCTAATCTGAACATTATTTAATTAAAGCATTTTCTAGCATTTCTAGTGTAACAAATAAGTAGAAAATACTAAATAACATTAATAAATCATACCATTGGACTAACATGCTATTATACTGATTCCAGAAACATTTCATGTTTACATGTGTTCTGGAAATATAACTTAAGCAATTAAAATCATTTTTCTAAGCATGGAAATTACATGAAAAGCATGGAAAAACATTAATAAATTATCCAAAATGGTTCTCATGACTTTACAACATTAAAATAATATAATATGAATTATTGGGTACTGGACATGCATTTTTAGAGGTTAAAACAGATTTATAATGGACTTATTACTAGAAACAGTATTTAAATAACAATTTAAAAAGGATCTAGAATACAACTTGATTTCTATAGCGCTAACCATTACAGGGAAAATACTTTGGTTGACATGGTAAATTGTCTTTAGGGTTCTCTGATCCTAAACTAAAATTGAATAAAAATAACAGAGAGCATTACTATTTTTAATAATTGATTTAAAACTCATTTTAATTCTAGGAAATTCTACATTAATCCAAAAATTATGAAAATTTCCAGAACTACTCCTTAGCATACTAATGATGTACAGAAAAAGATTCATCTCAAAATAACTAACCTGTCCAAAGATATCACGACATTTGCTCAAATTTCATACTAATTTAATTATAATTCAAATTCCGACGGTCGGATTAAAAATCCGATTGCGCCGTTGGATTCGTGGGGTCCTAACGATTCCATTTTAATCCTAAGATCACAGATCGGACAAGATTTGATTTGGAGCAAAAAATTAGACATGGAAGAGGGCTTAGGGTTACTGTAGCATATGAACAGTACGCGCGAGTACTGTTCACGCTACAGTACAGAGGCAAGAATGGGAGATTCAAAGATTAATGGTCCCCAAGATTGATGATTATTGGTAAAATTAGTAGAGGGGAAATATTCTTTGGGCTGGTGGGAGGCTACCTCGAGAGGGGATTGAAGAGGGGCTCACCGAGTGCGATGAAATCGCGAAGAGAAAAGCTCGCCGGAGTTGAAGAAGATGGTCGCGGATCGGTTGATGTAGAGGACGAAGCTCGCGGATTGTTGCGGAGGAAGATGTGCACCGGCGTGGGGAAGCTCCTCGTGGCAACGTCTCGGTGTGGGGGTCGCCGGTGTGGCCGGAATTCCTCGCCGGAGCTTCGCCGGAGTTGGGGAAGAAGAGAGGAGGTGGAAGAAAAATTGGTGAGGAAAAGCAAAGAATCAAATATGGGAAAGGGGTCCCTTTTTATAGAGGAGGATTGGGAGAGGAAGAGGCAACAGGAATTAAGGAAATGAATTGCTGTATCAATTAGGAGAGGAAATTTTGGAATTAACTCGGGAGAAGAATCGGCGGCGGCGTAACGCACGGCTCGCGCGATTTACGCACTCGGGCGCGGCCGCACGCGCGCATACGCGAGGAGGCAGCAGGGCTGCATGCATGCATGCATGCATGTGGGGCCCTCAAAATCTTTTTCTTATTCATTTTCGGATTAAAACAAATAGAGAAAAGAGGTAATTCCAAAACTGATCCAAAAGGGCTTCAAAAATTACGAAAAAATTCCAGTAAATCAATTTAGACATGGAGAATCCAATAAAAATATTTTCGGAGCAATTTTTCAAATGATGACTAAATTAAAAATCAAAAACACACTTTTTGCTCTCAAATTAATTCTAGGGCTTGGATTAATTTGAAATAAAAATCCAATAAAATATTTTTAACATATATTACATAGTTGCACATCCCCCTCTCTTTATTCAAGCTCGAAAAATTGAGGATGTTACAATAGAATCAAGGAAAACGATTTTGATCGCGAAACCCTAATAACATGAGCTCTATTCTCTGATCTAATGCGTTGTCATTTTATGTGGTATTTTCGCGTATAACCGTTGCCAAAAGTCTTCTTTGTACCCGAGAACCCATGTCCCAAAACTCTAGAGCCATACCTATCACCTAAACCTAGATATACACCTCCTCCCCCTTATAAGCATTAACATTTCATGTGAAAATCCATGCATATACCGATCGTCAACATTATTCTTTGCATCCATAAACCTAAACCATGAAATCTTAGGGTCGAATCTTGAACTCCAGGTATATGCATCCTATTCTTAATCGCTGTCCAAAACCCTAAACACTAACTCGATCATTCTAGGGCAAGCACCCTCTTTAGTTCACCGTGTATTCACCGTTTCCTTTGTCATGCTTATTGTCTGATTTTCTTGGAGTTTTTGGATTGCTTCTTATTCGATGTTTTCTTCCGACGCGTAGTTAGCAGAGTGAGGTACGTGCGTCAGGACGAATCGGGATCACCCCCGCATCAGGAACCAGAGCAGGAACTACCAGGCAAGCAACCTCCCGCCTTGACCATTTTGAATCCTATAATTGTGAAGTATATTTATTTTGACTTCGAAATATGCATGCTATGTTATAAACAGTATTTTATGTAGAAGTAATTATTGCCGATAGATGCATATGGACTAGGGTCGAATATCTGATTCCTTGTAACCCTAGAGATCCGTCGGTCGGTTTCCAACCGACGACATACCAAGGTTATAGGCAGTATGTTAAAATTAAAATCCGGGGATGGGAAAAATTTTGTTTAAATCCGGGGATGGGAAAAATCAAAACCCGCGGATAGCATATGTTATCCGCAGTGAGTTTAAATGAAATGTTGCCAAAACCCAAAATGGAGATGGAGATGGTTTGGATTCGGGTAGGAAGTAAGGTGGTTTGAAGGGAGACGAAGTAGCTAGAGGCTATTTGGTGATCGATGATGACCTGGAGTCCTACTCGAATCAGTTAAGGACCGAGCCACCGTGCCGCTAAACCAGTTCCCCCACCGTACGTCCACATGTCCTTTATGGGAAGGACTTGACTCGGTAACCCACCTAATACTAGGGTTCGGACCCGTGGGAAGTAAGAAGTATGTGCTAGGTAGGACATTGGGCCCCTAGAGAATTCTCACGATGCTATTTGAGTCAAGATTCCTAGATGGTGAGGCCCAAGGCGTGGGTGAGGATTCGACACAAAGATGAGAATAGTCCCACTTTAGGATTTGCGATGCAAAATGTGAAGTTTGGGTAAAACATCTAGCGGGTCCGACTCTAGTATGAAAGCAGGCGAAAAGTCTCGTTGTAATAAACCTGTCAGTATACGTCGCGAAGTATACCCAGGGTGACCTACATCTTGTGGGTAAAGCCGTACCACCTCTGCAGAGGGTTAAAAATCTATTCGAATAGCCGCGTCCTCGGTTATGGACATGAACTGGCACAGCCACACCCAGGCTAGACTAAGTTTTGTTTGCCAAAGTTGGGCAAAGGGATTAAGGACGTGGGCATGATGTGTCCACAGTTGGGCAATTTAGGCCATGTGTCGGTGGTAAGAAAATTGCCCAAGTAGTCCGCCGTAATTGCCGGGAGGGACCGGAATACGTTTTAGTGTTGGAAAACCTAGTTATCTGATAGGTAGAAGCCACCGTTCGATGGGCGGAGCCATAGACGATGAGTGGAAACTATCGGGTAATGGGTCAGGAGATGTTTAGCGGTGTTTACCGCGCAAGATGAGAAAGGAAGGGATGTGATGGAATGCTGTGGATTTACTACCTGCTTTTCCAAACTACTTTTACAATCTATTATGCAGTATTTTTAAATTCAGAACTTATATTTCCGCACAACTGCCAACATAGGTTAGAGCTGTCCCTTCAAATATTCCTGCATGAATTATAGCCGTATACTCCCCCAATGGGGATTGCTTGCGAGTACATTCAATGTACTCACCTGGCTTGTTGAATTGGCCAGAGGAGGAAGAAGACTTCGATTACGAAGAGGGCGACAGCAAAGCCGAGGGTTAGGACGTTTTCCCCCAGTCAGCTGCCTGTTGGTTCGACAAGCCGATGGGCTATCCACTTCGTTATGTTTTCCGCTGCTGTTTTATTCGGCCAATAGGCCAGGTAATGAACCTCGACCGTAATGGTCTAACCGTGTAATAAGTATTCGGTATTGTATGTGAATGCTATCAAGTATTTGTGCGTACTGGCTACTGATCCAGGGACCAGTACGGTAATCACAAATGACATGTCCGGCCTTAAAATTGGGCACGCCACACCCCGGCGGCAACGAAAAGAGTTAGGAAACCGAGAACCGGTAATAAGATGCCTACGCAAAGGTAGGTCATCACGGAGGTAGACCAGATAATAGGGTACCCTTCCCAACCCCAGAAGACGGCATCTAAGTTCGACAGCGTGTGTGGTTACCTCGCACGTCAACATATACGTATCACAACACAAGATTGGACTGAAGTGCCCGAGGCCCAGATTGGACGAATCATGCAGGAGCTGTGGAGCAAGTTCGAGATCCCCGAAGGCGACAGGGAGAAAGTAGAACGGGCGGCGAAGGTGACGATGGCTAAGTCCCTCCGGAACTTCAGGAGCACGCTGAACAAAGAATATGTGCAGAAAAACCACTCGCCGTTACAGAGATATCACCAAATAACGGAGGAGGTTTGGGAAGAGTTCATTCGAATAAAGTCTTCGAAAGAGTTCAAGCCGAAGAGTTTGAAGAGCAAAGAACTCCGCTCGAAGAATAAACACCCCCACCGCCTAGGTAGTCGTGGCTATGTTAGGAAGATGGCAGACTGGGGGAAAGAGGACGTCGCACTACGAGAGGCTGGAAAACCAGTTCCTTTCGACGACATTGAGGGTCGCGGACGTGCATGGATCAGGGGCCGCACGAAGACCGACCTGACTACGGGGACAGTTTCCTTCTCGACCCCTGAAGTTGAGGACGTGTCAAATCGTCTGGTATGAACTTAACCCCCTATGTCGATTTCGTTAGTATAACAAATCGCTCAATACTATATCTCGCACTGCTTCTATTGCAGAGGGAGTTGAGCCAGCAGGAATCATCCGCAGAGTCCATCGGTACCGAGAGTTGGCTAGACCCTCTCGCGAAAGCTCTGGGGAACCCTGAGAAATCTGGTCGCGTGCGAGGCCTTGGGGTTGCCGCTACATGGAGTGTAGCTTTCCCCCAAACCCAAGAGGAGGCCAGGCAAAGGAAGAGAAGCAGGAAGGAAACACTTATTGAAGAGATAACGAGGAAGGTACAAGACAACATGGCCGAAGACATGCTTCGGAAGGCGAGAGAGGAGGCACACAGGGAGGTGGCCTCCTTGTTCGGCGGGCAGCTGCCACCCTTGCCTTCGAACCGCGTCGAGCCTAGCGCCACATACGGATGGAGTAGCTGCGCCTCCGTAAATGCTACTTCCGAAGGGAGAGCTGACGCGCTTCCTATCAACAACATCACTGTAAGTTTTTTAGTTGCACGAATGCTTCGCAACGAGTTTTGTGGACCTATAACTGAACCATAATTGTCCTACAGGCGCCAGCAAGGTGCGACCTAGTGATGATGCTTCCTGGCGGTGTGCCCTTGACGGTGGCACAAGGGCTAGCGTATCAACCAACTTTGGGGCAACGCTTGCACAACGTTGAAATACCGTCTACGATGGCGAAGGTACAGGTGGACTCTGTAGTGCACGCGTACAGTGCCGTACGAGTCCCCGTGCCCCCCGAAGATGATGTGACAACAATAGGTCAGTGTGTCAATTGTTTCTTCATGTGGCCGAAAACTGGGATAATTCTTGACGCAAACACTCCGACCTCTCGTCATCTATCTTCGGCCAACCGCACTCCGTCGTGCCATTCGCCGTTGGACTTGAGTGGAACGGTTAAGTTGCCGTCATTCTCAATGGGCGAGGGGGACACCGTGCACACTTGCACAGAGGAGGAGGCCCCAGCTGTATTGATGGACGAGCCCGTCAAACCACAAAAAAGGGAATGGCGCTGCAAGAATAAACAGGACCCCCGCCCAGTGGAGGAGGCCCCGACGGCGGTGATGGACGAGGTGGTGGCCATCACAGAGCACAATGAGCCCCAGGCGGTAGTGACGGAGGAACCCGTGACCCGGTACAAGGAGCCACTATCGAAGGAGGTCTTGATGGCTGCATTGGAGGGTGTTGCACCTAAGTGTACCCAACCATCTGCACCAGAAGGTGTTACGTCCAACGAAACCCAATCAGCTGCACTGGAGGATGTTACGCCGAAGGAAACCGAACCACACATATCACAGCATAGTGATCCGAGTCTGGTCAAGCCTCTGAGGAAAACCCGAGGACGACGAGGCCAAGGCGGCAAGAAATAGAAGACTGATAGCGCCAGTAAGGCTTTATCGTATTCATCAGAAAAGTACTATCCTCTTGCACTTCTAGCCCGGAGATACAAATGGGGTGAGCCACTCCTCCCGGAGCCTCAACTGAATAATATGGCCCAGCATATCAGACTTCTGCATAGTCACTACATGCAAGAATCCACGAAGCCTGGTGCTGAGCAGTACATCACGGTTAGAATGTCAGCTGAGTACTTCAACGAAGTTGGGACTGGTACGTTTGACGTCAACTATGAAGACCTGTTCTATCTCTATACCTTCGACAAACTCGACGCTAACATCATGAGGGTATGGATGCTCCACATGGTCCAAGAGATTAGGCGCTTGAGTGCAAACGTTGGATTGATCGATCCGTACCTATTCAACTGGAGGGTGATCAACGAGAATGCAGAGATGTCCACGCAGTTCCTTGCGAAACAATGACTGGCCCAAAAGACCAAGGATTACATAATGTTTGCCTACAACCCACCGTAAGTTCTTTAGTACTGTCTAAATCTTCAATTTATGCACTTAGCTAGGTGTTTACGTCTCACTTTTGACCATGATGTCGTGTATGCAGCGACCACTGGGTACTTGTGGTTATCGTTGCACCATAGAACAAGGTCTTTTACTTTGATTCCATGATGAGAACGAAACGTGACTTCTCGATGATACGAAAGTGCATCGATGATGCCTTCGTGATCTATAAGGCGTCGGGAGGGGTTAATTATAAGGTAAAGGGAGCAAAAAAGCTCAGCCATAAATTTGATTTCCCGTGCAAACAACAACAAGAAGCAACGAACACATGTGGGTTCCACGTTTACACACACATGGAGGCGATTGCCCTAGCGTGGAGTGAATGTGGAGTACATAAGGTATTGATGGATCTAATATCTACATTGATAGTCTATTTAATAGCTACTTTGTTTCCATGTGAAATTAATATTGTTATCATTTTTTCACAAGAATTTCATATTAACACGGAAGAGAAATTTGATGCAAGCTAGGACTTTACACGCATATTGGCGCGCTTCGCATATTTCTTCAACAATTTTGTATTAAACCCCGCGGGTGAATTCTACCCATCTACATGAATTTGCTCGAACTGATTCTCTGTATTTTTCTTTTCTGAAGTTTAGACTTGTCAGAATTGAGATGTCAAACCTTTTTGAGATGTGACAAATTGTTGAGCCAATTGTGCGATGTAGAGTAGTGTGTTGTATATTTGAACGAATCGACTTGTCAAAACTGAGAAGTCAAATTCAAATAATTCTTTGATTCCTGTTCTACATTGCATATAAGCTTGTGATATATGTACTGTGCATGCTGGGGCTGTACAGAGGCTGTGCAGCTGGGGTGTATTTTGTTTTTCAGAGGGCATGGCTAGCAAAATGACCTGAGGCTAGCCAGGAAGCAGGAAAACCCTGCCTGGTTGGTACGTACCATCGCTGACGGGTTCCTTTACCATCCGTCCGTGATATCTCCACCACAGGACAGGAAAAAAGGTAGTGATGGTAATTATCACTGACGGGTTGGTACTTTACCCGTCCATGATGAGGTTCATCAAGGACGGTTGAAAATAGCAGGCGTCAGTGATGGTAGCATTATCACTGACGGGTCTACATAGAAACCGTCAGTGATGGAAGAAATATCACTGACGGGTCAATATCCCACCCGTCAGTGATAGAAGAAACATCACGAACGGGTAAGAAAGGCACCCGTTAGTGATGTTATTCTATCACTGACGGGGCGGTATTCCACCCATCCGTGATGATGCATCATCATGGATGGGTGGTGTATCAACCCGTCAGTGATGAGTGTATTATTACTGACGGTTTGTTTTCTGACCCGTCCGTGATGACGTTTATCGCTGACGGGTAAATTACCCATCACTGATAATGCGAGTCATTACTAACCTTTAGTTGCTGACGGGCCAGAAACCCGTCACTGATGAGGGTTTTTGGCCCGTCAATGATGACATGCTCTGTAGTAGTGACCCCCTCATTTTTCCCCACTCCCCCACACCTATTTTCCATAAAACCCTACCCTCCAAACTCTCCAAACAGCCACCACCTCTACTTTGTTTCCTGTGCAATTTCCAAACAGCATGCACTGCCTACGTATTTTCACAATTTCCGTCGCCTCAGAAATCTTTTAGAAGATCCCTTATGTGAGATTGTGAGTAGCCTTCCCCTCTACCTCATTGAAAAATTTGATGAAGATCCAATTGTGCAATCACCAGAAAAGCTCCAAATACTGACGTGCTATTTGCACCCAGATTTGTCTACGCATGCATCTATATTGGAATGGCGTCTGATCGCATCAGACCTTCTTTTCAAGATCCGTTCAATGGTATCATGAGAAATATTATCAAGATCACCTCCACAAAATTTGGAGGCAATCCAACAGTCCAACCTTTGGGAGAAATCAAGTTCCTTCGTACTGTTGTTCGTGTCTAGATGTGACTACGCGAACGGTAGATCAGCATTATCATCTCTTCTCCCGTTGATCCGGTAAGTCTTTCAAAAATCCTTTCAGTCAATATGAGTACTAAGTTACTATAAAAAACTTTGTAAAGTTTCACCTTAATTCATGTAGCCGTTTGTTGGGAATGCATCCGTCTTCGACGTGCTGTCCACGGACGTCCAGATTCAATCTACATCTTGTTTATCTTGTACGACCTTTTGCCATTGACTCGGTTAGTATGTTACAAAATCCTGTGTTAGGACTGAGCATCTATCTTTCTAGTTTCTAACCCAATTGGCAGATCATGATTTCGTTAAGTGGAGTCTTTTTTTGAAATATTATTGTTTATCTAGAAATTTTAGAAATATTACAACGTTCAATTTTTTTACAAAAATAGCCTCAATCGCCATGGGTGGTGGCTTTCTCCTAATCGCCATGGGTTGTGGCTTTCTCCTAATCGCCACGACCCATGGCGATTTCTCCTAATCGCCAGGACCCATGTCGATTTCTCCTAGCGATTTCCCCCTCGACGACCGACTAGCCAGGACGATTTATTATCGAATCGCTAGACGCCATGGTGATTTGTCAGTAATCGCCACGACCTCTGCACCCCCTTCTGCTATTTAAACGGGTGAGCAGACGCTCCCACCAGGTAGCTAATCTTCCCTGAGTTCTTTCGAAAAATTGTTGGCATCTCGGAGTAGATTTTTTTTGAACCTGAAGACAGTAGGAAAGGCTCCTACTGACATATATTAATCAAACAACCATTACATAGTTACAGATCACTTTGTCCCAATACACCAGGGAGGAGGATGGGACAATGTGGTGGAACAGTGTTGGGAGGGGGGGAGTAAGAAATGACAGGAAGTTTTAGAGAAGCTAGTGGAGAGAGTTTACAAGTTGTGAGATAAATGGCCCTAGGCCAGCTTTAGTTCTATGAGCCAAGAGAGCGAAGTCCTGTCTGAATCTCTCCTTCCAGGAGTTGAACGTAGGAGCTATCCCACGAAAAACCTGGTTATTCCTTTCCTTCCAAATTCCCCACGCCGCAATGACAAACACTTCCATGAACATTGGCATCGACCAGCCATTCTTGCCGTGCTTGATGATACTGATCCTATCTCCCAATGTTGGCCAAGAAAGTTGCATAGAATCCCAACACGTGGTACTGAATGGGCAGTGCAAGAAAAGATGTTCCACAGTCTCCTCAACCCCCAAGGAGCATAGCTCGCAATTATGGTCATCTCCAACATTATAGTGTCGGCGTTGCATCATATTTTTAGTGTTCTGACGGTCAGCAAGAAGTAACCAGGCAAACACTTTGTGCTTCATAGTACATTTTGACCTCCAGATCCAGCTGAATATATCATCCACCAATGCTTCTCAGAAGTAAAATTTGTAGAACTTTGACGAGGTGTAATCCACCCCCCACTTGTATGTCCAAGTATCATGCATTGCGCCGTCAAGGCTAGATGACGCCGTGAGCATTTGGAGAGCTCCAACCTCTTGGCGTGCTTGTACAGACAAGGGTAGCTGAAATTCCTACCGGAGGGATGACATGCCAAGGAAGTTTTGGACAGAAATATCCTCATTTCTCACATAGGAGAAGGTTCTCGGGTGTGATTCTGATAGAATTTCCGGCTGCCATAAATCCTTCCAGAAGAGAGTGGATGATCCATTTCCAATTGTAACCTTTGAAATGCCCCGATAAATATCACTGAGATGAGAGATGTCGCGCCACCAGAATGAGCCGCAAGGGTCAGTGGCATGGGGGATTTTATTCTCATAATATGTGGACCAAACGAGTCTGACCCATGGAACGTCCTGCTTGTTGTAGAATTTGTGTAGGTGTTTTAGCAGGAGCCCAATATTTTGAACCTTGATATCTAGAATCCCAAGACAACCACGGTTTTTGGGTCTGCAGACCATTCCCCAAGCCGCAAGTGAATTACACTTCTCCCCCTGTTCAGTTTTCTTGCTCCACAAGCACTTACGCCTGACTTTGTCAAAGTGGTCGACAAGCTTGGGTGGGAGCTTAATAGAGCACATGGCATATACCGCGACCGACGTAAGAACAGAATTCACTAGAGTCAATTTGCTACCTTGAGATAAGAGTGAAAGCGTGGAAGAGAGCCGGCGTTCCACTCGGTCCACCAACGGCATGAGTTCCATGATCGTAGGCCTCGTTGTCCCCATGGGCAAGCCCAAATACGTGAACGGCATGGTACCAATGGCGCATTGGCTCAGTCCTTGGCGAGTTGATCCATAGTGTTGATAGGAACTAGGATGGACTTCTGGAAGTTAATGTGCAGGCCAATAGAGGCCGCGTAATCTAGTAATATGTTTTTCAGCGCCGAGGCTTGCTCAATGGAGGCAGGCATCACCATTATCGTGTCATCTGCGTATTGGATAACTGGATAATCCTGGTAACCTGATGCAGGAACGGGTAAGCTAATCAAGTTTCTCCGGTGGGCATCATTGATAGCAGCCTGGAGCAGATCGGCCGCGAGGACGAAAAGCAGTGGCGATAGCGGATCACCCTGTCTGACCCCACGACGGCATTGGAACTGCCGGCCCGGTACTCCGTTGAGAAGAACCGAGGAGAAACCCGAGTCAAAGATACATTTTATCCAGGCAAGCCACTTATCATTAAACCCCATATGCTTCATGATCTCAATCATGGAATCATGTTTGATGGTATCGAAAGCCTTTGCGAAATCCAGTTTGAGGATGACACTACCTCTTCCAGAGGCCTGGCACTGGTATACATATTCAAACGCCCATCCCAGGCAGTCATGGATTGTGCGCCACTTCAAAAAGCCGTACTGATTACGGTGGATAATCCGCAGGATGATACGTTGCAATCGGTTCGCAAGGAGTTTTGTGATCACTTTCAGACAGCAGTTTAGCAGCGTAATTGGACGGAAATCATTCGCTGTTTCAGGCGAGGCAGTCTTGGGTATTAACGTTATGTAACCGGAGTTGACACTTTGCAGGTTTAACTTACCATCATAGAAATCAAAGCATAGCTGATAGAAATCATTTTTAATAATATGCCAAGCAGATTTTAAGAACGCCCCGTTAAAACCGTCCGGGCCAGGTGCCCGATCTACAGGAATGTGCTTGATAACCTCATCGATCTCCTCCCGAGTGAATGGTATAGTCAGCTCATCTAAACCCTCAACTCTGTTAATGATGGCGCCCAGATCAAATTTCATGGTAGGCGGGGAGGATGTACCCAATCTCTGCTTAAAGGTTTCGTATAAGATACCCTCTTTTGCTTGATGATCCTGAACAATAGAGTTATCTGGCAATTTGAGTGAGGCAATATAGTTTTTCCTGTATCTCTCAGAAGCGAGCGAGTGGAATAGTTTGGTATTTTCTTCCCCAAATTTGATCCATCTGATGGTGCAACGTTTCCTCCAATATTCATTCTGGTGCTGCAGGAGACGAAGCATATGGGCCTTGACGATGCGGCGGAAATTAGCCTCAGGTATGGATAAAGGCCGTCTATCCTCCAGGCCATCAAGTTCAGCTATGGCCCAATTGCAATTTTGAATAAGAACAGTGAGGCGGGAAAAACCTTTACTCCAGGACTTCAGATCATACCTCAAGGTTTTAAGTTTCCGACAAATAAGAGCCGCACTGTTTTTTGCATGACAAGGCTTGTTCCATGAGGCAGACACAGTGTTGAGGTAGTCAGGATGATTGATCCAGTAATTTTCAAATCGGAAAATTTACTACGGGGTATAGTAGTTTGGATGGATACCACACATGGACAATGATCTGAGACCGGTTTACCAAGATAAGTGACCATTGTATTCGGATAAGTAGTAGTCCAATGATTTGAGGTGAGGAACCAATCCAATTGCTCCAGTAAAGGATCATCTTGCATGTTGCTCCACGTAAAGGATTTTCCTTTTAGTGGTAGTTCAATTAACGACTGCGTTCTGATGAAGTCATTAAAAGTGAGCATGTCATCCACATCACCTCCTGGTTTATTACGATTTGTTGGTGATCTAATATAATTAAAATCACCCACAAGAAGACAATCATCGGACGTGGAGATATTTAAGTCAAAAAGCCAATTCGTAAATACCTCTCGGTCATTCCCCTGACATGGGCCATACATGTTATATAAATTCCAAACATCTCCAGATTGTTTTGAGGTAAACGAGATCCCCAGGGCAAAGAAATCATTAAAGATAGACAATCCAGTGAAAAGCGAGCTATTCCAGATCGTGATAATACCCCCAGAAGCACCCCTTGATGGCACAAATAAAAACTGATCAAATGTCTTCGGACAAAAGGATTTAATAAAAGCACGATCAAACATTTGTTTCTTAGTCTCCTGAAGACAGATAATAGCACAACCACTTTCATCGATAGCGTTTCTAAGCGCCAAAAGTTTATTATCCGAGTTTATTCCTCTAACGTTCCATACCAACACCTTCCAGCTAGAATGATTAGGCATTGTTCTCACTTGCAGTCGAGGAGGAGCTTGGACGCAGGTCAGCAAGTAATTTCTCCGGGGACAGGTCAGGAGCCGAGATGCCGCATCTGGTAACGCCAATTTGCTGGATCACTGGAATTGGGGTTGGAGGGGGTATCTCCTTCTGCTGTTGTCCAATCGAATGAGATGTGGCAACCGAAGAAGATGTGGCAGGCCATGCACTTGCAGATGGAACAATACGAGCTTTAACTTTAGACTTTACAGTCTTAGCATCAGATATGATGTTAGCTTTGAAACCATCATATTTATTGGTCCTCGCACTGCAGCGAAGATTGGCGACATCTTCAGGAGCTAACTTCTTGCTTATACGGCTTTTCTTGGACACAGGGTTAATCAAGGTTACCTCATCAGTAACGGTGAAAGTAGTGTCCTGTTCCAAGTTCAGAGGGGCATCAGTTTTGTCAGTCACCAAACTTGAGTTCAGATCATATGCTGGGCCGGTCTCTGCCCCATCTTCAACCAAGTCCAGTGATGGGAGGTCAGTGATGATAACACTTTCATCAATCTGCACTGAAATAGGCTGAACAGACATCTGACCAAAAGCAGTATCCCAATTATGCACACATACATCCACATTTTCAGACGGCAGAGTGACACCCAGAACAGTAGATGCAGTAGCGATGGTAAGGGAGTCTTGCGCGGGCATGTCATTTAAATTATGGGCCATCGGTGTGTCGAGGTGGGCTGACTCCCCAGGCCCATTCACAATTACAACAGGAGACAGGGCGAGCTGAGTGCAAAAGCGATCCCAAATATTCTTGCACAAGGTAATGCCATCAGATAATAATTTAGCATATCTGTCTCCCAGAGAAACAGCAGGAGGGATGTGATCTAGCAACGCCAAGCAAGCAGCACCACATACTCTTGAGGATAACCGAAGCCAAGTTCTGAGGGAAGCATGTTACCCTAGGACAATTAGCAGACATAATCCTGGGGGTGTAAACCAATTTCACCACTTGTCCCAGGAAGTGGAGGAACTCAGCCTCAGCAGGAACAAGAAGAGTCTGTCGAACACCACCAGCACGCACAAACTGCAAATGGTTGGAAGGCCTCCCATGAATAAGATTGTCAGCAGCTTGTTCAATGTCAGAATAAGCAGACCACACGTCCTCAAGATCATGAGTCACATTCTGCAAAAGACAATGGCTACTGATAGGAAGCTGCGGAGGCGCAGAGCAATGAGCGCCTATCGTGGAATTATCGGGAGATTCTTTCCGTTTAGGCACCCAGATTTTCTTGGTAGCAGGCAGGTAATCCCCAGCCAAATCACCACTAGCAGAAACAGTATTAACAGATGGCCTCTTCGGCTTCCAAGACGTAACAACATAGAATTATTCCTGTTGCACTGTTGGCCCAGATGGCCCAAAACAGAACACCTTGAGCACCATAAATTAGCTGGGCAGAGAATAACAGAATGGGCCGAGCTATTACAGCAAGAACACTGAGATTTAACAGTTTGCAGAACCAATTTGCGCTGACAAATCCTGCATGCATGGCCCATATAGTAACATACGTGACATGAAATAGTCGGGCAGTTCTCACGTACATGTTCACCCGAATAACATTTAGAGCAACGTTTCAATCTTTTGAAAATATAGTCCGAGGGCGGGATAGAGGATAATAACAACATGCCCATAATATCCTGATCCGAATAACCAGCAGCACGAGCATCCAAGATATCTCGGAGTAGATTGTTTTGATTTGGGAGGAGAAGAAGAAGTAGTTCACGGATGGATAGCGACAATAGAGATAAGTTTTGTAATATTTTTCCTCCTCATATGCTTTGCAACATTGAGATCTGTGCAATAATAATTATTCGTGTAAATTATTAGATGCCAGTGATGCTGTTTGGAATCTGAAAATGAACTACGAATTTCTTACTCGTGCGGAAATGAGGAGGTGGAGTTGTAAAATTATGCGTTCGCAGATCTTTGAGGAGGTTCATACGCGTGCTCTTGCAGAGGTGTTAGCGAGAAAGGGTTTCCCTGGAATTACCTACAAGTAGGTGTGCAAGCGTTTAAGAGAGTTCCACAAAATGTGGGAGAGGGTGAACGAGCTTAAAAAACTACCTGGGGCGAAGTACACAAAAGGCGAATTCTACGAAGGAACGATAAGTATCCCACAATCTCAGTACAATAAGCATGCACCGTTTTCGTTTGATACATCACATTCTCGGTGTGTAGGCAAATCCGGTGGATGTAGGGTTGCTGAACTGCGAGATCCGAAACTTCGGGCATGCGGACCGATTCTTGAGAGACCCATTCTAATAGAAGACACCTAACAAAGACAACATTTGAATAAGAGGAACGCAAAGTTGCTGGACTCCCCCTTTGCAAAACGTGGGCGCACATCTAAAAAAGATGTTCGATCATCAAAGGATAAAGGCGCGTCCAGTTCATTGAAAAATGCGTATATCGAGTGCTCGTCAAGTGATGAGGAATTCTCAAAGTTGTTTTGCTTCAAAGCCCCCGCTCCAGGGCCCCAAGCAAGCAATAGCGAAGATGATTTCATGTAGTCGTATTAGAAGTGGTAGCGAATAATTGCTTGTTCTACCTACGATATGTAGCCAACTATTAATGTGGCAATATAACGTGACTCTATAACCTATGCTTGTGTAATCGGATTTAGATGTTAATTTGTTAGTCTAATATAGTTCGTCGATCACTATGTAAAAATACGTAGCAGTGAATACAAGTGTACTAATTCATACAGTATGAAATACTAGTACAATATAATGTAGCGAAAGAAATGATAAAATGATACTCGTCGATGCCTAGCCTCGTCGTCCCCTCTTCCTGATCAGCAACGGTGAGTACCTTGGCCTAGGCTGTCCTGCTCCCGCTCTAGGATCCCTGCCCACTCGTAGTCAGTCTTCCTCCTCGTGGTCCTGTGTATCCTGCATGGGCAACGGTGGTTGAGTCTGTTGCGTCGTGATGAACTATCCAGGTGGAATTAACTCGTCCGCCTCATCATGAAAGCTGAAGCCATGAGTGTCGGGGATGTCGAGGAGGTAGTCAAGCAGACTAGCTGGTACCTGAGGCGGCACATGATCTGTATATAACCGGAATTGGTCAGCATAATAATGTAAGGAAAAATGACTTGTACGAGATGAGAATTGTTTTACCTTGTCGACTCATGAAGAGTGGGGACGTATTCTACTGTCACGCAAAACCACCCGTCTCTGTGGGCCCCGGCGACTGAGAGGTACGAGGCTGACGGTGCCTCGTTTGTGAAGGACATGGTGGTCTCTGTGCTCCCTGGCTTGAGCTAGTCCCGGCAATGACATCATCCTTGCGCGTGCACCTGAAAATGTCTATGATCTTCCTAGTGTACTCCGCGACCTTGAACAAGCCTGATTGGTACTCGGAGTCAGCTGGGAGATGCTGAAGAACATCGGTGACCTCCGTGTTCGCCACTGTGAACATCATAGGTGCGCACATAATTAGTAAACAAATAAACAAGGAGAAGCAAAGCACGAATTTCACTAACCGCCAAATCCAGAGTTTCAGCTGCGATGATCAGGTACATGTCTTTCGTCTATGCCGCATAGCGAAATGACTGCTCCTCGGGGAGGACGTTGTTCAGAGCAGTGTCCTACTGGGCAACAAAAGGGGCCATCCGTGATGCCCATTGTGTCTCCCTAGTACCCCTCCTTTGCGACTCCACCTGTTTATATAATGAATTTGTATCTCGTAAAAGCAATAGACATTCTAAGTCTATAGGAGTTTCTGAAACTTGACTTACGTGTGTGCGTTTGGCTTGACGAGTGGTACATGTAGAGGCGGGTACTCCTGGTACAAGCCAAACTGCCTCATCACACGGTGTGGTGAGTAGTCCTCCACGAAGATGTCGAAGAAAATCTTCGAAGTGGTCCTCAAGTAGCTCTCATCCCGCCAGCACAGTAAAGACATCCCCCGGTGCGGTGCACGTCGCGCCAATGCATCATGGGAGTATGGCTCCCACATGACACTCTACGCAGGGAGGTGCTGGAACTGCTCCGTGAAAGAGAGGTAATAGCCTCGTACCTGAGCCTTCACCCACTGAGGCTGCAAGAAGTACGTGAGAAGGTGTTATAGTCAATCAACTTACGAACTGAGGTACAAATACTATAGGCAAATACAAGCTGAGGAAGAGAGAAAGTAACTCACTATTCTTCTAGTCCACATGGATCCGAAAGTTGATCCGTCCTGCGGCAACTGCGGCCCTGCTCCATGGTAGAACTCTGGGCCGTAAGCTGAGTCGTCGACCCATGGTCATCTGACCGGGAAGTGCTCGAATGACCACAGCTGAAGAAGAAGCGGATACCTTGTGAGATTGGCATTGGCGCCCTTCCTCTTGCATGCGGAGCAGAGCGCTCGGTACATGTACGCAAGCACTGCAGACCCCCAGCTCATCGGAGGTAGCTGATCCTCTGACTCAGCATCTGCGATCTACCGTGCGAGCTCAATGTAGCGAGCATCCATGCTGTCTATGCACGCACTTGTCAACATCATGTACCCAAGCAGCCAGAGCACGTACGCCTCAAATCTCCGGTTCAGCTGGTACACGTCGAGATCTCCCTGAAATCTATGCTCCAGGCTATCCAGCTGCACAAATATGTCAGACAACAGAAATAGGTTGACTCTGCAACGAATATGTCGAACATCATTAAATGACATACGTATCTCAAACTGACAAAGCCACATCAACCTGGGACCGTGCTTCTGGGCCGCCCTTGCCACCTCAACCAGGCGGTAGAGCTGGGGCAAACCTCTTCGCAAGTGGGTTACGCCAACCGGCAAGAGCCTGAAGTGGACCTACCGTGGCTCCCGCCACAGGTAGGCCAAGTAGGCAGGCCGTGTCCTACAGCGTGACTATCATCTCCCCCCAAGCAAAGTGGAAGGTGTGGGTCTCCGGCCTCCACCTGTCTACAAGTGCGGTGAGCAACGAGGCATCAAGAGGAAACCTCCTGGAACGACCCACTCCAGCAGCCGGGTCTCCGATGTCCTCATCGCCCATCGCCTCGACCATCCATGTGAGTGGTAGTAAACCGGACTAAGCCAGCCTGTCAGAACAGAAAATAAGTCTAATTAGTACTGAAACACGATAACAAGCATCAGGAACTCAAACTTGTTGCGGCTGCGATGACGAGCGAAGCTGACGGTCCCGTACATCGAGTACAGCTTCCCCGTCACCTTCGTCCTCGTCACCACCACCTGGTGATTCCAACCGAAGACATCCGCCTGGCCCCTCATCTCCATACTCCGCACCACCCACTCGAAAGCTGCCAGCCGAACGAAGGCAGACGAGTGGAGGTCTGAAACCTCCAAGCCAAACAACGTCAGCACCTCCAGTAGCAGTGGGGCCGTTGGAACGTGAAGCCCGGCGTCAAACTAGGTAGCAAACACGATGATGCGCCCATTCCCTGGCTCCGCTCTCACCGCTGAGGACTTGGGAAGCTCGACGCCGTATGGGCCGTTGAGGTTTGGGACTTTGCCCTCCGCCACTAGGCGATCGACGAGCGACTAGTCTGCACTGGAGGGGCCCAAGTAGCGGGAGTAGTCCTATTCCATCAACTCGAGAGCGGCGATCGCCCTGCCCTTGCGCTTGTTCAATGACATCTCGACTCAACCGGCGGACCAAGCTCACCCAATCCCACGTCGAAGTTTACGACGATGCTCCCTGCATCGAGATTCACTCCGATGCTTCCATATCAAGGTCCCGGTCGACGTTCCCCGCGTCCACGTCGGGGTTCACCCCGATAGAACCTCAACGTTGTCAGAGGTGCTCGAGGAAAAGGGCCATGCCCACGCATCGCTCGCGTTCGAGCCTGCCGACACGCCACACACGATCATTCGTGCACCGCCTGCGTTCGTCCGCATGTCGCTTGCGCTCGTACGCTCCCGCTCGAGCTCGTCGACACACCGCACACATTCGTTCATGCGCCACCTGTGTTTGCCTGCACGTCGCTCGCGCTCGTCCGCTCCCGCTCGAGCTGGTCGACACGCCGCATATGTTTGTTCGTGCGTCGCCCGCATTCGCACACACGTCGTTCGCTCTCGTCCACGTCCGCTCTGGCTTGAAGACGTGTCACCCGCGCTCGTTCGTACGCTGCCCGCAGTCACGCGCACAAGCCCGCTGCTCACCCGCGGAGCGCCGTCACGCGCGATCACCCGTCGGAGTCCACGCTAGGCCAAGCTAGCCCGTGCCAGTCCAAAACCTCCTGCAGGAATCCGTGCATTGCTCGCTTGCCGGCCGAACCGTCCAGCGCCGTCGTCTGCGCTAGTCCAAGCCAGCCTTGCCAGGCCGAGCTCGCTCGTTGGAGGCCGTTGGAGCCCACCGACAGCCTTGCCAGGCCGAGCTCGCCCGCTGGAGGCTGCTGGAGCCCGCCGACAACCTTGCCGGGCCGAGCTCGCCCGTTGGAGGCCTTTGGAGCCCGGTGACAATTGCGCCGGGCTGAGCTCGCCCACTGGAGGCCTTTGGATCCCGCCAACAGCCTTGCCAGGCCGAGCTCGCCTGCTAGAGGCCGCTGGAGCCCGCCAACACCCGCCCGTCGGCCGGTCCCACCACCCCGCTCGACCGCGTGCTGTTCGTCAACCGCCGCGCGACCGGCCATAGGCCCCTGCTCTGCTCGGCCTGGCTCGGACCCGCAGGCTTCCGTGGAAGGCCGCGGCTGCCCGCACTCCCCTGCTCCACCCGCGAGCAGAGCACAGAGAGGCGGCGGCGACGGGGTCCGGCGGAGCACAGAGAGGAGGCGGCGGCGACGGGGTCCGGCGGAGCACAGAGAGGCGGCGTGGCCCGGCGGTGGGGAGGCGGCGGGGAGGCGGCGGCTACATGGTTTGGTGAGGTCCTGTAGGGCGGCGGGGCGCGACGGAGCTCCGGGAGGTGGCGGCGGCGTTGCTCAGCGGAGGCGGCAGCTGGCATGGGCGGCAACGGCATAGTGGAGTGAAAGGCGGAGTGCAAAAGGGTGGCGTGGGGTGGCCAGGTGGGTTTTATACCCGAGCGCGCGCGTTCGAGTGCAGGCACAGAAACAGGCCAGGTCCGGCCCAATACCGGGGCCGCGCGTGCTAAATGAAAAAAAGGGGGACGGGCAAGGCAGCCAGCCGAGCGCGCGTTAGAAAAGAAAAAAGAAGAAAAAAAGAGAAAAAGAAAGAAGAGAAAAAGAAAAGAGAAAAAAGAAATATATATATATATATATATATGAAAAAGAAAAGGGGGAGGCAGGTATGCGTTCGCATACGTTTTTGTACAGGCTCTCCACATCGAGTCCTCGCGCGTACGTCATACCTATTTTTCGGTGCTTCTGCACATGTCCGCGACCTAGTGATTATTGATCTGGCCCGCGCACCAACCCCTCGAGGATTGATGCGCTAGCCCGGACGGGCATTGCCCTGAACACCCAGACCCGCAAGGGGCTACTGCTGGAGGAGGGTCCCCGTGCTACCCCGAATCGATGTTTTTCACCTGCGGTCAAAGACAACCACGACACTGGCAAGGGCGAACGCCGGCGACGTCAAGGGCACGCGCCGACATCATCAAGGATAACGCCGTCACCGTCGTCAAGGCGAATGCCAACGGCGTCAGAGGCACGCACCGCCATCAAGGATAACGCTGCCGCCGTACCTCGCCCGGCATGACCCCGATGCCATCGAGGGTTGACTCGGCCCAACCAAAGATACTTTCAAATATGCCTGATGAGGAGTAGTACGGTATCCCGCGTATTAGGGGTATCCGTGTACAGTTCCCCGGGACTTTAGGAAGGTACCACGTACCTAGTAAGGATCCTCGGGAGATAAGGTAACCCCTCTAGGGAAGGAAAGACTCCCCTTAAACTAGGAATGTCAATCCCGACGTTTAAGGAGGCCAGAGTCCTACTCGGGCGTAAGCCCACGTCCGGTACGACCCTGGGTACCCCCTATATAAGGATCAGCAATCCCATAGGGGAGGACAGGTCGAACAAGTTCCAACAGATCCAACTAGTCGCAGCACAAGCAGCATAGGATCCCTGGAGGCGAAGCTCTAGAAGACCCGCAGTCTCGAAGGAGTCGAGCCCGGAGGGTTAGCTAAGATTAGTCTACGATTAGGCCTAGGGTAGCCACTAACATACACCCCCCATTGTAAAGCGTGTTCCCGATCAATATATAGCAACAGGACGTAGGGTTATTATCCTGAGGGAGGCCCGAACCTGTATAAAAACGGCTGTCCCCTGCTGTCAGATCTCTGGGCGCTTGGCCCCTAGAGGTCCCTACCCCCCAGTAATCATCACTCCACGCATACCGTAAGATCGCCGGTTTACCAATCGTCGACAGATGGCGCCGACCGTGGGGACCTCTCCGGATCAAGTCATCAAGGAAAGATCAAATTCGGCAGGACGCGCAACAAAGCGCGATCAGATCCCAGCGCCGTTTGCACAGCCCTCCCCGGTTTCGACTGAGGAGGAGGTAGCAAGTACGGCAGGAAAACCGGTCGCAATCTCGCCCCGTACTGGGTACTCGGACCAGGGCTTCTACGACAACTTTGGCCCTATGGACCCGTACCCGGTCACGGATCGAGTAGACTTTGGAGAATACGCCCCTGGAGAGGACTCGGACTGCGAAGCTGACCACTTCAGAACCGAGTGCGCCAGGGCCTTCAGCGGGAAGTTGGTCTTGAACGACGACTTCCCGGTAGGAACGACTAGCCCCATGGCTGGAATTTCTCCTGCGAATTCTGATCGTGAAAGCGATCAAGATCTCACCCGCGTCGTGTCCGGTAAGGACGACGCGATGGAATATGAGTACACTTCGTCCAGCCAGGGACCTCGGATGGTACTCGCGATCAACGACGGTCGAGAAGTCCTCGAAGACCAGGATCTGCCCGGGGGCTCACAGCCGCGCAATGCGCTGGCCGCCTCCCACGTGGACGGAGGCTTGCCCGCTGCCGAGGAATGAACTCCTCGCCGGAGCGGAGACCTGCCGCCCCTTGGGGAGAGATCCCCCCCCGGGAACGAGGGAGTACGTGTCCCGAACTGCTCAAAGACTTGCGGAAGTGCGCAATCTACTGTCACAGCCTCCCGTAGCAGATCTATCGACACCCGTGGGTGAGCAGTGGCTACGACGGCTGGGGGCTGACCTCCAAGAGGCTCAGAACCAGGCCGAGTCTTCTCGAGCCCGATCGGTGGCCCGCAGCTCTACTCGGGTGGATACCCCTCCTCCGCCGGAAGAACGGGATCAGGAGGGACGACACCCCAGGAACCGGTCTCCTCAGGAGGAGCAACCGAGGGACCTCCGAGAACAGCTCGAGCGGCGCCGCCGCCAAAGGCGCCAGCAGGAGCAGCGACCTTCTCGGAGAGACCATGCACACCACGCCAATGCTCGGGGCCGGTCTTCAACCCCGAATAGCGGCGAGAACGTACCTTATCGGGGATCCTTTAGCGGATACCAGGCGCTATCCCAGGAACTCCGACAGGTTCGCTGGCCTTCTCGTTTCAAGCCCGGCTCGCTTGAATCGTATGACGGAACCACGAATCCCGTGGAGTTCCTCCAGATCCACACCACCGCGATTGAATCGGCCGGCGGCGACGAGAAGGTTATGGCCAACTACCTCCCTACCGCCCTCAGAGGGGCCGCTAGGACGTGGTTGACGAACCTACCCCCGGGAATGATCCGTTCGTGGGGACAGCTATGCGACATGCTACTCGGGAACTTCCAGAGTACCTTCCCGAGACCTGGTCGTGTCGACGACTTATTTCTTGTCGTCCAGCGACCAGATGAGACATTCCGAGAGTTTACCAAGAGGTTTAGTGCTGTCCACAACACTATCCCCGAGATAACAGACTCGGATGTCATCCGCGCCTTCACTAGAGGCAGCAGGAACGAGATGTGCACGCACGATCTAATCATGCGGCCGCCAAAAACTACCAGGCAACTCATGGACCTGGCCGAGAAGGCTGCCTGTGCGGAGGAAACCTTGCGCTATATCAAGCAACAACGGGGTGAGTCGACCAGTTCTCCCCTCCAGTCGAGAGGCGATTCGCGCAAGACTAAGCGCAAGAAGAAGCCTTCCGGAGGGAACAAGGAGAAAAGGACCAGAACCGAAGAGGTGATGGCCGACGTCTCCGAGAAGCGCACCTGGAAATCACGCCCCAAAGATAAGCCTGCCACATCCTCCGACAAGGCGCACTACAAGAAACCCGTTAATCCATGACGGTTTGAAACCGTCACAGATGTGTTCAAAACCGTCACGGATTTGCATCCGTGACGATTATAAAATCCGTCATGTATATCGCGTCATAGATTGACCGCGGCACCTTCCATGACGGTTTCCCCATACCGTCACAGATGTTCTCCAATCCGTGACGGTCGTAAACTGTCATAGATCAGTCCCCTTGGCCCTGGCCAAGCCCGGAACTCTGTGACGGACTAAACCGTCACGGATTTACATGACGTGGCATCTACGTAGATCTGACGTGGCATCTACGTGGATCTGACGTGGCAGTCAAACATGTCATTCATGCATATCGATTTGAGAGAAATTTTAAAAAAATTTATTCATATCGCACACATGTACATCTGATAAACAATTCACATGTATATATATGTACATATATACATGAGTAATACAAATCAATTCAAAGAGGAATACTCATAAATTCGAATACAAATACGGGAGTTCATAATTTTGATTTACAAAGGGTTCAATATTACAAACTATGAGTATTACAAAATATCTACAATAAAAAGAAATCAAGTTAATGTCTTCATTCTTCTCTTTAGTCCTTTTTTCATCATCTTCTCCAATTCTTGATTCTCCAACCTGCACAAAGAAAAGGAGCTACAAAAGGGTATTTTGGTTAGGATTAAAATGTTTGCATCTCCTGGGGAGATGCAATGTTTTATTTTGGAGATCAGCCTTATGAATCCAGAGAACTAATTCTAAATACAATAAGAACAGTATTGACCTATGGAACAATTCTTTTCAAAGGCACCAGAGTTTTAAGGCAACATGTGAACCAACTTTAGGCAACTAAATGAAGGCAGCAATAGGCAACCAATCGAGGCATCAATCCATTGAGTTCCATAAGTCAATCTGTGTTCAGACTAATCTCCGTGAATTAGGCAACCATGAGTTTGTTAAGCCGAATTAGCTTTCATGTAATCATCCAGCTAATCCAGGTTTAACATGTATAGAAAATCTGTTCTTATCAGGTTTCTTAGCACCTTTCTCAAGTTTCAGAAAAAAAACATCTCTATATATATGTTAAGGCAACCGAATAGACATCATGGCAGCAACTTGTTCTTATCAGTTGTCGAAAAACATGTATGTAAACTACATACACATAGAAACTGATACCAAATGCTTCAGATGTAAAAGCACCTGAATAAATTAACCAAGATCAAATATAGAATCTGTTCTTATCAGAAATTAATCTTCTGTAAATTCTTCTCAGATCAAACTTGAAGGAGGTAACCAAAATGATATGCACAGCAGCAAAGGGGTTAAGTTTAGGGGGAGAGCATATCAGGATCAAAGCTAAGTAAAGATGCATATAGAATGGCATCCAGCAATACATAGCAAACACTTCCAGGAATGCATGCAGAAAATAAGCAATAATAGGTTATTTGATCATGTCAAAAGATAATGAGTACTCAACCATTACATATATCTACAATACACCTATAATCTCTGAGGTATATAAAAGCTAATAACAATTACATATCCTTGTCACAATCCATTTTAACTAGGAATCAAAGAACCTTCTTCCTAAATAGATGGGAATTAGTCTCTATAGCATTAACAACAGGATCCAAGTTTTAGTTTTCTGAACAAGACCTACTGAACACATCAGTAGGCCAATATACATGCCACAAGCCAATCTAGAATGCTTCCAACTAAATCATATGGGTAAAGCTCTAGTTGACCAGCTAGTGTCATGCTCCTACCAGCCTTGAAAAAAAATAGACTAGAGCATGCCAACAGCATCAATTAGTTAGCTAAATTAAAGAGCACATGTTCTTCAGTCTGATAAGCTACTGTAAGCATACACATCTGCTCACCTCAGTCAATTAAATTGATACGGGGTGTACCACGTAACAATATATCAGATCAGGCTAAGACCATAAGCATAGCTAAGAACAGGGTGGCATGTGGGTATGTCAGTTTTTCGAACCTGTAAGAACCTGTATAGCTACTTTAGAATTACTGACCAGACAACAATAGCTCTCGCCAAATTTCTCTTGCATTTTCTTAACTCTCTTCTTTGATTCACCAATTCCAGAATGGGCACATATATTAGATTCCTAACCAGATTTTGGTATTTCTGGACAGTTGGTAGAGCACACAAGCAAATATTAATTTTAAACCCTCAAACACGTTAACATTAACACCACAACTTAGCACAAAATGTCCCAAACTGAATTACAAGATTAACGCCAGTCAATTAGAGTGAAGTTATTCCTTAACAGTAAAGAAAATAATCCAACTCATGAACATCGATTCTTTCAGGAATGGAGATGTTAAGAATGGTAAGGAGTCTATAATCGGTCGAGTACTAGAGCTGCTGTCAAACCGTGAATCAGCACAGTCAAAGAATTAAATTGGTTGTCTAACAATGATTTAATCATTTTAGCCATGGCAGCATTTTTAAGAGATCTCCATTTTTAATCCCATGAACAGCAGAAACTAGTACAACTCCAGCAAAAGAACAATCTTGATGCAAATATCAGCAAAAATTTGACAGCCGAAGTGCTTATGTACAATAATCCCCAAATCAACTAAACATTCCAGAACCCTAAAGTAAGAACCCTAGAATTGGGGATTTAATTCAAGAAGAGAATGGGGGTAATAGAAGGAAAGAAGAAGGGAGTTGGAAGACTTACCATGGGCGACACCTCGTCGCCGGGGTTGCAGGCGCGGTGAACTCGCCACCGTCCACCGGCGACGAGGCACCGGGGCGGTCTCCAAGCAGGAGGCGGCGAAGCCAAGGCAAGGGCGGCCATGGCGGGAGGAGAGGCCGGCGGCAGAACAGAGGGGAGGCCGGCGGCGGAACAGAGGAGAGGCCGGCGGTGGTGAGAGAAGACCGGAGGCGGCAATCAGGCGGCGGGCCAGTGGGGCTGGACCGAGCCCTAGGCCGGAAGCCGAGAGGGAGAACGACGGGGGTGAGGGTGGTGTGGGGGGAGGCGGCGGGGGTGGGGGTGAGGGTGGAGTGGGGGGAGGCGGCGGGGATGGGGGTGAGGGTGGAGTGGGGGGAGGCGGCGGGGGTGGGGGTGAGGGTGGAGTGGGGGGAGGCGGCGGGGGTGGGGGTGAGGGTGGAGTGGGGGGAGATGGCGGGGGTGAATAGATAGGGGTGAGGAGAGAATGATTTTTATCTCCCGCGTGTATTGTCCCGCCCAAGCCCGCCTCTCCCGCCTGTCAGCCCGCCTCTCCCGCCCAATATTTTCTATCTTCCCGCCCTATCTGTGACGGATTAGTATCTCACAACTATGACGGTCATGTCTGTCCGTCATAAATACACCACCGTCACATTAAGCCTGCTGCACCTAAGGAATATCTGTGACGATTTATGGAAACGTCACGAGAAAACCGTCATGGATTAACGGATTTCTTGTAGTGGCGTCCAAGCCCTGGTGCGACTTTCACCAAACTGACTCGCATGATCTGCGACAGTGCCGCATCTTCAAGAAGTACCTCCAGGAAGAGAGAGAGAGAGGTTCCGAGAAGAGAACCCTCAAGTCGCTAATAACAGTTGGGAGACGACTTCCGACGACGATGACTCCACCCCTGAGCCTTTCAAGGGGCATGTCAGGGCAATCGAGCACATATTCGGGGGCTCAACCTCTTACGAATCCAAGAGGCAATACAAGGCGATCGCCCGGGAAGTCCTCGCGAGTGTACCGTGAGTCCCTCGAGCGATCAAGTGGTCCGAGGTCGCAATCTCGTTTGACCAAACCGATTGCCCCGAAAATTGTGCTCGGCCGGGACGGTACCCGATCGTAGTTGAGCCAATGATCAACAACTGCCGAGTAGGCCGCGTGCTAATAGATGGAGGGAGCTCCCTCAATATCCTATTCGCCAACGCCCTCGACGCCATGCAAGTGCCACGATCGTCTGTTCAGACGGTGACGCACGCTTTCCACGGCATCGTCCCGGGCTCTTCGGCCACGCCGATAGGGCAAGTCACGCTCCCGGTTACCTTCGGTACACCGGAGAATTTCCGAACAGAGAAAATCCTGTTTGATGTAGTTGATTTCGAGACAGCCTACAACGCTATCTTGGGACGCCCTACTCTGGCCAAGTTCATTGCAGCTACGCACTACGCCTACCAGTGCATAAAGATGCCCGGCCCGAAGGGTGTCCTCACGATAAGAAGCACTCCTCTGCGACAAGCGCAGCCTCGACCTCGCGGAGCAACACCTACCCTCTAACCAGGACGCCAGCGCAGCGATTCCCGCCACCACATCGTCAAGACCACCTCCACGGCTACGAGCGACGACTTCGGGAAGTACCCCCTCCAAGCCGGAAAACGAGCTCCACGACTAAGTCGGAGCTGGGAGAAAAGCAGGGCCTTCCCCAAGCAGGATAACAGTTCCTCGGGAGAAGCCGCCCGACCCGAGTCGCTCGTGGTTGTGTTAGAAAGGTCGCGTCCATTAGAGAGTCCAGTACAATCACCTTCGGTAAGATCGTATAGCCATCGCCCCCTCAACGGCAGATCCCGAAGTTGCACCAGCTCCAGCCTTAAAGGTCGTCAAGCTACGAACGAGTCGATGATAAGACGCTCCGGGCGCCTCCGCCCAGCACGCGCACTCAACAAAGTTCGGTCAGCGGGTCACGACAAGAGGACAGGAGTCTCTGGGGCAATCGACGACAAGCTAAATGAGGGGGGGGTCGGCCTAGCTTTTGTTTTAGTTCTTTTTTAGAATTGTTTTTCTTACAGTAGCCTGTAAAAGACACAGTTTTCGTTAATAATACAAAGTTCGTAGTTCAATATTCCTCATTATTAATTCAGACTGCCTATCCGAGGTATCTCTCGAACAGTCAGTCGGGGGCTGGATAAGAGTACGGTAAAATCGAGATACGAGTACGAGTACCGACTTCTTCGACCCGCGCAAAGGAAAAAGGGTCCTGCGCTGCAACTGCCAGGGACGCAAGGAAAACCCCTTAACGCGTTTGCAGGTGACAGGGGAGCCACTGAGCCCCACACCTGACCAGACCTAAGGCCTGGTTGACTAAGCTCCCTAGTTCCGTAGCAATATCCCTTAATCCCGAGTAAAGGAAGGGAAGGAAGTGCGAGTACGACTAGATCAACGGAGCCTGTACGCCTATCCACGTCTCCGACTACTCGAAAGCAGAAGATACCTCGGGTAGAGTGAAATCTTGTTAATCGAACAAGCATAGAATTTACTAGCCAAACAGCCGGAGTCTCCCCTCAGCTAAGGAATATGGAGGTGCTGCTATGGCTACGACAAGCTGTACGAAAGACCCCTTATTGCGTTTAACTGATGACGAGGAGCCCCGGAGCCCTCCATCCGACTAAACCTAAGGACTGGTCAATCGCAGCCAAGAACGGCCTACGGCACTATTCGTATACTTACAACGAAGGAGGCAAAGGACACTGGTTCCGGCTGAAGTCTACGCTTGCATTCGACAAAATTTCACGCGAACAGATTAGACAAAGTTTTGCAAAAAGACAAAAAACACACAAGTTATAGCACAGTTACTAATCACTATATCTACATAAGTGTATGATATTACAGGCCTACTTCGAGCCAGATGCCTGGACTCGATCGCCAAAGGCGTCTACTGCCCCCTGCACGGCGTCGACAAGGGTTTCTTCTTCACCCTCCGGCAGATCTGCAGCGAGTGCCTCTAGAGATAAGTCCGGGTGCTCGCGCTTCAGAAGGGCCAAGGCAAAAGCCAAAGCGTCGCGAACCCCCTGCTGAAGCTCGCCCTCGAGAAGCCTCTCGACGGCAGGCTTCAGCCGGGAAACGGACGCCGTCAACTCGGCCAGGCGGTTGGCCAAAGAGGAGCTCAGAGCGACGGCGACACCGACTTCACCCAGCGCCTTCTCGAGCGTGCCCAAGGCTCGATCGAGGTCTTCCTCCAGTTTTGCCGCATAGGATCGGCTCTGCTGCAGGGAAGACACGGCGTCCGAAAGGCGGGCCTTCGTGGATGAAAGTTCGGCCTCGACCGCCGCCCGCCGTTTGTCGGAGTCCTCAAGGCGTTTCTGCAACGCCTCGTTCTCCGCCGCCCGCTGCTTCTCGGAGTCTTCAAGGCGCCTCTGCAGCGTCTCGTTCTCCGACCGCCTTTTCTCGGCCTCTTCCCGACGTTCCCTCAGCTCTTCGCGCGCCAAGTCCAGTTCCGCTTGGGCCTTCTCGAGCGGAACAATCTGGGAGATAGCGAGCTGAAAAGAACAGGTTAGTACAAGCAAAGTAAAGTTACCTTATCGCTAACTTCCCTTATGTTACCTGCAGCAAGGAGGAGAGGCGAAGACTTTCCGGTGCCGAAGGACCCGAAGGCGCGACCGGCTCGACCAAGGGCATCTCCGACTCCGGCGCTGGGGGCTCCGACTGCTCCGTAGGGGCCGGCGGCAAGTCCAACGCCGGGGCCGGCGCCGGTTTGGGTGCCGGGGGCTGCTGCGCGGTGGCCGCCGTGGTCGGATTCCTGGCGGAGCGGATCGACACCCTAGTCGCCAAAAGCAATCAAGTCAAGTCTTTAGAAGGACAAGTCAAAAGAGAAAGGCGGCAAAGGGAAACTAACTTCGTGCGCTTCCCCGTCGGAGGAGTTTTCCTTGCCAAGGAACTCGAGTCTCGCTTGCCGGAAGGTAGCGACATCTTCCCCTTGTCTGCCACAGCCTCCTCCTCAAGAACGGTCGTGGGAGGGGGAGTTGGCTCCTTAGGGAGGGGATTGCTCGCTCCGGGCTATCCGACACATCCATCCTTATGTTTGACATTCGGAGAAATATGGAAAAAGAGTAGTCGGGCGGGAATTCAAACCTGCGGTTGGGGGTCCCGGGCGGGGGAACTCGTCGATAAAGCCTCCGCCCCCGCCTCGGCCGCAGAAGGGCCTTCCTCCCTCGTCTCCGAGGGCAGCGGGGCCGTGTCGTACATCTCGACTTCATCGTCCTCGACGGGAGCGCCAGCTCGTTCGGCCTCCGAGTCGGGACTTCCGCGGCCTACTCGCTGCAAGAAAAGAGCCCGAGGGCCCTCTGTAAGGCCACTCGGATGAGACTAAGCTAGACAAGGAGATAAGAGGGATAACTCACCGATAATACTTCCCGTCGGCTATCCGGACTCTGCTTCAGAAGAGGCAAGGGCACGTCCTTGCGCCCGCCTTGGGGGGATTGCTCGAATAGATTGTTTAAACCTATTCTGAAGCTCCCCCGGGGACAACTCTGCATGGCACGACAAGGCAGAAGTACGTGAAAAATCTTGAGAGTTGAATTGGTACGAAGTAAGTCGCGACATTTACCCGTGTCGAAGTCCCTTGTCGGGTCTTGGTTCTCCGGGATCACCCAGGCCGCCGCGACTCTCGACCGAAGGGGGCTTATCCGGCGCCGAAGGAAATCCTCCGCGACATCCCACGCCGACAAGCCTTTGGCGGCGAGATTGGCGATGTCGTGGACGAGCGCCTTGAGATGCTTGGTCTCCTTCGGGGCCTCCCCCCAGCACTTGTCCGGAATGGGGGCGAGTCCGCGGTAGGAGATCCCAGAATTCGCTGGGGGCTGGCAGTAGAACCACCGAGCGTGCCAGCCCGACCACGAAGACTTCCAGGAGGAGGCGATGTAGTCGTCCTTCCTCCCTTCTCGAAGACGGAATCCGGCGCCGCCGACGACTCCTGCGCCGCTACCCTTCATCCGGCGGAGGTTGTAGTAGCACTTCCAAAGCTCCAGGCTCGGCCTAATGCCGAGGTAGGCTTCGCATAGATGCGCGAAGACCGCCAACATTAGGACCGAGTTCGGGTTGAGATGAATCAACTCGATCCCATAATGCTGGAGCACGAGGAGGAAGAAAGACGAGGGTGTGAATTGAAACCCACACTTGAAGAAGTGCGTGAAGACGACGGTCCAGTCTGTGTCGGGGCTGGGGACCGTCTCCTTCGCGGCCTCCCGGTAAGGTACGAATACCTCCGGGTGAATCACCTCCTCCGCCGCGAGCTTCTCCAGGACGGAGGAATCCATCACCGAGGCTTCGAATTCCGGGATGGCGATGGGCGTCTCCTCCGAAGCTTTCCCTGACCCCTTTGCGGGCTCGGGAGACTTCTTCGCGGCACCGTTCTTGACCATTTTCGTCGATTGATCAAGAAAATGGGAAAGCGAGGGTTTGCAGAAGCGCGAGGAAGAAGACAAGGGGAGCAAGAAGGCTAGGAGGCAGGAGAACAATGTGGGCAAAACCCCAATTCTTGGACTCCTAAAGATTTAAACGGTCGCCGGAGCCGAGCGTGGTTTTCAGCACGATCAGTTCCATCGCATTTAATGCGGGCAGTTGCTTTTTCCGTCTATCGGGTTTTTAGCGGGAAAAAGAGGGTCTGACAACCCACGACCCAAGCGATGGAGCAGAGAGAGAAAAGATTCTTCATCACCACGCGAATTTTCCGCCACGATGGTTCCGTTTCCTAGAAATAAGCCAGGCGGACGCGTGTCCGTGATCGACGGATCAGATCAAATCAGAAAGGCATTCTGGATTTCTTCCAAAGGATTATTCCGATAAGGTTCCTTTACGACTACTCGGCAGAGATTGAGTCTACTCGGAGAAGTCATCGACAAGGACCACTCGGGTCGCCTACTCGGAATTCTTCCGACAAGAGCGGATTTCTAACAGAACCATCATGACCTCTCTTCACGTATTGATGGGGGGCTTGATGAGGAGTAGTACGGTATCCCGCGTATTAGGGGTATCCGTGTACAGTTCCCCGGGACTTTAGGAAGGTACCACGTACCTAGTAAGGATCCTCGGGAGATAAGGTAACCCCTCTAGGGAAGGAAAGACTCCCCTTAAACTAGGAATGTCAATCCCGACGTTTAAGGAGGCCAGAGTCCTACTCGGGCGTAAGCCCACGTCCGGTACGACCCTGGGTACCCCCTATATAAGGATCAGCAATCCCATAGGGGAGGACAGGTCGAACAAGTTCCAACAGATCCAACTAGTCGCAGCACAAGCAGCATAGGATCCCTGGAGGCGAAGCTCTAGAAGACCCGCAGTCTCGAAGGAGTCGAGCCCGGAGGGTTAGCTAGGATTAGTCTACGATTAGGCCTAGGGTAGCCACTAACATACACCCCCCATTGTAAAGCGTGTTCCCGATCAATATATAGCAACAGGACGTAGGGTTATTATCCTGAGGGAGGCCCGAACCTGTATAAAAACGGATGTCCCCTGCTGTCAGATCTCTGGGCGCTTGGCCCCTAGAGGTCCCTACCCCCCAGTAATCATCACTCCACGCATACCGTAAGATCACCGGTTTACCAATCGTCGACAATGCCCCAAGTATATTCTCCTAGGATTCCCTAGGGATGGGATAATGACCATAATGCCCTTGTGAATTCCCTCTCATGTGAGGGCAAAATTGTAATCTCACATTTTTCTTCTGTTTCCCTATAAATAGCCCCCTAGGGGTAGAGGGCAGGGGATCTTTTTTCTCATTTTGTAAGCTCTCAATTCCTAGTTTTAAGACGAATACCAAGTTACGTCGACGACTGCCTCATGCATCATTTTGTCTCGCTCGTTTTCCTCTAGCACGCTCGGAGGTCGTCGTAACCGACCGGGGTGCCACAAATTTACTGTCTAGACTTATATCTACGACAAATGTCTTACCAAAATCTGAGGGTTCTCTGATGCTATCGAACTCCCATCTTTATGCCTCGGTAGGTTGTGATTATTTGGGATGAACCTCACCTTGTTTAAGTTCGGGAACAAGGTAGGTTGCTTTCTTCTCTCCTTACTCCTCCTGACTTCCTTCCCCTGTTGCCCCTGCTGGTCTTGATCCCCCTTGGTCGACAGTCCAACTCCCATGTGATGGTGTATGTGGAGAAAAGGCTAATGCTACCGCTGTTTCACTTGGGCTGCCTTATCCTTATTTGTACTGAGCTGCTCTAGAGCTCTTTTCAGTGGTAATCTGCCACCTCCTGTTTGCTCTTCGCCAGGCAGCTACTTGGTTTGCCGCTAGACTAAGTAAATCTTAGTCATATTTGTGGGCTGATGGATATATATCACTCAATGGTTGCCTTAGGGGTCAAGAATCTTGACTTCAGTCAAGAAGTGTGGACTGCTAGATGAACACTTGAGAAATGGCTGCCTTATCTCCTTATTTGTTTTATAAAATTATTTCTTTTTCAAAACAAAGTTCAGAGGGGCAAGTAGATAACTAGAATAGGAAAAGATATTTTCATTATCCTCATTTCTTTTCTCCGAAACATATACATTATTAGATTGTCCGATGAGGGTCTTCACCAAGTGGCCTTCGGATGGTTTTGAAAACAAAATGTTTTATTAACTTATCTTGAAAACTTAAAACTACGTAGGTTCCACCTCGGTACTATTTTTCCCCCATGATTAATCTCGTGGCTTTAGGCGAGACTGTGCCGGTGGAACCACCTCTATTTCAAAATAAATGGATTTTGAAAACGCGTTGCCTCCTAGAGCAAATGGCATGACTCGACGATCTCAGACAAATATGTTTGAAGATCCAACGAGTGACAACATTTCAAGGTCGCCTCCCCCATCACTAGGGTTTGTTCGAGATTGAAGATTAGGGTTAGATCTTGTATAGGTAGCAATGCACATGACATACTTTCTTTTAATTATTCTTGTACACCCGAAAATTGTAATTGTACTATTTTATTATTCCTTCTTGTTGGATCATGTATATGGTGTATTTGTAAAAGTATTCTTCAATTGAACAAAGTTTAATCTTCAATTGTTTACATGGGCTTGTATGAGATGTATGTGCGGTGCAATAGCCCTACTAGCGTTAGCAATGTGGTACGATAGAATCGACACAACTCAGCAACGCAATTTGTGCTCTCACGTCACCTCTACTAGACTTTAACAGTTAGGGTTCTCGCGATGCATGAGATGTTGCAAACACAAATAAAAAGTTTTAAAACTTACTCAAATTCGTTAACTCAAACACTAATCAGACTTATACCGGGATGTCACATATCTAAAACATGGAATATAACTATATATGCAAGCCATATGAAATGCAGTGTATAAATATAAACCATGTGTGTAATCTTAACCATATTATAAATAGAGGTTAATAACATGACCAACTATTATATAGCAATCCTTAAATAAACATGAATTAAACTATATGTCCTTCTATGATGTATAAGAATATATACACATACTAGTATATAAAACACATCATGCAATAATAACCATATGCGTAAGCTAAGCCACATTAAATAAATGTTAAATATAGACAGAGGCTAAACATGTGATATGTAATACTACAAAGAACATTATATAAATAGAAAACGAGAACTATATAAGAACTATACATGTAACTTATTATTTGCAAAGTTATTATTTGTGTTCACACTTTATATCGCATGGTTCAACTTCTACTTTTCCGATAAGTAGTTATTGTCCTACCTTCTTTGCATAGAACTACTTTGTAACCCAAAAGGCCATGACAACCACTCTCAACCTAACTATACGGGATTAGTCAAACACTTAATCTACTTATGTTGATACTTCATGCTTAGCCCTGCTTAGACATGTAAAAGTCATAATTCCAAGGATGGTAGAGAATTCAACATCTGATGGATGGGTTAGGCATGATATGGTTTAGGAACCATTGAGAAGTAATTAATGAATTTGACTACTACTCATCGGGTTTAGACGAGAGGCCATGGCTGGGAGTATAGTGGGTTGTCTCGTTTTCCCACAAGGACCGGTTCCCGGTGTCCTTTTGACCAAAGAATTGCATACTTCTACACGGGTGGTATAATGGGCCACCCATGACTAAATAATTTGCCTAGTCTTAGTGTATGAGCTACATTAGTTTGTCATTTTCATTTGCTGTGTGGGTGGAAAAGGATGTGGTGTGGTATCTCAACATAAGGGTGGGGTGGACACACAGTCTTTGGGACTAGGGATGTACCTCGATTCACAACTTATGGGACCATATCGGGGTTACAGCCGGACTAGTGTACATAGATTGGCCCGTAAGGGTGGCTCACACCTAAGGTCGAAAGCATTGTAACAGTCGAGTTTGATCACTCTCTACCGACACACCTCGTGAAGTGTGCTAATGGTACCGGCATTAAGAATCGATTGATACATGTAGGTAAAGATGTACACCCTTGCAGGGTTTGAACTATTCGAATAGCCATGTCCGCGGTTATGGACAGCTTGGTGAGAATCCGCATCGAATTAGATAACTTCAATGTTACTTCAAAACTTACCAACTTTTTTTAGAGGAGCTAGTGACTGTTTCCTCCCGGGTGGTTGAGGAAAAGTCGGGTGGTATTAAACTGAGGATGGATGGAAGCTCTGTACTAGTTTTGGAAGCACACTCGCTTATCCTTTTATGAACTGCTCTATTAGTCGATTTATATCTACTTACAGTAATGAAAAGAAGAAATTGGCTTTATGTAAATTAGTCCACAAATAATCTTCCTTGATACCTTATGCATCTATTATTAATTTCCGTAAGTCTTGCGAAGTACAATTCTTGTACTCATTTTGCTGCTATTATGATTGGATTGTTCATTCAGTTAATTCTCTTCGAGAAGGATCATCTTCAGCAATGCCTCGGCTTAGGGGATCCCAGGTAGCGATCTGGGAAGGTGATGATATACTTTGATATTACTTCTAGCCATCTTATGGCATTTTAATTTTACAACTGTCTAAATTGTTAAAATGTTTCCGCTGTGTTCGTACTTGGCCATTCGACCATGTGTGCATCCAGTTGTTAAATTTTCTTATCATAAGAGCTTCTCATGATCGAAGTTTATATTGGATGTCATAGAGCTATGTTGTGATACTGGTTTGTTCTCGCCTGTCTCACGTGCCATGTGTGTGATTATCAAGCACGTGATGCAGGTAGGGTTTCAGAATCTATGGTATAGAATTGTTAGGTGTGATCACCCCTGTGAAGTGACCCCTTTCACTGAGAGCTTGCGGACTATATTATCCTACTCCAACCGAGCATTGATTTGCCGGGACGAGTTTGGGATTGAAGTTCCGGCTCAGTGAGAAAAGGGTGAGGAGACCATATCACCCTACTTAATCTGTGCATCAATTTGCTGGAAAGAGTTTGGGGTTGAAGTCTCGAACTATTCAAAGCCATATCACTCCACTCCTCTTGGAATTTGTGCCCAAGGTTTAAGGTCGAGGTTGACGTTTCAACTTAACAAGTGATTCCACTTAAAGTTCCGTTTTATAGATTCTGGGTCCCCACAAGATAATAGTTGCTATGAATTGGTTTAGCACATTATTTTACACTTGTTCATAATTTAATTATTTTCTTAAACAGAATTAATTTGTACATGTTCATCATGATTTTATGTTGCATAATCATGTAGTTGCATATAGCCACATATATGTATATAATTAGGCTTAATATTGTTGATAGTTTACATGTTGAAATAATAATTCTTTACTGAATTATTATTATTTAATTATGTTGCATGTTAGTTGATCATTATATAATATGTATGTACTAGCATGCATATCTTTTTATCTTATGTTGTATGTTCCTAAGGTGGTATATAGTCAAATATATGGTTAACGTTTATGTGTCGATTATAATAAATGCATGTTGGTAATAATTATTCTTTACTAACATATTGTTCTTATTATGTGTGGTATGTGTAGGTTGATTGCTACATTGTATGTACTCCCTCTGATCACAAATCTAAGTCGTCTTAGCCTTTTTAACTTTTTCCAAAATCTTGGTCATTTTATTTTTTATGCATGTTTTACCCCTCCTTTAACTTCATGGCTCTTTCCTATGTTTGCATTTCCAACGATAGCATGCACCAGTAAGAAACTGCATTAGTACTCTTGACTCCATTTTCTTTGTTCACTTAATTCTGCATTAGTAACTCAATCGGTGCATGCGGTTGGTAGCATTAAATACAGTGCATGCAGCCAGCACATGCAGCGTAAAGCAATTGGTGCATGCTGCTGTATCGAGAAACTTAAATGTTTGTTGGAGCTATATCTAAGGGTAAATTTGTAACTTTAAATATTTCTTAATTCTAGTGCCAGTTTCTAAAATGACTTAGATTCGTGATCAGAAGGAGTACATATTAACATGAATATGGTCGATGTTATTTTTATAGATTACATATATGTAAGGTTCAGGTGATATTGGTTCTAGTTGTTAATTAGCCATATAGTTTAATTAGTGATTGTAATACCAATGGTTGTTATTAGGTTATAATTATGTTTTAGTATTATAATTGCATAATCATATGTCATCCTATGCTAGCCTTGCCTAATCTTCATTTTAGTCTAGTCTATCTAGCTTGTTACATCATGTCTAATTGCATATTGCACACTAGTTTATATAAATTGTCATGTCGTGTATTATCTTTTTTGTCGACTAGCATGGCAGGACATTGCTTGTCTACTAGTGTCGACGATTGCTAAACCACCGATCTTACGGTAGTCGTGAGATGATGATACTCGTAGCTGGGTAAGGACCCCTAGGGCACGAATCCGAAGGATCTGACGACAAGGCACTCACTTTTTATACAGGTTTGGGCCTCCCTCAGGATAATAGCTCTACGTCCTGTTGGTATATATTGATCAAGAGAATGTCTTGCAGAGAGGGGGTATATGTTAGTGGCTATCCTAGACCTAATCGTAGACTACTCCAATTAGTTCCGCGGGGCTCGACAACTTAGAGGCGGCGGGTCTTCTCGTGGGAAACTGCTAGGGCTTCTAGTTGGCTTCTGGCTCCTATCTTCTGGGATCTATCAAGGCTTGTGGAATCTCTTCACGCTTTTGGAATCTGTTTTTGCTTGTCCTTCCCCAAGGGGTTGCTCATCCTTATATAGGGGGCTCCTTGAGTCGTACCGGCCGTGGACTTACGCCCGGGTGGAGACTCTGGCTTCCTTAAACATCGGGATTGACTTCCTAGTTTAAGGGATATCCTTCCTCCCCGCGGAGGGTTGCCTTATCTCCTGGGATATCTACCGGGTACATATCCCATCTCTATAATCCTGGGAATCGTATACGAATACATCCTCATATACGGGGTACTGTACTACACATCGTCAAGCCCCCCATTAGTACGTGAAAAGAGGCCATGAATGTTCTATTCAGAAATCTGCCCTTCCTCGAGAAGCAACTCCGAGTAGGAGACTTTGAATAATCTGGTCGATAACTCTCCCGAATAGGTTATGTATCTATCAGGTGGTCAAGACTTCCTTACCGGGATAAACCTCTGAGTAGTCCAAGATACTTTCTGGACCGGTCTGTCCGAGAAGTGTCTCTGAGATGATCTAATCCGTCGATCACAGACACGCGTTCACCTGGTAGATTTTTGGTGAATTTGAACCGTGGTGGCGAGATTTTCGCGTGGTGATGGAGAATCTTTCCTTTTTCTACGTCACTCGTTGGCTGACGTCAGCCAAAAAGCAACATGTTCATAGGGGTCGTGGGTTTGTCAGACCCCCGTTTCCCACGCATATCGTCTCGTATGCAGGGAAAACAACTGTCCGCATTAAATGCGGGGTACAGATTGTGCCGTTAACCGCAAATCGGTTTCGGTGAAAGATTGATCTTCTTAAGGAACAGGAGATTGGGGTTTTACCCACATTGCTCTCTGGCCCTTAGCCTTCCCCTCTTCCTTACGAACTTGCTTCCAACTCTCGCTCTGCCATCGCCGATCACCTTTCCAAGAGCAATGGGCAAGAAGAGCACGCCGAAGAAGTCCCCGAAGCCTAAGAAGGCGGCGAGGGATTCCTCGGAAGAACCTGCTGTCGTTATCCCCGAGTTTGAGCCCTCGGTGATGGACTCCACCGCCATTGAGAAGCTCAGGGCGGAGGAGGTCATTCTCCCAGAGGTGTTCATACCCTGCCAGGAGGCGGCAAAGGAGACGGTCCCAAGTCCAGATACAAACTGGACCATCGTCTCGCTGATTTCTTCAGGTGTGGGTTCCAATTCCCACCCTCTCATTTCTTCCTCCTCGTGCTCCAGTTCTACGGGATCGAGTTGATTCACCTCAACCCGAACTCGGTCCTGATGCTGGCGGTATTCGCACACTTGTGTGAAGCGTACCTCGGCATCAGGCCGAGCCTGGAGCTCTGGAGGTACTTCTACAATCTTCGCTGGGTGAAAATAACCGACAGAGGCGTCATCGACGGGGCTGGATTTCAAATCCGGGAAGAGAAGAAGGACTCCTATATCCCCTCCCCCTGGAAGTCGTCGTGGTCAGGCTGGCATTCGAAGTGGTTCTACTGTCAGCCCCCACCTTCTTCCGACATCAGCTACCGCAGCCTCGCTCCCTTCCTGACCAAGAGCTAGGGGAGGCCCCGAAGGAGACGAAATGGCTCAAGGCTCTGGCTGGTGACATCTCTGCCCTTGCCAAGAAAGGCTTGTTGGCATGGGATGTCGCAGAAGATTTCCTTCGGCGCCGGATCAGCCCCCTTCAATCGAGGGTCCTGCCGGCCTGGGTAACCCTAGAAGGCGAAGATCAGACGAGGGATTTCGATAGAGGTGAGCACCGAAATCCCCTTGCGTTACTCCGGTCGAGAGGCTTCATTATCTTGATTTCTTCATGTATCTTCATGATCGTGCAGATTTGACCACCGAGGAGCTCCAGGCAAGGATGAGCAACCTTTTCGAGCAGTCTCCTGTGGGCGGGCGGACTATCGTGCCCCTCCCGATCCTGCAGTTGAGCCCCGAAGACCAGAAGGAGATCTTCTCGGTAAGTAGCCCCCTTCTTCCTTGTCTGATCACACTTTGCCCGAGTACCGCCGCTAACGCTACTCGGGTCTTTTCTTGCAGCGAGTAGGCCGCGGTGGTCCCAACTTGGAGGCTGAGCGGGCTGGCGCCCCCGTGCAAGCCGAGGATGTCGTAATCCTTGGCACGACCACCCCAAACCCAGAGGCACGAGTCGAGGGTTCCTCCGAGGCCGAGGAAACGGCGGAGTCTACCCGAGCGAAGTCTCCTGCTCGGGCTTCTTCTCCCCAGCCTTCTCCCTGAACCCAGGTAAAAGTTTGTTTTCGGCTAATTTTTCTCTTGACTCGTTGCAGTGTTGGGATAATGACTTGCCGGAACACAGGACGTGGCCGACCTTCCTCCCACAGCACCGACGCCTCCCCTGACAACCATTGCTGTGAAGAAAGATGCGTCAGCGGGTGGGGAAATTCCGCCAGTCCCTGCCGAGAAGCGAGTCGCCGAGGTTTCGGCGAAGGGATCGCTTCCTCCAGCGAAGCGTCAGCGGTGAGTGTTTTCTTTTCCTTTAACATTCCACTCTGGACTTATCATGTATTGATGACGCGCTCCTGCTTCCGACTAGGGTGGCCTTCCATCCGGCCGGGACTGTGCCGCGGCCTCCGGCGGCCAAGGGTGCTCCTCCGGTGGCTTAGGCGAAGCTCTCGATCGAGAAGGCCAAGGATGCTTCTCCGGTGGTCGAGACACAGCCACCGGCTCAGAAGGCCCAAGCCCCCACGCCGGAGCAATTGACCTCCAGTGACGATGACGTCTGCTCCCTGCTGTAGGTAACTTAAAAAATTAGTAAGCAAAAAATTATATACTCGGTACTGACCTTGTCGCTTTCGTGACAGCCGCCCTCTCCCAAGTCATCCTGTGGCAGGATCGGATCAAGGACTTGAAGAGGCACCTCAAGGAGTCCGAAAGGCGTGGGCTGAGTCGGAGAAGGAGTTGGCGGACCGCAAGGCTGAGCTGGAAGACGTGAAGGCTCGCCTTACCAAGTCGGAGTCTTCTCTGGTGAGGGGATAGGCCTACACGAAGAAGCTGGAGGATGACCTCGAGCATGCCGTCAGCACGCTCGAGTTGGCGCTTGAGGTCGGGGTCACCGTCTTCCCAAGCCCTCCTCGTGCTATCCAGATGGTGGAGCTGGTAGCGTCCGTCACCCGACTGAAGCCCGCCATCGAGAAGCTTCTTTCCAAGCAGCTGCAGCAGGGTGTTCGGGATGCCTTGGCCATGGCGCTTGCTTTGTTGAAGTGCCAGCACCCGGAGCTATCCTTGGAGGCTCTTGAGGCTGACCTTCCACCCGAGGAGGAAGAGCAGCTTCTTGATGCCGTTCAAGGTATCGACGATGCCTTCGCCGGTTGGGTCCAAGCTCCTGGCCTATCTTAGATTAACTTTGTAATAAACTGTGATTAGTAACTGTGCCCTAAAACAGTGTGTTTTGTTTGCTATAAAAAGATTTAAACTTGTCTATTTTTGTGAAATCCTTGTCGGCTGTGGGGGTTCTCGTAGACTTAATAGGTTTAGACTCACGTTTGCCCTTGACTTGGGTCTACGAGTCATGCCACATGCCACTGACTGCGATCGACCAGACCTTAGGTTTAGACAGATGGAGGTCTTAGTGGCTCCTCATCATAAGGGGTCTTTACACAGGTTTTCGAAGGTCACGGCATCGACTCGACTTCCCTTGTCAGAGGGTTATTGGTCGCTAGCCTTTTTAAGATCTACGTTTGCCCTGTTGGTGACAAGGCTTACACCCTACCCGGGACACCTTCTGTTCAAGGTAGTCAATGGCTTGAATAAGAATCTGGTTTCTATTGGATCTAGTCACACTCGATCCTTCTCTTCTTCCTCTGCTCGTGGTCGGGGCCCGTTGCTGCGAAACTGGGGAGCTCGGTCGACCAGGCCTTAGGTCAGGTCATGTGGGGAGCTCAGTGGCTTTCCCTGTCACCTGCTGACACGTTAAGGGGTCTTCCTCGCGTCCTTGACGGTTGCAGCGCGGAGCCCTTTCCCCTCACTTTTGTTGAATTATCGGTTCGTGTATGAATATGCCAATTTTCCACCACACCTTTTCCCAGCCCCCGACTATTTTATCCGAGAAGCTTCTCGGGTAGACAGTCTAGAAAAACAAATACTGAACTAGGAACTTTATAGATTATAAAACTGTGTTCTGAGGTAGCCTTTTACAAACTAATGTACGAAAAAAAATGCCTAAAAATAGGAAAAAACATCGTCCCCTCCGCTCCGAGTTCGTCATTGGTTGCCCCTGGGGTTCCTGTCCTTCCATCGCGACCCGCTGAAAAACTCGCCGAGTGCGCGTGCTGGGCGTCGGGGCCCGGAGCGACTCATCGTCGGCTTCGTTCGTAGCTTGGCGATTTGAGGTTGAGGTTGGTGCAACTTGTGACGAGCTGCCGGTCAGAGGGAAGACGGTTGTACTGCCTTACCAGAGGTGCTTCTTCAACGGGCTCAGCTGACTCTACACGACCGATTCGAGCGACCTGGACCTGGCGACCTTTCCTGTGGAGCTGCTGTCCTGCTGCGGAGAAGGCCTTAGCTCGTCCTGCTATAGACTAGTCTTGGAGCATATCCTCCGACTTGGAGGGGACATTGTCCTCGGTGGTCGTTCGTAGTCATGGTGGGGGTCTGCTGATGCCCGGGTGTGAGCTGAGATGCTCCCTACTTGAGATTTGATGCTTTTCCGCGAGGTCGAGGCTGCGCTTGTCGCAGAGCAGTGCCTCCTGAGGCGAGCCTCTTATCGTGAGGATGCCCTTTGGGCCTGGCATCTTCATGCACTGGTAAGCATAGTGCGTTGCTACCATGAACTTGGCCAGGGTTGGGCGTCCCAAGATAGTATTATATGATGTCTCGAAGTCGACTACGTCGAATAGGATCTTCTCTGTTCGGAAGTTCTCCGGTGTTCCAAAGGTGACCGGGAGCATGACTTGCACGATCGGCATCGCCGACGAGCCTGGGACGATACCATGGAACGCCCGTGTCACCGATTGGATCGATGAGCGTGGAACCTGCATTGCATCGAGGGCCTTGGTGAATAGGATACTAAGGGAGCTCCCTCCATCTATCAGCACCCGGGCCACCCGGCAGTTGTTGATCGTGGGTTCGACCACGATCGGGTACCGTCCTAGTCGAGCGTAGTTCTCGGAACAGTCAGCCTAGTCGAACGTGATCGAGACCTCCGACCACTTGACCACCCGGGGACTTGCAGTACACTCGCAAGGACTTCTCGGGCGATCGCCTTGTACTCGTAAGAAGCTGAGCCCCCGAATATGTGCTCGACCGCTCTGACGTGCCCCTGGAAAGGCTCAGGGGTGGAATCTTCATCGGAACTGGTGTCCCGGCTATTGTTTGCAACCTAAGGGTTTTCCCCGTGGAACTTCTCTCTGTCTTCCTTGAGGTACTTTTTGAAGATGTGGCATTGCCGAAGATCATGCGAGTCGCCAAGTGCACTTTTCGAGGAGGTCAGCCAATACCTCGTTGCTTTTAGACCTCTTCTTCCTGTTCCCTCCTGAGGAATTCTTCTTTCGCTTTAACTTCGCTTCTTCGCCCCTGGTGTAGAGGGGGGACTTGGTTGACCCATTGTGCTTGATATAACGCAGTGTTTCTTCAGCGCATGCCGCCTTTTCGGCGAGGTCCATCAGCTGTGCCATAGTTTTTGGAGGGCGCATAATCAAGTCGTGCATGCACATCTCGTTTCTGTTGCCTCGGACAAATGCCCGGATGACGTCTGAATCTGTTATCTCGGGGATGGTATTACGCACAGCGCTGAACCATTTGGTGAACTCTCGAAAGGTCTCGTTCGGGCGCTAGACGACCAAGAATAAGTCGTCGACCCGACCGGGACGTGTGAAGGTACCTTGGTAGTTCGCGAGAAGCATGTCGCAGAGTTGCCCCCACGAGTGGATAGTCCCGGAGGGCAGGTTCGTCAACCAGGTCCTGGCTGCTCCTCTAAGGGTAGTCGGAAGGTAGTTGGCCATGACCTTCTCGTTCCCGCCTGCGGCCTCAATCGTCGTGGTATAGATCTGCAAAAATTCTACAGGATTAGTCGTACCATCATACGATTCCAGGGACCCGGGCTAGAAACAAGACGGCCAACATACACGTTGGAGTTCCTGGGATAACGCCTGGCATCCGTTGATGGTTCTCCAGTAATACACGTTTTCACCGCTGTTCGGGGTCGGAGATCTCCCTCGAATACGGTGTAGGTGATCTCTCTCGGGAAAAGGCTGTTCTTGCTGGCATCTTCGGGATCGGCGCTCCTTGATCCTATCGTGGAGATCGCCGGGTTGTTCCCTCTGATGTGATTGGTTTCTGGGATGTCGCCCTTCTCCGTCCGATTCGTCTGGACGGAGCGGGGTCTTCTCTCGGGTGGTGCTATATGTCGCCGACTGGAGCCGAGAAGATTCGGCCTGGTCCTGGGCCTCCTGTAATTCAGCCCCCAGGCGATGTAGCTATTGTACACCCTCAGGTGTCGTAAGATCCACCGCTGGCGGTCGTAACAGTAGATTGTGCACCTCGGCGAGTCTTCGGGCAGTTCGGGACACATATCCCTTGTCCCTGGAGGGGTTTCGTTTCCTGTGGGGAGCAGGTTTCTGTTCCCGCGGGGCGTGACTCCTGGACTTCGTTGCCTTGGGCCCTCAGGCTGATTCAGGTTCTCAGGATTCCCTTCGTCGTTTTGGAGTGCGAGAATCATCCGAGAGCCCAGGGTAGATGGGGTGTAGTTCCATTCCATCGTGTCTTCCTTATCGTGAGGAGCTCCGTAAGGAAGGTCTTGATCATTGGGATGATCAGGCGCCGCGGGCGACAGCCCAGACATTGGGCTAACTACTCCCGCCTGGGGGTCGTCGGGTAGAACTAGAGTTCCCCCGAAAGCCGTGGCGCACTCGGTTCTGAAGTCATCGACTTCGCACTCCGAGCACTCGTCGGGGGTGTATTCTCCGAAGTCCACGTGATCGGTTACCGGGTACGGATCCATTGGGCTGAAGTTGTCGTAGAAGCCCAGATCCGAATACCCGGTGCATTGCGTGGAGGCGATTGGGTTTCCAACCGCGTTTTCTTCTTCCCCCTCGAGATGGGTCGGGGAGGGCTGCGCGATCGGCACTATGGGCAGATCGCGGTCGGACTCACCTCTTGCCTGCTCTGATCCTTCCTGAACGGTTCAACCGGAGAGGTCCCCATGTTGGTATATATTGATCAAGGGAATATCTTACAGAGGGGGGTATATGTTAGTGGCTATCCTAGACCTAATCGTAGACTACTCCGACTAGTTCCGCGGGGCTTGACTCCTTCGAGGCAGCGGGTCTTCTCGTGGGAAACTGCTAGGGCTTCTAGGTGGCTTCTGGCTCCTGTCTTCTGGGATCTATCAAGGCTTGTGGAATCTCTTCAGGCTTTTGGAATCTATTTTTGCTTGTCCTTCCCCAAGGGGTTGCTCATCCTTATATAGGGGCTCCTTGAGTCGTACCGACCGTGGACTTACGCCCGGGTGGAGACTCTGGCTTCCTTAAACATCGGGATTGACTTCCTAGTTTAAGCGATATCCTTCCTCCCCGCGGAGGGTTGCCTTATCTCCTGGGATATCTACCGGGTACATATCCCATCCCTATAATCCTGGGAATCGTATACAAATACGTCCTCATATACGGGGTACTGTACTACACGTCGTCAACTAGTATGACAGGTCATGCTTATTTTACTAATATGTTGGGTTTTCATGTTTAATCATATGGTTATGTTATGGTCTTTATGGACCATTTCTTGTTCCCAGTTGCACATCTATCCCTATCTCGCATGTGGATTAACTTTATTTTTTTGACATGTAAATTCTATCTCCCATAAACCTATCTTTTTTTTCAAAATGACCTTGATACAGAAGACCATCTTAAGAGTATATGTACTCTATCCGGTTGAGATACATAATCTCACACCTTTCTATTTTATCACTCAATTGTTATATCTCTTAACATTTGTCATTTGACACCTATCCGACCTTGCTACCCCTATTTTCTAGTATTTCCATTTTATATTTAATTTGGAGTTATATTTATTTCTTTGCATTTTATTGTTGTTGTGACAAATAGGAAGTAACGATGTTTGGTAAGGACAAGTCCTGCAGAAGAAGACCAACTCGTTTGCGAAGGTATGCCCTTTTTTTTATCATGTTGATCCTATATTTTAAAATTATTATATTTTATTGTTTATAAACATGCATGTTATTTTATTCCCGTAGCAGCATGTCGATTGACACACCTATACTCATATTCACTTGTCGCCCTTTCTACCTAATACCTTGAATAGATTATTACTTCAATATTCAAAATAGAGTAGAGATATTCCTCAGCCATGATTAAACATATCTTTATGATGCTTTGGATTACCTCTTTAGAGGAATGATCTCCGGATCGATGATCCTTGATCGAAACTTATTGTTGAGCTCGCTGAGTTAGGCCAAATGCCATTTAATTTCTCTTTCTCCCTATTTTTCTTATTCTACTCTGGGTGAAATTTACCATCTAAATGGTGTAGGCGACGACTGAATCATGAGTTGAAGGAGCAAATGGTTGTTCTTCATAAGTTGAAGAAGCCATTGGTCGTCTATATCGAATAAGACCGAAGTCATGATTTTAAGAAATGTGAAAATAGTACAACCACATTTTGGCTTGGTTAAGTAGGTTAGTCGAGTCTTGGTGTCAACATTGCCATATCACATAATGGTGGACTTAGCTATGAGGACCTCGACACAGATGGAAGGCTGGAGTGGGGTTGTACTCTTAACTCCATGTGAGACCCGGTGGGCATGTCACATCAGCAGGAGATTAACTAAAAGATCTCATCACGATCTCACTGTCGGTACACCGATAGGTGTGTACTCTACCAGGAGCCACTAGTGGGCAACAACGCAAGATTGTGTCGTGTGAGTAAAGTGTACAACCTCTGCAGATTGTTAAACTAATAGATTAGCCGTATCCACAATCATGGACGACACATAACTCATTCCTGATGAAAAGGAATGTCTTTCTCCCATTTGCTATTTCCCTCTACCCCGTTTCTGAAAAGTGAATAGGTGGTTGGAACCTATGTACGAGTTTAGGCCGGATGCCTTACTTGTATGCATTGGTCATGGACCCTCACATTAATGAGAAACACCTATGATGTTAAAACTAGTTTCCATCAAAACGATACTTTCGAAATTACTGTACTGTTACGACCAAAGTTGCTTTTATGCAAAAGAGCCATAAAATCATTTCTTTGCTTAAGACTGCACATAGTCATAGGTTTGCTTATGAGGGGGCACGTTAGGTACATAAAGTACTCATCGAACATGTTGTTTGTTGGACGTGTTCAGATAACTGTGAAAACTATGAGAAGTTCTACGACAAGGTTGATGACTAGGCCACGTGGCCTCCGTCGACTGCCTATGGTTGAGACGGAGACATCTTCACTTTCTTTTCTGCTGTATTTCTGAATGCTAAAGGACATAAATCGTGGTTACTTTATTTAGTCATATTGCTGCTAGAATCAATTTTTTTATTTCTAAAATGCTTTGTGATGTGTGTAGTAGTATCAATTCTTCTGTGCTTGTCAACTTAATCTAAACTAATGAGGAGATACACATGGGGGTTTGGAAGTTAAGTCTAGACTCCACGCTACCTGAATCGATTAAACTAAGGGAATGTCTATTTCTCAGTTGCCTGAAAAAAATTTAAATCTCAGTCACTTTTGAAGCCTTTGGATCAAAATCCAACAACTCTCATCTCCACTAAAATAATGTACAATTTTACGAACTAAAAATTACAGTAAAATTGCGCACCTCTAAAACTGTAATTTTAGGCTAAAGGATGTGTAATTTTACAGACTAAAAATTACAGTAACTTTTCACTAAAATTACACATTTTTAGAACTGTAATTTTAGGCTAATTGATGTGCAATTTTAGGTGACTGAGATTTATAAAAATTTTAGACAACTGAGAATTAGCCAACACGTTAAACTAATTATTGACAAACTTATTTTGTGGTTAATATATCCAATGTGCGTGCTGCTTAATTATCCGCAACATATGTTATATGTCTATCACTCATAATTCATTGGTCTTACAAGCTATTCGACGATGTGTAGGTACACTATTATCTTCGTGTACAATTAATCAAAGATAATTCTGTGCTGGTTTGTGTGATTAGCACTGTTCATGCTCGGAGGATTTCAAATTTGGCGTTAATTTTGCTCTTAATCCTCGACAAGGGAGACGCCTCACTGAATTTGCTCGCACAGTTTCACGAGTGACATGTGGCTTAATTTGTTGCGGTATAGAAAAAATATTAGCCAACATAATAAATTTAATAAAATACGCGACGGCGATCCTCCATCGCCGATCGTCTCGTTGTAGCTAGCTAGCTAGCTGGAGATATGATACAATTCCAACACAGCTGTTCACGTATTCGCCACAAATATATGCACCCTAACATCCTGATGCAATTCGGATTCCAGTTCCAACAGCACTCGGATTCGACAATGGCACGAATAAATACCCCAGCAGTCACGCCCCTGTATAATGAACTTACAACACCCAAAAATTAGAAAGAAGCAGAAGAAGAGAAACGCCTTTGGACTTGAGCCCGAGCCATCACTCACCTCGCTGCCGCCAAATCGAGGAGGAGAAGAAGGGAAGGAGAAGCTCCCAAACCCCATCGCCAGCGGCCATGAGCGACGGCGCGGGCACCAGCAGCCTCCGCCGCGTGATCCGGCCGCAGCGTCGGTTCATGCCCTATAGAGCGGAGCAAGTCGAGGAGAAGGCGCGGCTCCTCTCCAAGATGGACGCCTTCCACAGGGAGGCGTGCGCCCGGCTCGCCGTGGAGGCGTCGCCCGCCACGCTCGCGCGCTTCCTCGACAACGGCGTCTGCGTCGGCCTCCTCGACCCCGTCTCCAACGTCATGGCCAACACCCTCGTCACGTCCGACCTCCTCCGCCCCGATCTCGACCTCAAGGACAAGGTTTTCGACGAGACCAAGCTGGGCGAGATGGGGAAGCGCTCGCTCGACGGCCTCGTCGCCTTCCTCATCTACTTCTTCCCCTACCTCGCCGGCTGGGAGGCAGTGCGCTACCTGCTCGTCGCCGACGCCGACCTCCTGGTCGCCGCGCGCCTCATCGTTGCGGACCGCGGCATGATAGGGTTCTCGGTCATCTCCATGGCATCAGTGTCAGCCTTTAAGGCGGCCCTCAGGTTGGCCGCGCAGGTGTCCAAGCACCCTCAGCCCCAACGCCTTGTCGATGTTTGGATGTCGCTGTCCTCTCAACTGCAGCAAGTCCTTGGTTTTCTCTCGGCGATGAAGAACGAGACCCAGACCCAGATCCAAAGGTTGCTCGGCGGACGGTCGCATACTGAGCTGGGGAAAGCTTGGGAGCTTGCGGCTTCTCGACCACCTTACAAGAACATTGCCAATATGCCGTACGAAGCCACCCGATCGCTGAGGATGGCGCTTCTCGACACAATTCGCAGCTTCTACCTGCGCGCTCTGGCCAGGCTGCCTCGTGCAGAGCTGCGCACTCGCTACCACCGCAGCATGCTCAAGGCCGGTTACTGCTACGGCCCCTTGGACCCCGTCTCCAACATCATCGTCAATACGATATGGTACGATGTCATGTTCACAGCAGCCGAACACCCGGTGCTGGACATGATCGGCCCAAACAGCCTCACCCGCTTGGAGAGCCGCTCCTTTTACGGTCTTGCCTCATTCCTCCAAACCCGCTACCACAATTTATCCGAGCACGAAGTTGTGCAATGCCTAGTCGCCTCCTGTGCTCACCTGTCCATGGCCGATCCGATCCTCAGTGCTGCTGCTGTGAGGGAGGCTGAACGCCAGCTACAACAATGCAGGACAAGCACACCCGGCCTCTATAATGCTGTCAGGAAGGTGGAGCAACAAAGCCCGTGCACCAGCGCTGAGGAAGCCTACGAGGCTGCAGGCACCGCAGCATGGCACCCCAACCCTGAGGCGCATGCTGTATTTCTCAGTTCATGTAAGACGATGCTGCAGGGACCTGCCTTCCTCCTGCTGCAGAACGGAGACAAACTCACCTCGGAAAATGTGCAGCTCATCGCCAACTTATTGTCTTCCAAACAGAAGCCAACTGTCAGTAATGGGAGGGAAAGGCAAATCACTAGAACCAATTATAAAAGACCTCTTATCCCACACGGCTGGCAAAATCCGTGAAGAATAAAATACATCCTAACGGCTCGTTAAACGAAACTATATAGAATAAGAATTCCTAAATGAAGCCGTCATGGATAAGGACCTCATCCGCGACGGTTCGATGAAGCAACCGTCAAGGACAACATTCATGATGATTAGCCGACATGATCCGTCATGGATGTTGACCCTATCCATGACGATTATTTTATGGTCAACCGTATGTAATGTTCCCGTGACGGTTGTTATAGAGTAGCCATCATGGATGTGGCGTTTATCCGTGACGGTTCTTTTTGGTGAACCGTGTGGGATAAAGAAAACACATCAACCCTAGCTTCACTCTAGCCCATACAGGCCTAGTGGAGGGCGCTACCTAAGCCACCCCTCAACGCTAGCTCCACTCCAACCCTCTTTTCCGTAGCCACCTCTCGATCCCCTCCTCCCCATCGTACACTACTACTCCTCTTCCTCCTTCTTTCTCCCAAGATCTGCACCGGTGAACCCTAGATCCACGCTGCCATGGTCATGTGCGACCGCTTTGCTGGTGTTGGGACGCCAGCCTGCCTCAAGGAAAGCGGCGCCCAGTCCAGCAAGCGCCAGCGCACCGTGGTGGTCTGCTACTCCCAGCCGTCACCCAAAATGCACCCATGGCATGGGCGTCCTCATGATGGACGCACGGGTGAGGTGGCAACACTCGGCCTTTGTCCACGCGAAGGATCTTGATGGCCACGCAGGAGAGGAGGCAATGCTCGGTAGGAGGGGTGTCCACACGGCGGTGGGTCGCGAGGGCGAGGAGGCGGCCCTTAGCCTCTTTCGATGCAATAGATCTCGGCGGCAGGAGCATCCGTGCGGTCGCCACGAGGACGAGGAGGCAGTGCTCGACCTCCATCCACCGACGTCACCCCTTCCCCCTCCACCTCCACCAAACCGCGGTGGCAGCTCCTCCAACGATGCCACCTGGTGCTCCATTCTAGTGAAATGCCCCCCCTTCTCCGTCTATGCTTATCCAGTGCTAGTGAGATGTTGATGAAATTTTAATGAAATGTTGATAGAACAATGGTTATTTTTGGGCTATTGGATTGCTCGGTGAGGATTAATGGAACTAGCTAGTGAGACCGTGTGTGTGAAAGGACCGAGATGCCGACTAGAGGGGGGGTGAATAGTTGGCTTATAAAATTTCCCTTTTTAAGTCTTCTGTTTAAGCTGTCAGGTTAACTTCACAGATTAATAGTGACAGCTGTGACACAGGTGAGTGACACAGATGAAATCTATGTGTAATTTAACACACAGCTGTCACACAGGTGGAAGGCACAGGTGAAAAGATAACCTAACACAGGTGATCTACTTAGACTACCAGAGACACAGATGCTAGCACAGATGAGTACAAGTGAATGAAACAGCTGAGTAACAGATGATCACACACAGGTATAAAGGTAAGCTAGCACAGGTGAAAAGGTAAGAATAACAGAGCAAGTCTAAGAAACACAAGCAAGCAAGAGTATACAGATAAGCATGCAATACTGGAAAGTAAAAGGAGACTCAGAGGTTTTTCACCGAAGTTCCCAACTCTTTGCAGAGAAGGTACGTCTCCGTTGGAGAGACCACTCCTAAGAGCTGGCCAGCACTAAACCGTGCTTCTTCTCCGAGTACCTGATCCTTCAGGACTCTTTCTCTTGCTTGTGGAGATCCTTTTGCCTTGCAGCAGGTAGACCTCAGAACACCTTCACAAACTACTGGTTCAACCCACACAAGCTCGGGTGATACCAGCAACTCCTACACCCGTCTAGGAGCAGACAGACTCCAAGAGTAACAGATGATCCAGCAGCAATCTCTTGGAGGAACCTTTGCTCGTGCTCTAGCTCACAAACCCACTCGAACTAACCCTTAGGCGCTTGGCTCTTGTGGAGTGGTTGGAGGCTTTGCAACGGTCGTATGAGAATCACTGATTTGAGCAAGGTTGAGAACAGAGTCCTCCCCTGGTCCCCTATATATAGGGTCCACAGGCACCTGACCGTTACCCTGTTGCCACGTAGGATTGAGTGAGCCACCGGGTCCCACCGGTGACACAGCTACACCCTACGCCCAACTGTAACCGGCTCAGGCAGACCGACACATGTGTCACCGGCGGCACACATAGGTGAACCCTTAGCTGATAGCAGCACTACTCAGCCCGGTCCTGGCACACTACATGCCCTCAGCATACTTTACCTAAGCTACTTGAAAAGGAGAGAACCTCCGATAGACCCCTTGACACAGCAGACCCTATCGCAGAGCAGATCCCTTAGCTTTTACAAGCTCTCTCCCGGTACAGAGGAGTACCTGAGACAAAGAGCAGAAGACCACCTGTGACACAGCTGTGTCACACAGGTGCCTAAAGCTCTAGGGTTTTCACACAGCTACATACTTTTGAGCAAAGCTATTGACACAGGGCAATTGGCCTCAAAGCACCAATCCCCTTGACCAACACTATGAGCAATGAGCAAGGTTCCCTTAGACAACTGCTACTTTTTCATCCCTCTTGGTGGTACGGGTGATTCCTATGGACTCAAAGAAACTAGCAAATCTAGGCTTCACCTGCCACCAGCTGAAGTCACGGCCCTTGACGCATCAAGCCACCATCACCCTGCTTGCAGCTCCCTGCACAGCACCAGCTTCTTCTCAGCTGTGGCACAGCTCCCTAGCACAGCCATCTCTTTGTCCTTGGAACCACCTTGTACCTTTTTGGTGGCCATCCTTCTCTGGATAGCCCTTCATCATGGAACCTGTAAGATCTGCTTACACTCAAATGTAAACATTAGATTCCAGTTTAGGTTGCCATTAACCATCAAAACCAAATTAGGGCCTAGATGCTCTTTCAATCTCCCCCTTTTTGGTGATTAGTGGCAACCCAAGCTTCACACATTCAAATACATAGAATTGAAGAATTGGAACATGTGAAAGTTGGTAGAATATACTCCCCCTGAATCTGTGCATAAAAGATTTGTTTGACAAGAGATGCACAGTTGACAAGTTTTAAGCATGGGAAGTATTTTCTGATGACTTGTATTCTTATCAGTTTAAGTATGTTGATGAATGATCAGAGCATTATATTCCTTATCAGAGCATACATGAAAGTCAGAGCAAGCCATATTAAAAACATATATGTATCAGAGCACAAAATGCACAAAGATATCAGAGCATATGAATTAAGCATTTGATATGTGCATCAGAGCATGATAGACATGAATATATCAGAGCATACACATATAAATGGTATCAGAAACCATAAAGCATGTATAACAACGGCAAACTTATGAATCTGAACATTCACACATGTTTGTATCAGAGCAAGATGTGCATTAAAGCATACCAAACATGTGTATCAGAGCATTCCAACATATATAAAAAAAGAGCATAAGAATGCATAAGACATGTATCAGATCAAAAGTTTTGCATAAAAAGATACAATGTTATCAAGACATAAGATACAACAGAAGAACCAAGTCTTGATACATCATTTTGAAAATAATTTTCCTTGCACCACTCTACTCTCTCTCCCCCTTACTCTACACTCTCTCCCCCTTACTCTACACTCTCTCTCCCCCTTTGACACTAAAACACCCAAAAAGGAAGATAGGAGGAAGAGAAGCTTCAGGAAGACTTGCTCTTCAGCAGCTGGAGAACCTCTGAGAACTGGCTGGACATAGCTGAGAGCTGATTGGACATATCTGAGAGCTGAGATTGCACTTGATCCATGTCGGCTTTCAGATGAGAGACTTCTTCTCGAAGCTGGCGATTTTTTTGCACAGAGCAGAGAGATGAGCTGGGATGACCTTGGTCACAAAAGCTGTGGAAGGGTTGCAAGAGGTGTCATCAGCATCATCATTATCATCATCATCAGCTGTGTTTAGCATAGGTGCAGCAGCTGTGACACCGGTGGGGACTTGTCTCTGAGCAGGTGATGACCGAGGAGGAGCAGGTCGAGCAGCTGTGTGACTGGGAGATGACACAGCTGGTCCAGGAGAATCTCCAAATAATTCAGGGACTGCAACCTCATCTGGATGATCATCTGCCTGAGGTCTAAGCTGGGTTTTGATTGTCTTCACAGAGAGATCAAGAGAAGAGCTCAGAAGACTTGTTCTTTGAAGGATCATGTACATGATGTACGATCCATACCTCAGCTTAGCCTTTTTATCCTTGGAAACAGCATCTATCTCATGAAAAATGTATCTTGCTACATCAAAGTGCTGATTTTTGGCTATATGCACCAATATCTGCCAGGTTGCATTGTAGACAGTGTTGGATCGATGGCTTCCCGACAGAGGGGGGGGTGAATGTCGGATACAAATTTTTCTTCAAATTCAAATACAGATAGCAATTGAGATACTACTGTAAATGACAAAGAAGATGCAGCGAAAAACACTTAGAAAGTCATTGACGACAGGGAGCTCGTCGATAGCTTCGAAACGAGTCCAAGTTCACCGAATTCCGAGTTCGGATGTAAAAGTTATGGTCAAAACATTGAACGTCCGAAGCAGCGACAGCAGTTCACACCTGAGTCTCAGCTGGGTGTCTCAGCTGAGTTTCAACTGAGTCTCTCAGCTGAGTCTCAGCTGGATGACTCAGGTGGGTGACAACACTCAGCTGAGTTTCAACTGAGTCTCTCAGCTGAGTCTCAGCTGGATGACTCAGGTGAGTGAAAAAACAGATTAGTCCAGAACTGAGATTTCGATCCAATTTTTGAACCAATTCAAAATCCACCCAACCAAATCAAACCAAATTTGACAGAGAGGTGTAGGAGAGTCTTGTGAGTCTAAATCAAGTGCTGATCTCCATAAAAACTCCTCAAATCAAGACCTTTATCCAATATCCTCCAATCAGCCCAAGAAATGAGAAAAAGCGAAATTTTGGGAGAGAAGGAAGCTCGTGAGAGATCTTGATCTGAAATCAATATAGTGTCATCTCACATGTCCCAGCAACCTATTCCAAGTTCCAAACCATAGGATTTTCCCTTCTTCAAAGATCAATCACGAAGATCACTTTTCTTGCCCTTTTCTCAAGGAAAACCGAAATAGAGAAGGGAAAGGCTGAATCCTTGGGTATGCTTGGATGGGATCAGTATAGAGATGATCTTCCCATCACTTACTTACCATACCACGGATCAATCCATAAGAAAAGCAAGAAAACGAAAATCCAAAAAGCTTCAAAGAGAGAGTGACTCAAGAACACATAGGGATTGAGGAAATCTTTTTGTATTGAATTTTCGTGGATTTTTCTTGGGTTTACAAGCCTCTCATCTAGGCAAAGCACTTCATCAAGTGCAGCTATCAAAAGCTAATCAAAAGGGTTAAGGGTTAAGAAAACCCTCATCATCTATTTATAGTGGGGAGGGACAACCCCCTCTTCCACTCTTGGGCCTCATGCCCTAATGGGCCTAAACTACCTAGCACGCATCACAAAGCGCCTAAATAGCTTAGCCACCACCCGATTTTCCTTCCACCCTAAGCTACCAACCCTAAACCGCTTCCGGCCGCCGCCGCAGTTTCTTGGTTGAGCTTCGGTGGTTTCCGCGTTTTTACCAAAACATCCTCGCACTGACTTGGTCCTCACGTCTCGTCTCCACCCGCTTTCTTGTCGTCCGCGTACATGCTTTTAAGCCGCACGATGTCGTCGCCACCTCCTTGACCGCATCTCAGCCCTCCAAGCTATCATGCCGGTCCATATGGCCGAACCATCGCCGCACCCAACTCGCACCTGCACACAATAGACCAAGCAAAGCGTCGCGAGCACAAGTTTTCCACTTGACCCAAGTCAGTCGAGAAAAATCCTTTATCCACTCAATTTTTCCTTGAGACAAATTGAGAAACTCAATCAAACAATTATATTGCAAATAATTCCAACCTTGAATTCATGCAACCAAATATTCAACTCCTCATAAGATGGCAAGATATTCATCACAACTATCGTCAAAGTCAACACATGACTCAC
>JAGXJF010003508.1:0-51547 GCA_019208055.1 Stipa capillata
TTGATTACATTTGCATTAGTTCTTATTTATGTCATCGTTCCATGGACATGGTCTATATTCATCTCATGCGTGTTCGCGCATTTTGATATTTATGTTTATAGCCTAAAAATAAACCCTTAAATTGCTAGTACGATTTCTACATAAGCGCGCTTTTTTTCGATGAGAGCTAGGTGCTTTTCTTTTATTAGGTTCAGTTTAAAGCACTAATTTCTTGTTGTGTCAGCGCGTATTAGCCAATGGAAATCCGGTGTGGATGTACGGTTCATCGTACGAACCTAAGCGTACCTTGATGTGTGACGGAGATTTCTTAGTAGTTGCGCCGAGGGGTATATGGTTGAATAGGAGTGTTGAATTACATATTGGTTCCTTGTTGCGATTGTAGAAATGAGAGTATCTATTTCTCGGACCACAACTCAGCCCTACAGATCGCAAGCGCACTTGAATATTGAGGGGCTTCACAAACCGACTACACGTGTTGGACCAAACATGGTGGAAAATAGCAAACATGTTCAGCAAGTACGTTGGCATCGTCGAAGTTGAATCCCGAAGTCAACGAAGGACGAGAAATGACGACGAGTATGTGCAGACGATGATTTTGGCGCAGCCATGAGGACGTAAGTGCAGAACGATGATTGTGGGTGGCGCAGAGGCACGATGATAGGTTGGATACATGATGCTGCGCGATGCTGACGTGATACTTCTATACTGAGGAGATCTTAAACAGAGTTCATGTACTTGACTTGAGGACTCAGATAAAAACCTTGTTTCTTGTTGACCGTGTTGCAGCTAAATACACAAAGCTGTCTATCCGTGGCTTGAGCTGCTTAAATGAAAGGCAAGCTTGGGGTTGTGCTTATACAATAGAGTTTCAAGGTGCTCCTAGTCTCCTCTCAGAGATGCTTCCGGAATCTGGTAACTGAAGCATGCCAAAACACTATGCCGAGCAAAGACAGGGCGGATTTGTCCACTGGGGTATGGAGTAGGAAAGGATATATGCATGTTCGACATCACGACTGTATCTTGTAGTATCGTAATGAATTATCGAACTTGCGTGTGTACAATAGTCCGTGTGCAAAAGTCATCTCGTTACAAGCGTAAGAGTCAACCCAGACACAGGCGAGTCCTTTCCATCGAGCAGAAGAAAGGAATTCTCGCTAAGGTGGTGTGGTACTGCCCGTAATTACCGCATGCTAAAGCGTTTGTTTTTTGCGAACCAAAAGAGCCAATTGTTGTGGGCTGGCACATCGGATGGAACCGTATAGAGAAGATAATAAGCTAAGACAACCCTGCCGATTCCTGCATGGAGAAACATCGACATCTTCGACAACTCGTGTCGAAGTCGAATGGAATGATAAGTGTGTCGGGCGTGTGAGCCGAACTGAAAATGAATCTTATCGCAACATGAGCAGCCGTACAGCACTTGGCGCGAGTTGCTCTTATATGTACAATTACCTACGACATCCTTGGGCTGTGTAGGAGGCGATTACGTCATAATGTCGACTGCTTATCAAGGGCGCGAAGAGACTGTGGATTGATATTGACGTCTACCTAAAACCTTTGGTGAAAGATCTGAAAACACTGTGGAATGAAGGGTATCAGGTATGGGATGCATACAAACAAGAGAACTTCACCCTACAGACGACTGCTGTTCTGCACGTCTAATGATTTGCCTGCCCGAAGTAACTTTCGGGCGCAGAGTATGATGAAACCAGACAAGGCATTGCCTCTCAGTGCTTGGATGTAACCTACACGATAGGTCGCTGCCCCACTCCCTGTAAGACGGTGGTTCATTAAGGAGAGGCGCCACCGTAGGTTCGTCTCTTATGAGGATCACCCGTACCGGCAATATGAGGAACAATTTGACGGGTTATGAGAGGAGAGGCTTTTATGTCCAATGGCATTACAGGGCGGGCTAGGTGATACAATATTGTTATAGGAATCTAGTCGATGTTAGTCCTTGGAAAGAGTGGTTGAAAAAAGTGAAGGCCAGGCGGCAGGTGGAAGAGAATCAATATTTTGGGAGTTAGCCTACTGCGAGCACCTTGAAGTTCGGCCTCATCGCAGCGTTATGTCAACTGCGTTAGAGATAACGTGTGTTGTACAGCTCTGATTGTCCCTTACTTAAATTCCAGGAATACGAAGACGCTCAACGCACGTCTCGACTTATAGACACTGAAGTATCAGGCTCCGGTTGGGCAGCTGAGCCTCCAACGAAGGCGAGTTAACATAGGCTTCCTTCCGCCTTCTATAACCTGAAAAAGGCGCGAGAGTGACCGAACTAGAATGTCCTGCTTGCAAGTGTGAAAGTTCGTCGGTTACTCGCCACAACATCTCGCACTTTGTTGTCATGGGAAAGATCTAGATTAGTTGGTATGAGTCGCCATGATTGCCATGTGTTGATGACACAGATGCTTCCCTGTTGCAATCCGAAATAATCCATGCTAGAGCTATCTCGCAAGACACAATGCATAGGCTGTGTCACTTCTTCTACACAATCTTCTCAGAAGGTCATCGAATTCTCCAAGCACTAGATGTGTTGCAGGCGCCAATGTGGTGAAGTACATTATGTCATCTTGAATGTACTTTCCTCCTCAGTTTTTGATATCATGGTCCTGTTACCATCCCACCTCGTGAGAGAGATGAAGATCTGGACCGGTTTTCTACGTTCAATGTACCCGTTTGAGTCGGTTACATGGGAATTCTCAGCGAGTACGTACGAAATAGATCTTCGTGAGAGGGCAGCATCGTCGAAGGTTACACCAAACCGAATAGTGTGTTCGAGTTCTGTATCATTACATGGAATCGGCTTCAAAACAATAGGTGTGCCTGGACGTTCTCGCCATGAGAGGAGATCTGGAGACGGCAAAGGGACATAGTAAGGAAAATCTACTCATTCGCTGACATACAGTTAAGCTTGTATCTCAAGCCCATTTCACATTCCTTGCTAACACATGCTGAAGTCCCCCCATAGCAACATGCATAAGGGCGAGCTTACGCAGAGGAGAATCAGGCCAGTACGGAGGCTTGGCTTCCAGACAGCACAACGTCAGCTTCAACACTGGTTGCGGGTTCGAAGTTACTAATAGTACAACAGATGAAGAATATTGGCATTGTTGCTAGATGGCCTAAGTCACACAATCCTGAAAATGTAAAGCATACTTTACGACATTAAATGGGGTACACCTTTTATACAGGCACAGGATTACAGAGAGCACGGTTACCAAAACAGCGGTATGCGACATGATTCCATCCAGGGACAACGTGGGGTGTGTGCATACTACGGGTACATTGGGTAGATCTGGGAAAATCGACTATGTAACGTTATTCCAAGAATACCCCCTCTTCCCGGTGCCATTGGGTCGCACTCCTCAAGTGTTAGGTTCTGACAAGTAACGGACATGACTACAGTGGACCTCGAACGTGCCGTCAACTACAAAGATGAACCATTTTGTACTCGCTAAGCAAGCTGTTCAAGTCTATTTATGTCCAAAGACCCGGGCAATCAGAAACTTCATGTAGTCTATCAGTGGGAAAAGAAGGGTATGTAGGCGGAGTTGAGAATGTCGTGATGAAGAAGTAGTACCAATCAATTGGATGAGTTCCCTCTTGGAGACGGCACCGAGAGCGCTCAAAACGAAAGACAACTACCGATCGGGCGCCACTGCTATCTGCGCGTCGATCATCAAGAAGGGCTGGTTTGTTAAAGGAGATTAGGTATTTTCTATGATGTAACTCTACCCTATTGTTATGTATCTCTCACCCAGGGGTTTTCTGTATGATACTATCTGCCAATAATAGGTGTGCAGATTTGAGTTAACAGTTAAATATGAATGAGACCTACACCATGTGATCGTACGTACGAACCATAAATTTACATAAAAAATCTGTCATGTGGAGTTTGTTTGCCTTAGTTATGAATTTTACAAGTTTATGCGGTTTAAGGGCCTGATTTTCAACTTTCCCATAACGTAACGATGAATAACAAGTTATACCATAAAAATTGTCCAGATTACAATATAAATTGTACAAAAATCGTTCAACTCATTGGAATTTCATATGAATTTTTCTATGACTTTCATGAAGTTTAAGTCTATTCTAGTGATAAATCAATAACATGAAAGTCTAGACAAAGTGGGGACCGTAGGTCCACTCGGGCAAATCTTTGGCACTAAGACGGCTTGTAGATCCAGAACCGTCTGTAATAATGTGCAGCATCCTGCTGCAATATTAGTACAGACGGCTGCCCATATTGAGAACCGTCTGCACTATATGTTAATCCAGACCGCTCCGTATTGAGAACCGTCGTGTACTATTATAGTACAGGAACTTCTTTATTACGAGCAGGTCTGTACTGAATATTGCAAGGCGTCCCACCCTGCAGTATTAGCTACGCTGGTTTCTTTATTATGAGCCGTTCTGTACTATTAACTACCAGACGGTTCTCGTTCCGAACCGCTGGATTAGCTCTTTTCATAAGTACCTCCTCGGCGCGGGTTGTGCCTTCTCAACCGCGCGCCGCTCCCTCATCTCCCGCGCCTAGGTTTCAGCCGTGCCGCCTCTAGGTGTGTTGCCAGCCCCCAAGCCGTCCCGCTCTCTCGTCGCCAGCCACTAGCGCCACGTCCAGCCAAGCCGTGCCCCGAGGAGCTTCCGCCTGCCCCCAAGCCGGCCCCAAGGAGCTCCGCGCCCGCCCTCAAGCCGTCCGGTCGATCGAGCTCCGCCGCCCCCAAGCATCCCTGGACGAGCTCCACGCCTCAGCCCCCCAAGCCTTATCCGCTGACGACTCCGCCGGCTGCCCCATAAAAGGAAGCTCCCATACGTGTTCCGGCCGCCACCCAAGCTGCTGTAGCTCCCTTGAGAGACTCCCCGCCGCTCCTTCAAACCGGTTTGACTCCGCGATGATCTATTTTTTTTAGAGGGATAGGGTGGATTTGGTTGTTTGTGATGAACTGTTGGCATTAGATATGTGAGGTACATGCCCTCTCAAAGTTGTATGGTTTGAAAACAACTGCAAATGTTGCTACGTAATTATGGAGATTGTGAGTGACCGTTCCGATGGGGAATACATAGTACACAATCCAAGAATTATTAGGATAAATGGTAATATAATCCTTACTTTCTTAACTAGCTATTTCATGGCTTAGTCGCCTTGGGAAGTACAGACTAGCGGAAGTTAGCCTGATCGGAAGTTCTAATGTATCGGATCACTCGTTTCTTTTGATAGGAGTACAATTATAAGTATTTAACATACGATGTAATTACGCATACAGATTATATCCTATATATGAAATCTAATAATAATTAACTGTTGCGGATTTTTTTACCTTTACTTGTGAGTTTAAAAGAAACCTGGACCGAGTGGATAAATATTTTTTTCAGTAGGTCAATATGATGTAATCCCCAAAAATTTCCTATTATACTATTTATAAGCTAGCTCCCTGTCCGTAGTGCTGTTAATTAAAGGCGTGATAGGGTGTGCATGACTTGAGCGCTGACTTGGGCGAAGGGTATACTGCTTTTTGCACATCGCATCTTTGGTGATAGTCTTATTTTGCTCAGTTTTTGTTTCTAATTAATTGATCTTTTATTAAATAATAGACACGATCGGCTATTTGCTTTCAAATGTTCGCTAAAAAAATTGTCTTGAGCTCGAATATATGGATCGCAACTATTCACGAGACTTTATACGTGTTGAAATTCTCATTGATTGCACTCTTCTAACTTAATAATCTAGAAATCACACTCTGAGCCGTACATTCCTAACCTATGTAATGCTATGACCCTCATAAATGATACGCAAATTGTTGAGAGGAATACTGAGATGGAGATGAGAGTATGGTGGATGGTGATGGATGGTAAAGCGTGGCTATGTAATCTTGTGAACCGCATCAACATCATTTGGACAGTCTAGAACGGCTATTGCTCGGGTGACGGAGCCTAACAAGTACGTTTTTGATACTTCATGGGTTTGTTTAGAGTTGTAGTTTAGAAATCCGAGCTCGTATGCAATTGTCCACTTGCTCCTAAGTATGGGGATTATGATGAAATATTCACTACCTTCTCTATAATACATAAAGTTTCTGTATTCTTATCTAAAGGAACGACATAAAAGTTTCTTTCAAAAATCTTGAAAAAATGCCAAATAGATAATTAAAATAAAGGAAATGGTCTGTTTTGGCTCCTTGATAGTAATCCAAGTATCTTTGATACTTTAGGTTGTGGGGACTAGTTGATAGAAGTATACTGCATGGGGCTACAGAGATATCATGAGTATGAGATAACACTAGGATTTGTTAGGGGGTTTCGGGTTGGTGATTAAGGCGCCTGACGAATCCGAGGGGAGCTACACCTTGGTGCACCTAGCATATATACTCTGGTCTTGAGCATGGGGACTCTGATGTATGTTTGAACAAAAATCATTTCTTAGTCTAGCTAGAGTTCCTGTGTCTTTTATATGAAAATGTCCTGGCATTAAGTTCGTGTGAAGACTGTATATCTTGAATTTTTTTTCCGTCTTTTTTGAAGATGGCGTCCGGAGGAGATGAACGTGAACTGCTAGTGGCCTCTCTCCTCGACAAGATAGCCAGCACTTTCTCCTAACCGTGCTCAACCTTACCCTCCCAACAATAGGCAGAAGCCTTCTGTCTCATGATTCACACCGACAGCCTCGGGTTGTGCTACAAGCGAAAGCTATGTGGCCAGATTGGCAAAAAATAAACATGCCCACAGGGTCCCTACAACGATAACTCATTGTCAGTGATGAGGGTGTGCCCCTATTGCCATCCGCAGTGCATCAGGCGCATTTCGTACGTGCGTGCGCTTCACTTGGCGAGGAACGGCCGGTCCTGATAACGTAACACCAACTGGCCGTCAGTGCCGGCTACCGAGCGAAAGGAGTTCCTGTGGAGCACCATCCAGAGCCCAATTCGAACCTTCCGCCGCAGGGTACCGTAGCAGCGGTAGCCACGACAGGCTAAAGCCAAGATGGGCAAGGCGTGGAAGACCTTCAAGAAGCGAGGCTGTTGACAAAAAAGCGTACGTTGAAGAACTATCTTATGCCCTACACAAGGCAGGACCCTAAGACTTACGTGGTAACTTGGAGTATCAATGGACGAATTTTGTGGAGAGGTGCACGTCGAGGAATTTGGGTGCAGGCGGAGTCAGGCAAAACAGGCGCGCCCAAGGATGCACGTTCACGACCCCACAGCTCGGAAGCGCGGTGGGTATGCGCGCAAAGAGTTAGAATGGAAAACAGAGGACGAGCGGGAAGGCCGGTCTCAGGAGAGTCGCGACCACACCGTTGCTCACCAAATCCCAGAGAGGGCGTCCCAGAACTGGTATCGCGCGAGGGCCAACATCTCGGGCTGATGGCACCATCAACCTTCAACAAAGACCCGAAACCCGTCTAGGTGGTCTGAAACATGCCTGCGACTGTCAGAACTATCGCGCTCAAGCGAACCTTTTCCAAGGGTGCAGTCTAGGTGAAGAGGCTATACTAACCCTCGGCTCTGGAACACGAAGAGCACCGCGGGTCGAACGCGTGGCGTGGGGTGACGGTGTCTCGTGGCAGATGGATTCGCCCGACGATGCGGGTCATACAGGAGTCAAGGAGAGAACGACAGTCAGAGCGTCGAGGGCAGCCGAGCGTGAACGGATGGAGCAGAGCTGATGGAGAGATATACATGCAGGCCTAGATACAGAGGATCGATGCAGGGTCGAGAATCGGGTACGGCAGAGTTAAGAGCAGATGATGCAGTCCGCCGCAGAGCTGAACACAGTCCCGCAAGCAAGCTCAGCCTCACATGCTCGGTGCTTTGAGTAGCTGCGCATGGGTACCGTTGAAGACCGACATAGCCGAAGGCAGTCCTAGAACCAATCCGCTCGATGACACATTCCGGATGACGACCGCGGGCGCCGACGACTTGCACCTGTCCGAGGAGCCGATTCCGTGTTGCAAGACGTCAGCGACAGATATTCCCTGTCGACTACATGTGGTGGTAACTAAGTGCAATCTCCTCGTGCCAGCTTTTTTGGCGCCCACTGACACCTGCTTGAGGCTAGCATGGGGTACTAGCATTTCCATACTGCTGAAAGACGTCGACGGGTGCACGGAGTTCCGTCGTTATATGGATTTAACCACTAACTCTCCAATAATGATTCACAGTATTAATTGTGCTGCGCGAGCTGACAGACGACCAGTAGGTAGATATGTCTTGAATGTGGCGATTTGCTGGCGATTTTTTGAGCTGTTTTCTGGCGATTCTTCGGTGGAGAAGTTACATTTGGAAGATTATAGTTGGAGATAATACTTCTTTGTTGCTTACCAAAGGTTAGTGCATAGTTTTTGATTCAATTCATCCAATAATTTGGTGATTTTGCTTTGTTTATTGGACATTGAGAATATACAATTATATGATCATAATTAGATCGATGGAGATGTTTGAATTATCGTATGGTTCAATGCATTGCAAGATGTGTTAAGGTATTGAAATGTTTAAGGAATTTTGTGGGTAAAAAGAAAAAAATTAATGATGGATTTATTTTTGTGGCTTATTTAATTTTCATATGCAAGAAGTGCTAATTTGGTTAGTTATACATTAGTAATTGAAGAGAGTCGACGCATATAGCTTAGTTATATTAGTCAATTAGTACGGTTAGTTATTTATATTAGTTAGTATTAAGCGGGTTAGTAATTATTTTGATAATTCAGTTAGGTTAGTAATTGAAGTAATGATAAACTAATGTCACGAAGTCGATGCACTTCATATTTTGAACTAAAATTTCAACTTTCCACATGCACGGCTTAGATGGATCGATCGTGGATGTACGGAGCTCGCAACACAGAGGCGTATAGAGATGGAGTGAGAGCATTTATGGCAGCTGCCAAGGCGGACATATTGAAAGAGGGCAGAGCTGACACGTATTGTCCATGCGTAGACTGTGGTAACGTAAGGACTTTCGAGCTCCATCATATTGAGTACCACATCTTCAAGAGAGGTTTTATGGAAGGGTATTCAACTTGGACCAAGCACGGTGAAGATGAAGCCGTAGTATCAGATAATGATATCTGTGCCGATGAAGAAGCAACCGATATGCCATTTGATATCGGCTGTGATTCACATCATGAGAGGTCCGATGATCCCGACTCAATGCCTGAGCTGGAACAGATGCTGCGTGATTTCGAAGGGCACGAAACCGAGGGAGAGTACGAACAATTCCTAGGCTTGATGGGGGCCTCGGAGAAACCGCTATTCGCAGGATGCAAGGCTAAGTTCACTTTGTTATATGCCGTGCTTGAACTATTGAAGCTGAAGGCGAGCAACAGCTGGTCCGACAAGAGTTTCAACGAGTTGTTGGGCCTCCTAGGTGACATGCTTCCGGAGGGGAATGAGTTACCCATAAACACATACAGAGCGAAGAAGGTGCTTTGTCCGTTGGGACTGGAAGTTGAAAAGATACATGCATGTCGGAACGACTGTATCCTATACCGGAAAGAGTTTGCGAAGCTACATTCATGCCCTGTGTGCAAGACTTCTCGGTACAAGGGTAAGATTGGAGTAGAAGGAGCTGACGAATTCGTCGAGGCGACGAAGGGGACTCCTGCGAAGGTTGCTTGGTACCTGCCTGTAATCCCGCGCCTGAAGCGTTTGTTTGCAAACCCGAAGGAAGCAAAACTGTTTCGCTGGCATGAGGAGGAGCGGAAGACGTCCGATGGAAAGCTCAGACACCCTGCCGATGCTATCCAGTGGAGAAACATCGATAGGAAGTATCCCCGATTCGCTGCGGAAAGTAGGAACGTAAGGTTTGCGCTGAGTACGGATGGAATGAATCCATTTGGCAACATGAGCAGCCGACATAGCACCTGGCCCGTACTTCTCAGTATGTACAACCTACCTCCCTGGCTTTGTATGAAACGGAAGTATATTATGATGTCCGTACTTATCGAAGGGCCTAAGCAACCTGGTAACGACATCGACGTGTATTTCCAACCGTTGATGGATGATCTAGAAACACTATGGAACACAGGAGTGCAGGTATGGGATGCGGACAAAAGAGAATACTTCACTCTGCGGGCCATGCTGTTCTGCACAATCCAAGACTTTCCCGCTCTCGGCAACACCTCCGGTCAGACGGTGAAAGGACACAAAGGTTGTGTCATATGCATGGAGAATACCGTGAGCCTAAGTCTCAAGAATTACGGGAAAGTCGTGTACATGGGTCACCGGCGGTTCCTGCCTGTAAGGCACCGTTACCGGAGGTGGAAGTCACAGTTCAACGGGAGAACGGAGAACGGTGCGAAACCAAGGCCAATAAGCGGTGCAGAGGTTTTCGAGAAGGTTAATGATGTCGACGTCGTGCTGGGAAAGGGTCGGAAAAAGAAGGCCGCAGATGAGTCCGCGTACTGGAAGAAGCGATCGGTGTTCTGGGACCTACCGTACTGGAAGGATCTAGACGTCCGGCACTGCATCGATGTGATGCACATAGAGAAGAATGTCTGTGACAGCGTGCTGGGTCTACTGCTAAACATGAAGGACAAGACGAAGGATGGCGTCAAGGCCCGACTTGACATGGTTGACATGGGAATCAGGCCAGAGCTGGCGCCTGTACTACTGCCTAACGGGAAGACATACATCCCCCCTGCCTGTTACACTTTATCCAAGGCCGAGAGAACCGAGTTTTGCAACTTCTTGCATGGCGTGAAGGTTCCGTCGGGCTACTCCGCCAACATCAAGAGGCTCGTCTCGATGCAGGACTTGAAACTAATCGGCATGAAGTCTCATGACTGCCATGTCATGATGACACAGATGCTCCCAATTGCAATCAGGAATATTCTGCCGCCTAACGTCCGAGAATCAATCACCAACCTCTGCTTCTTCTTCAACAAGATCTCACAGAAGATGATGGACGTGTTCGAACTAGATGATCTGGAGTTAGCGGCGGCGGAGACTATTTGTCAGCTAGAGATGTATTTCCCCCCCCCTCTTTCTTCGATATAATGGTGCATCTCATCGTCCACATCGTCCACGAAATCAAGATGTGCGGGCCCGTCTTCCTTCGGAGCATGTACCCGTTCGAAAGATTCATGGGAATCTTGAAGCACTACGTGCGAAACAGGTATCGACCGGAGGGAAGCATTGTCGAAGGTTACGCTGCGGAGGAGGTGGTCGAGTTCTGTGTTGACTACATGGAGTCGAACCAACCAATTGGCATTCCACGCTCTCGGCACGAAGGCAGGCTTGATGGTGTTGGGACCATCGGAAAGAAATCAATAACGGCCGATCAACCTGGTCACGCTCTCGCCCATTTCACAGTGCTGCAACACACGACCGCCATTGCCCCGTACATGGACGAGCACAGGGCAAAGTTAAGGCGGGAGCATCCAGATAGAACCGATGCGTGGAGGACGAGAGAGCATAACAAAGAATTCAACAAGTGGTTCAAGGAGCGTCTTCGTTTAGGTGCCTCTAGCGACATTCTAACCTGGTACGCGAAGGGCCCAACATTCGAAGTCGTCACTTGGCAAGGATATGACATTAACGGATACACATTCTACACTAGAGATCAAGATAACAAAAGCACATTTCAAAATAGTGGGGTCCGCATAGAGGCTTCTGACATGAGCGGTAAACGGAGCTGGTACTACGGGTTCATCGAGGATATTTGGGAGTTGGACTATGTGTACTTCAAATTCCCATTATTCCGTTGCCGTTGGGTCAATCTGCAATCTACGAAGGTCGATAAGTACGGCTTCACAACAGTAGACCTCCAACGTGTTGGATTCAAAGATGACCCCTTCATTCTAGCCAATCAAGCTCACCAAGTGTTTTATGTGACCGACCCGGCGAAGAAAAATCTTCATATTGCCCTACAGAGTAAAAGGAAGATTGTGGGAGTTCAGGGAGTGGTGGATGAGGACGAATACAAGGTCTTTGAAGATGCACCTCCGATGCAACATAGCATTAGAGACCAGATTACCGATGAACCAAACGAAGCGGTGTACGCACGTCAAGATCATCAAGAAGGACTAGAGTTCGAAGAGGGAATGCCTCGCAAGAAGAAAAGGACGAGGAAGCGAAGATAATTTGAGAAGTGCTGATTTTGTTGGTTGAAACATGCAAAGGTTGTAGAATGGTGATATATATATGTGGGATGTTCATGGTAAAGGTTGTAGAGTTGTGCAAACCTTTGAAGCAATGCAATCCTTTGAGATGTTCATGACATTTTTTGAGGAAGTGTTGATTTTGTTGGTTTGAACATGCAAGAAACATGTATGTGCAAATGGTGATGTATTTATGTTGTTGATATCTGTGTGCTGTCAATGTATATGTGATGTTATATTGGTGTTGTATTTGTGATGTTATATCTGTTTGCTGTCAATTCTGAAACTGTGAACTGAATTGTGCAGAAAGTTTAGCAAACCTATCCGAGGCGGTTAGAATTTACCAACCGCCTCCTTTATCTATATCCGAGGCGATTATATCTAAAAAACCGCCTCCGATATGTATATCCGAGGCGGTCAGATAAAAGGAACCGCCTCCGATATATATATATCCGAGGCGGTCAGATGAAAGTAACCGCCTCCGATATATATACGTATCCGAGGCGGTCAGATCGACGTAACCGCCTCCGATATGTATATATCCGAGGCGGTCAGATCCACGTAACCGCCTCCTTTATTCATAATTGGAGGCGGTCAGATCGGTTTAACCGCCTCCGATATGTCCCGTATAAAAACTCAAACAGCCTCACCCGCGCGCACTAACTCCTCCAATTCACCAGCACCCTCGCCTCCGACCCTAGCGCCGCCGCCCCCGTCCAGCGCTGCCTCCTCTGAGCACCGCCGCCTCCGTCCCCGAGCAACGCGGCCGCCTCCCGGAGCACCGCGGACTCCTCCCCCGAGCGGCGGCTTCCCCCGAGCGGCGCCATTCCCCCGAGCGGCGGCGTCCCCCGAGCGGTGGCGGCTTTCCCGAGCTCTTCCCCGACCACCACCGTCGGCCTCTCCTCCTCCTAGAACCGGAAGGTAACTCAAACACAATCCCAATCGAACTAGAGTGCATAAATTGTTTTGGTTCTTGTGCTGCAAAACTTGTTCTTTAGGGTACTTGTTCATGGGAGCACATGGCTATCACTCTTGTGCATGAACACGTGCTCGAAAGTCAATGCATAAAATCAAATTTAGGTGCTATAGGCCACCATTTCATGAACAAAGTCTTTTTTATATAATGGAAGAGTTGTCTCCCCCGGCTTCTGCAACATATGGTACACACGGCCGCATTGGTAGTAGGCAAAGGGCTGTCTGAATTAGCAGTAATTCTAGTTAGCTGATTGATTTTCATATGATACAAGTTTCTTGAAGGTAATGTTTTTATGGATTTGGGAAAGGATATTTGCCTGAATCGGTAAAAGTTCAAGTTGATTGATTTCCATGCGCTTGGATGTATTCCAGCTTTGGTGTAAACAATTTTGATTTTACGTATATAGATATTTTAGGAGTGTGGGTTAGTACCTCGTGCTGGGGCCTAGCCTAGGCATGCATGATGTAGTAGCATATATGTTGATGATTTCCATTCGATGGGCATATTTCTAGTGCAAAATTTATGAAGCTAATCTTGTTAAGAGCTTGATCATTGAATGACAGATTGAATGGTACAGCCTACTTTTGTTTTCCTTGTAGTATGCAATCCAAAACATAAGCTAGAAGAATGGTTCTGTATTTTATTTCTTAGAATTTGAATACCATATGGTACACACGGCCGCATTCAACTTGGGATGGTGCAAACCAACACTGTTCCTCAGTAGGCTCTGGTTGGCACATGACCCATCACAATGACATGTCACCACTTTAGCTCTTACAGTTTAATTACTCTTTACTTGGACACTATCTCATCTCACAACCAACTACAGCAAGGTCATATGACTCTGGTCGTCATGGTCTAAATTGAGCAGCTGCTTGAGTGACTGTCACTCAATCCGCAACTCATTTTAGTCCATGACGACCAGGTTACCTTTGCTTAAGTTGGTACATGTTGAATCCCCATACTCTTCCAAGTAATTAGTTAGTAGAATCTAGAGATTAGGTAGAACTTCTGATAGAACATATCTATGATCATTGAAGTGTTTCCTCCATGTATATGTTTTCAACTGCAAATTGCGTATGTTTTCATCCTCATTAGAATGGAGACGAACTCCCCGTCGGGGTCACCAAGACCGTCGACATCGTCAGGAAAGGGTTCTCGCAAACCAAGGAAGCCATCGGGACGGCCAAAGGGCAGATGGGTAGTGCAGAGCTTGGATCCGGTGACCGGAGTTCCTGAACCGAAAGAAACCCGGAAGAAGTGGAGGACATTATGCGGGGTGGTCGCCCGTTCTAGGGTTAGGATCACCCTCACCGATTGGGGTGAGCTGACACGGGAGGAGCGGAGATCCCTGTTCGAGGAAGTGAAGGGCTCCTTCATGTACCCGGAAGAGGTCGAAGCCGAATTTTACCGAGCTACCATATTGACGGCTGGGAAGTGCTGGAGGAATTTCAAGCACAGGCTGGTGAGAGACTATCTGAAGCAAGAGAAGTCACCTTGCCAGGCATACCCAGATATCTCCGAAGAAGATTAGGCGGAGTTCTGCGCCCTGAAGTCGTCCGAAGAGTTCCAGGCAGATAGCCAGAAGGGGCAGGAGCTAGCCAGGAGGAACAAGCACCCGCATTTTCTCGGCACCTTAGGGTACGTCGGTGCTAGGAAGAAGTGGGCGAAGGAGGACGAGGAAGCGGAGAAGCACGGTGAGCAACCGGTGTTCTCGGATTTCAGCGACAGTCGAATCCGGGACTGGTGCAGGGCGAGGACGAAGGTGGATCCTCGTGGTCAACGCGTCTGGACAAACCCTGGAGACGAGGAGGTCTATCAGAGGAAGGTGGGGCTTAATGAGCAGGCATCTCAAGGGTCGTTTGTGCCAAGTCGGGAGAAAGACATACTATCCGAGGCCATCGGCACCAGAGAGCCATTTGGACGCACCAGGGTTTCGGTAATCTCGCAACGTGGAGTAAAGCCTTCACTAGGGACATGCAAGAGGCACGCCGGTAGAGGAAGCGAGCAAGAGCCGAGCAGATGAAAGCGGAGATACAGTCATCCCTTGAGGCGCAGTTTGAGGAGAGAATGAGGGCGATGGAGGAGAGGCTTTCAGCACAGTACCTGTAGGATAGGGCGCCAGTCGCAATTAGCCCGGGTGCCCACCGCAGTAGCTGCGCCTCAGGTGCCGAGGATTGTTCTCCCGTCGACCAGATTGGGGGTCCGACAAGGTGCAAGATGCAGATGCAATTCGCTACGATGAACTTCTCGATGGACGCCGCGTACGGTCAGGTCTGGCCATCTGCTCCTGGAACGGTGATACACGGTGTCCCGTTAACGCCAGGCTTCGCGCGAGTGCAGGTCGAGTCAATCAACCCGACCTTTGTTAACTGTCCCTTGCCGAACGCGCGAGATACTGATGAGATGCAGTTGCTAAGCGACGCGGTCGGGTCGTTCGTCCAGTGGCCGAAGAAGGACATAGTCCTGGAATCAGCACCGAGCGCACCGTCTGTTCCTCCATGCTCGCCGGATCAAGGGATGCTCAGCTTTTCACCGGTGGTTGCTCGATCTCCGCCGGAGGTTTCGAGGCAGCTCGTCCTTCCTCAGCCACTGCTGAGCCTGCCACATGTCGAGCTTCCACGTTGTTCGCTACCCCCTCAACCCTTGGCACTACCACCAGTGGAGAGCTCACGGCCAAGCCGTGTTCGAACGAAGAGTCAAGGGGCCACATCCAAGCTGAAAGTATAAAAAGCCAAGAAGTCTGCTTCAAAACAGGCGGCTGATGTGGAGTATCCTTTGGCGGAGGTAGCTCACAAGCACGTGCCGGGACAACCTATGGTTGACGCTGACGTGAACCTGGGCTTAGCCTACCGGACGCTTCATGACCATTATCTCGATATGTCGAACAGGCCGTTCCCAAATACAAGAGTCGGCGTCGTAGTCCACTTCACGGAGGAACATTTCAAGCATCGCCAAGGGAATATGTTTCCCGTGGATTTCTCGGACATCTTCAACATGATGCACTTCCGTGAGCTGGACACCAGTCTCATGAGATGCTTCACGCTGTAAGTCCTTACAACACAGCACCTATTTGTTTTATCACCGCTAAATGCCTGTAATGTAAGTCGTTCTTCTCCTATACTCAGATACATGATTGATCTTAGCGAAAGAAGAAGGCTTAAGAACTTTGTGGGGTTCGGCGACCCACATTTGATCTCGGCCCAATCCATCACGACAGATAAGAGCATGGTGTGGGATTACGTCGTGCATTTACTCCATGAGTACTCCGCACGAGATTCCATTCAGGTTGCCTATAACATCGGGTAAGCCACATCCTTTGCAAATTCTCATGGTTCGACGGCTAAACATGTAATAACTTCGTATCGTATAATCAGGGGCCATTGGATCCTCCTCGCGATCGTGCCGAAGTGGAATAAGGTATGGTACCTTGATTCCATGAGGCGTAGCATTGACTACCGCAAGCAAGGGTACGTGGACATCATGCGTCTACTCGACGAGTGAGTACCAAAACTTTCTACTTCGTCCATGCCTATTCTGTCTTCTTCACAAAGGAAACGACAGTTCGATGCTAATTGTTTTGAATCACCTAGAGCATTTGACACGTACGTCAAACATGGAGGGAGGCACAAGGAGGTCAAGAAAGGAGTGGCCGTCGAGTTACGTCATGACTCAAAGTTTAAGGTATTCCGTAATGTCCTTGACTCCTCGAACTAATGCCATCATACTTCTGCCCTCTATACCTAATCGATATTCCTTTTGTAGTGCCGGCAGCAGCCCGAAGGGACCGACTCCTGTGGGTATTACGTGTGTTTCCACATGCTAGCCCTTTGCAGCAACCCAAAGTACGGAGATCTAGCGGTACGAAACCATCGCCACTAACTAATGTCTAGTGTTTAATCATGCTATTCGCCCTGAGTGTAAGCCTCATGTTTTCAGGGAGGGGCGCAAACCATGGGAATCAAACAGTTGGAAGATATGGACATGTCCCAGATTCGGTCGCACATCGCTAGCTTCCTAAACAACGAGGTCATTAGTCCCCAAGGACGCTTCGGTTCCTCGGAGGCATGCTAGGAACTTAGGATTGCGACTAGTTAGATCATTACTTAGGTTTCTAGTTAGGTCATTACGTACTTCATTGGTTGCGGAGTTGCTACTTCATTGGTTGCAAAGTTGTAGACTTTGTAGTTATCTTTCGAACTTGTGGTTTCAAATGACAAGTGCACTTGATGTTTGTAAATGTCGTTTACTTTTTCTCTCGGTGCTAATGTATATATGGGTGTCAAATAATTCTATCTTTTTCTTATGAATGTCACTATTTAACAAATGAGACTTTTTTATCAACAGCTATCGTGTACGGAGGCTGCGGCGAGTGGTTCTATTCATGTCAAGATGTTTACTTTTTTGAATTTGATCAATATCATGGATGTGAATTGAGTATATGTCACAAATGAACAAGTTTTGTAATATTACTTATATGTGTATGTATGTGAATGTCTGAAGTTTATGTCTTGTGATTGATGCGAGAATGAATGATTGAATAGTGTGCTATGTAAATCTGTTGTGGACGTGCTGTGCTATAGAAAATTCATATGAACTGTTTGCTTTTTCAGGGAGGCTAGTAAATCAGGCTGAAATAATGCCTGTTTAAAACCATATCCGAGGCGGTTGCAACTTATCTACCGCCTCGGATATCTCTAATGGAGGCGGTTAAGCTATCCTCACTGCCTCGGATAAGAGAGTTATCCGAGGCGGTTACGTTATTCTGACTGCCTCGGATAACAACTTATCCGAGGCGATTAAATTATTCTGACCGCCTCGGATAACTCCTTATCCGAGGCGGTTAAATTATTATGACTGCCTCGGATAAGGAGATATCCGAGGCGGTTTAATAAAATGTAACCGCCTCCGATTATTACTATCCGTGGCGATTGCCGCGTTTCAACCGCCTCGGATAAGTCTAATCCGAGGCGGATGCATAACCGCCTCCGATGCATGCCCCTCATATCCGCAACCACTCCATCGAGGCGGTTGCTATAACCGCCTCGGATATGCTATTTCAACCGCCTCGGATATGGATTTCTGTACTAGTGTTTGCTGAATGTTAGGTTCATTAAGCCAACAAGTGACAGGGAAGTGTAGGTAGGGTGGCAAGCTCATCGCCTGGCCATGGGTATTGGAGGAGGGATAGATAGAGTGGTGAGTGAGGTGCACGTGGATGCAGGGAGGAGAAAGAAAAGGGAAATGTGAACGGATATAACAATAAAGAGAGAGAGAGAGAGAGGGGAGCTGTCAAGGTGAAAGAACCTCCTGCTGGAGAAGAAGGAAAGATGATAGGTCTGCAAGAGCATATATTTGAGTAACACCTTTCTTTGAAGAATTCCAAAGTTTATAGATTTACGGCAAGGTAGATGATATCCATGGACATTTGTTAAAATATAACAAGAGAGGGGGGGGAGCTGTCAAGGTGAAAGATGAAAGAATATGAGACTAGGATTGAGTTGAGGGAATTGCACAGCGCTCCAGGGCCAGCATGTTGTATATTTATATGCAGTTGATTACAAAGATGTGCACTTATCTAACCGTAATTAGTTAGAGAAGATTCAAACCAAACTAACTAACTAACTCGACAGATATTCAGATAAGCATACATTTTATCACCCTCCCTCAATCTCAACTGGCTCAGGGAGGTTGAGGGTGCGTCTACATGCCTGAAACAAAGGCAGCGGCAGTGGCTTTGTGAATATATTGGCAACTTGATCTTTGGACGAAATAAACCTGATCTGTAGTTGCTTCTGGGTGACTCGCTCTCGAATGAAGTGGAAGTCAACCTCGATATATTTTGTTCTTGCGTGGAAGACAGGATTGGAGGACAGATAGGTGGCCCCAATATTGTCACACCAAAGAACAGGCGATTGCTGCTGATGAACCCCAAGCTCACGAAGTAAGGATTGAACCCAAATGAGCTCAGCTGTTTTGTTGGCCACGGCCTTATATTCTGATTCCGTGCTCGACCGAGAGACGGTGGCTTGCTTGCGGGCACTCCAGGCAATTAGATTGCCACCATAGAAGATGGCATGGCCCCTCGTTGAGCGCCGATCATCAACACTGCCCGCCCAGTCAGCGTCGGAGAAGGTGGAAAGAAGAGTTGAGGATGTCGGCCGAAGTTGCAAGCCAGCACCGATGGTGAACCGAACATAGCACAGGATCCGTTTAACAGCGGACCAATGACTACACCATGGCTCATGAAGGTATTGGCAGACCTTGTTGACGGCAAACGACAGATCTGAACGGGAGATAGTGAGGTACTGAAGACCACCGACGATGCTTTTGTATTTAGTAGTGGCATCCGCGGGCAATACATCGCCATCAGTACTGGACAGCTTCTCGGAAGAAGCCATGGGAGTATGAGCGGGTTTGCATTTGAGCATGCCTGCCCGGGCAAGGAGCTCAAGGGCGTACTTGCGTTGGCGAAGGAGAAGATTGGCAGAAGATCGAATGACCTCAAGGCCAAGGAAATAGTGCAAGGGGCCCAAATCTTTGACAGCAAAGGCAGACCAAAGTTCAGTAATAAGGCACGGAATGGCGGAAGGAATGGAGCTGATGACAATAATGTCGTCGACGTAGACGAGTAGGTAGACGGTGACACCAGGCCGATGGAGAATGAACAGAGACGTGTCGGCCGTCGATGGTGCAAAACCAAGAGTTCCAAGAACGGAGCTTAACCGAGCATGCCAAGCACGAGGCGCTTGTTTCAAGCCATAGAGAGCTTTAACAAGGCGGCAATGGTGATGAGGTCTAGTTGGATCTTCAAACCCGGCTGGCTGCTTCATGTAAACTTCTTCGTCGAGGAAACCATTGAGAAAGGCATTTTGGATGTCGAGTTGATGCAGGTGCCATCCACGGGAGAGAGCCAAGGTGAGAAGCAACCGAATGGTGGTGTGCTTCACAACAGGGCTAAATGTCTTGTCATAATCAAGGCCATGGCGTTGCTTGAATCCTTTCGCAACGAGCCAAGCTTTATATCGCTCAATGGTCCCATCCGCATGATGTTTGATCTTGAAAACCCATTTTGAATCGATGAGATTAATGCTCGGTGATGGAGGGACTAGCTTCTAGGTGGCGTTTTTGAGCAAAGCTTCATATTTGAGTTTGATCGTAGCTCGCCAGTGCGGAAGACTCAAGGCCTCACAAAAATCGCGAGGTTCAGACTGCAGACGTGTTGCGGCATGGCTCATGCACACGGCAGACCACGCGATGGTGCCATCGGTCCGGAGCTTGGGCACAGTGATGCCACGCTGAAGCCGCGTGACGGGGCCTGATGCGGCAGTAGGCAGAGCCAGCTCCACAGGAACTAGTGGCTCAGGTTCTGCAACGGCGTTGATGGGAAGAGCTGCCTTAGGAGACGCCGGCACGGGAACCGCGGGATCGTTGGCGCCAGGAGCCGCGTCGTCGTGGTCCGCAGGAGCCACGGGGACGTGGACGTTGATAGCTGCATGGGTTGGATCATCGTTGGCACTATGCACGTCGGGCACCTGATCATGTAGCACCGCATGATCACCAGGATCCGCTACATCGTCCGAGATTGCTTCAAGACGAGCGCCTCGTCCAAGTCCTACACCATGATTAGGAAGCAAAGCAGGTGTATATGCAACATCTATAAATTGGTCAGAAGAAAGTAGAGAGGATTCAGAGAAAGGTGGAGTGGAATCGGTGGTAGACAACTTGGAGAAAGGGAAGCAATTTTCATCAAAAATGACATCACGGGAAATATAAACGCCATTAGAGGGAACATGGAGACAGTTGTACCCTTTATGAAGAGAACTGTAACCCAAGAATACACACTGTTTAGATCGAAAATGCAACTTCCGGGTGTTATATGGTCGAAGATGGGGCCAACAAGCGCACCCGAATACTTTCAGAAAGGTATAGTCTGGGGTTTCGCCAAGAAGGCTATGAAGGGGAGATTGCATCTGAGTGACGTGACTAGGGAGTCTGTTGATAAGGAAACACGCAGTGGAAAAGGCATCGCTCCAAAAATGCAATGGTAAAGAGGCATGTGCAAGGAGTGTAAGACCAGTTTCGACAATGTGTCGGTGCTTGCGCTCAGCAGTGCTGTTTTGCTGATGAGTATGAGGACAAGAGACATGATGTGATATGCCAAGGTTTTGGAAGAAGGGATGTAGTTTTTCATACTCCCCTCCCCAATCAATTTGCACATGAATGACCTTGCGATTAAGGAGGCGTTCAACATGTTTTTGAAATAGAATGAACACACGAAAGACATCAGATTTATGTTTGATCAAATACAGCCAGGTGAATCGACTATAAGCATCAATAAAGCTCACATAAAATCTGTGACCACTAATGGAAGTTTGAGCAGGGCCCCAAACATCTGAAAATATAAGCTCAAGAGGAGCTATAACTACATGGCTTGATAAAGGAAACGGCAATTGATGACTTTTGCCTTGTTGACAAGCATCACAAACTGCTTTATGGTGGACTGACTCAGATGGTAACGCATGACTATGAAGAACATGTTGAACAATTGGTAAAGCTGGATGACCGAGGCGACAATGCCACTTATCACGTGACACCTTGACACTGCTGAAAGCTTGCTTGATGGTGGGCACATCAATGGAGTAGAGTCCACCGTGACACCAACCTCTAAGAAGAACGTTCCTTGTGTCCCGATCCTTTACAAGAAATCATTAGGATTAAATTCAACAAAGACGTTATTATCACGAGTAAGTTGATGAATAGATAAAAGGTTGCGTGTAACTTTAGGAACATGGAGGACATTGTTCAGATGCAACGGCTTAGATGTGGTAGTTGGAAGAATAGATTGACCAATATTATGAATGCGCATACCTGAGCCGTTCGCAGCATGAACTTGATCCTTGCCGGAGTAGTGTTCCTTCATGCTGAGTTTGTCCAGCTCACCGGTGAGGTGATCGGTTGCCCCCGAGTCAGCATACCAGGCAGTGTGCACCGCATAGGAGGCAGACTGTCCTTGGTTTGCCATTGCCATTGTGATCTGGCGCTCCGTTCCACGCCTATTGTTCCTAACACCAAGAAAATTACGGTCGAACCTCTTGTAGCAGCGCGAGGCAATGTGGCCGACCACGTCGCACAGCTGGCAGACGGGCCGGTTGCCGGTGTTCTTCTTGTTGGCGTTGGTGCTCGTGGTCGAGGAAGATGGCGCCTTGGTGTTGTTGTAGTTGGAGTACATCGGCTTGGCTTGGGGCGGCGTGTCCTGGCGGTACGTCCGTCCGCCACCGGAGTGGTACGCCGCGTTGGCTGCGTGAATGTCAGAGTGAAGCGCAGCCTTGCGGGTCTCAATCCGATGCTCGGTGTTGAGGAGTTGGGCATAGAGGTCCCTGGGTGACATTGGAATCGTGTGTGCCATGACAATTTCAAAAAAACACGTCATAGTCTGTGTTGAGGCCATCGAGGAGATAGCCAACGAACTCTTCATCGCGGAGCAGATTCCCAATGGACATGAGAGTGTCCGCAAGAGCCTTCATCTTGTGGAAGTACTCCGCGGCGGACAGATCTTGCTTCTTGAGCGTAGCCATCTGTCCACGAAGCTGCATCGATCTTGCAGTAGAGTGGGAGGCGAAGCTGCTTTCCAGGGTTAACCAAGCTTCCCTGGACATTGCCGCAAAGAGGACCATGCTGACCACCCCCACAGTCATCGACGAAACAATCACTGAGAGGATGGCCTGATCCTGTTGAACCCAAGTTCGATACTCTAGATTTGCGGAGGTTTGAATCACGCCGCCTTCTACCATGATGGAGACCAAGGCGTCAGGACACGGCGTCGTTCCGTCGACGTAGCCCATCAGAAGATGGCTCCTTAGAAGAGGAATCACTTGGGCGCACTAGAACAGATAGTTCTCCGCCGTTAACTTGACAGTGAAGAGATGTGCGAGATTGATCGGCCCCGTTGAGACGACACCAACATTGCCGGACGGGGTGCTGATGAGTGCACCGGTGAGGGTGCCGCTATTAACAGCGGGGGTCGTCATCGCGTGGCTAGATCTATTCAAGCTCTGATACCATGAAAGAATATGAGACTAGGATTGAGTTGAGGGAATTGCACAGTGCTCCAGGGCCGGCATGTTGTATATTTATATGCAGTTGATTACAAAGATGTGCACTCATCTAACCATAATTAGTTAGAGAAGATTCAAACCAAACTAACTAACTCGACAGATATTCAGATAAGCATATATTTTATCAAAAGAACCTTCTGTTGGAGAAGGAGGAAAGGTGATAGGTCTGCAAGAGCATAGATTTGAATGACGTTTTTCTTTGAAGCACTCCAAAGTTTATAGATTTGCGGCAAGGTAGATGATATCTGTCGGACCCCAGATTCCATAACAGAGAGTCTTAAGAGGAATCACTCGCTAAGTCCAAACGTCAACCCCGACCAAACTCTAGGGTGTCGATTCCCAGAGGAGTGGAGTGATATGGCTTGGAATAGCCCGAGACGTCAACCCCAAGCTTACTCCGGCAAATTAATGCACAGAGCAGTAGGGTGATATGGTCTCCTCACTCTTTCCCACTGAGCCGAAACATCAACTCCGACCTCGTCCCGGCAAATTAATGCGCGGCTCGAGTAGGGTGATATAGTTCCCAACCTCTCAGTGGAGAGTCACTTCACAGGAGTGATTAAACTTAATAAATCTATGTTAAATCCTACCTGCATCATGCACTTCAAACATACACGCATTGTACACGATACGACAAACCAGTATCACAACAGAGACTCTACGACCGAAACTGCAATAATACTAGTTGTTCAGAAACTTAACAACATATACACAACAAAATTTATTTACACAGCGGAAGTTTAAGTTGGCTGAGAAGCCTGAGGGTAGGGTCAAAAGTGGCGGCAGAACAAACCGAGCTGCCGAACCTAGGGCAGGACCACTGCCCGGGATCACCAGCGACTAGTCGATGTCGGCATCGATCTCAACGTAGAAACCATCCACTGCGGGAGTGGTTTCCTCTGCACGAAAATATTATCAACAAATGCAAGGTGAGTACAAAATGTACTCTGCAAGACTTACAAGGGGAAATTAATAATAGATGCATCAGGTATCAAGAAGAGGCTATTTGTGGACTATTTTGCAGAAAGCTAATTTGTTCTTCGAGAATACCTGTGAGTGGATTAAAATCCGTCTACTGGAATACTTTGTAAAGGAGATGAGCTGAAACTGCATAGTAAAACCTAAAGCAGACCATTGAACACAGAAAACCCTCAACCTTTCCTTGACCACCGGGGAGGAACGATCGCTAATACCACGTCCTTAGAGTTGGCAAGTTTTAGATTAAGGTTGTAATTGTCTAATTCGATGTGGATTCTTACCAAGCTGTCCATAACCGTGGACACGGCTATTCGAGTAGTTCAAACCCTGCAGGGGTGTACATCTTTTTCTACACGTATCAATCGACTCTTAATGCTACCATGTACACACTTCACGAGGTGTGCTAGCAGAGTGTGATTGAACACGACCTTTACAATGCTTTCGACTTAGGTATGAGCCGCCCTAATGGGCTAATCCGCGTACGACAGTTCGGCCGATACTTCAACACGGTCCCACTAGTTGTGGTAGGTGATACATCCCCGGTCCCGGACCGTGTGTAACCCTCACTCCTATATTGTTGCACCACACCACCTTCTTTTCCACTCACCCAATACATGAAAACGGCAAACTATGCGGCTCATCACCTAAGTCTAGACAAATTATTCGGTCGGGGGTGGCCCATTATACACCCGTGTAGTAGTACGCAAATCTTAGTTCGAAAGGACACCGGGAACCGATCCTTGTGGGATGAACGAGACAACCCACCATGCTCCGAGCATGGCCTCCCGTCTAAGCCCGATTGTTATTAGTCAGGTGTATTAAGCATTTCCCCGGTGAGCACCCACCTATCCTCTAACCCATTCTGAGTGTTGTGTTTTGTCTGCCATCTAAGGAATTACGACTTTTACACCTCGAAGCAGGTCTAAGCATCAATAGATATATAAGCATTCGTAAGCAACAAGTAATTCTACTCTAAATAGGTTGGGAGGGTCGGTGGTGTTGATTGAGCGTCAAAGTAAGTTTTATGCAAAGAATAGGGCTAGCACTTAGCATAAATTATCAGTTGAACGCATGCGATAAGATTTGAAAACAAATAGTAATTTAAAAGTAATAGGATATCCGCAATATGTTCAAAGGGGCTGCTTGCCTTGCGGTTCCGCTACTAAGTTCTGTTCCTGCTCAGGATTATACTCGTCGAGATCTTCCGGTCCTATCGGAAAGAACGAAAACACCGGACAAAACAGACGCAATAATGAATACCACGATGCTGAACATCGGCATGAATTGAAATGTATGCCATGACCTAAAGAATACAAAATAGAGACTAATGCAGGTGGAATCGATTTAATCGGAGTCCGGACGCTCGAGATATCGCAATCCGAATTTCTTCGGCTAATCGGGGAAACCATAATTGAAGTTTTTAGCCAATTTCATTTTTTGGCATGCAAACATGGATGAAAATGATATATTTGAGTAGCTCTCATTTTTCTGAACATTTTGATATATTATTTGCATTTTTCTGATAAAGTATGCATTTTCTATGAATTTTATAAGATTTAAACCATTTAAATCCCCCTTTTGTATTTTTCTCAGTAAAGAAATATAATATTAAATCATATAATACCTTTATTACTCAGTCAATATTAACCTCAGAGGCTGACAGTGGGCCCCTCGGTCAACTCGGGTCAAAGTTGACCGAGTCAATGACAAGTGGGGCCCACTTGTCATATTATCCTTTTTCTTTTAATCTTTTTCTTAAATTCTGACGTGCGGGACCCGGCTGACAATGAGACAAATTAATTCACTCATTACACACACTGTTAACTATTAATGACAGTCATTAAACACTCAGTTAACATTAATAGTTAATTATTAGCATTAATTACACTTAGCATTTAATATGCTACTAATTATGCCCTAACTAACCTAACTACCCTAACTAACCGGCCGGGAGGCCACTGCCTGGGCCCGGCCGACGGGGGCTCGGCCGGCCGTGGCGCTGTTGGGGACGGCGGGGTCCCGGGACGGCGGTGAGGTGGCGAGGGAGGTGGGGAGAAAGAGGCGGCGAGGCTGGCGGTGGCTCACCGGCGACGAGGCCGAGGACGGCAAGGTGAGGGACGGCGGCGGAGCTCGGGCTTGGCGGCGCTTCGGTGGCGGTAGACGGAGGCGGCGACGGGGCTGGTAGCCGACGACGAGAGCGGCCGAGGCGACGTCAGGGAAGGGACGGCGGGGCTTGACGAAGGCGGAGGTGACCGGTGCGAGGCGACGAGGCGGAGCTCCGGGGAGGCGACGTCGGGGCGGCGAGGCGACGAAGGGGCCGAGGCGAGCGGCGGAGCTCTGAGGCACGGCGAGCTCGGTGTTGGAGGCGACGGCGCGGCGGCCGGAGCGACGGGCAGACGAGGCCGAGGCGGCTCTGGTGGTGAGGGTGATGGCGAGGAACTTAGGCAGTACGGCGGAGGGGAACAGCGAGGCGGAGCGGCGCGAGCTCGGGTCGGTGATCGGAAGCGGCGGCGGAGCCGGAAAACGGAGGAGCTTGAGGCGGCGGCGAGGAAGGGGCGACTGAGGTGGGGCGGAGCCGGCGACGAGGAAGGCGGGTAGGAGGCGAGGGGCTCGGAGGCGAGGCGGTGCTCCGGGGCTTCGGCTCCAGTGGCGGCGAGGTGGCCGGGACGGCGACGGGAACGGAGAAGCGGAGCCGGGACGGAGTGGCGACGACCAAGGCGACGACGGGGCGGCCGGAAGGAGCTCGGTGGCGGGAGAGAAAAGTGAGGGAGAGAGAGGGCGCGGAGCGGCCGAGGGGGACGGGTTTTATGGGGAAGGCGGGCGGCCGGAGGTGGCGAGCGGGGAGCTCGGGCACTCGCCACGCGGCGGGAGAGAGAGAGGAGCGGGGAGAGGAGAGAGGAGGGAGGAAGAAGGAGGCGGGCGGGCAGGCCGGGGCGGGCCGCTCGGGTGGCTAATGGGCCAGAGGGAGGAGGAGGCCCAGTGGAGGGGGGAGAGAGGCCGAGCGGGCCGAGCGCGGGAAGGGAACGGGCCGGGGAGAGAAGGCCCGTCCGGGGGGAGAGAAGTTTCTATTTTTTCTTTTCTTTTCTGTTTTCTATTCCTTCCAAAATTCATTTGAATTGCATTTGAATTAATACCAAAGCTAATTTTGATTATTCAAAATTTTGCCCACTAACCTATAAGCGAAAAATGTATCATTTAGGATATAATTCCGAAGTACTTTTGCTCAAGAGCTTTTAACCCAAAGTTTGGAATTCCTCCTAACCCTCATATGCAAATTAGGGTTGATTTTCCTCGACGATTTGAAAAATTCAAATTTCCTCTCACTTTTACTTTCATGAATGCATGCCATGGTGCACAAACAACAGGAATTAAATCGGGGATTTTACAATATCCATGGATATTTGTTAAAGATAAATAATGCAAAGATCCCAAATATCACAAAGGTCGTGGAGCCAAGCAACACTTAAATACCATAAAAGATTGATTAAAGTGTGATGAATAATAAATAATAATAAACAAAAATAAATGTATAATAAATTAAAAACTAATCATTGCTAAATGGTATGTGTATGTTTTTTTTAAGATTTATTTGTAGTTAATAATAAATCTAATAATATATGAATTATGTGATTAAAACTTGTAAAATCACTTTTCAAGTCAGTTTTATATCATATTATTTATATATTATTAAATTAATTATTGGTTAAAGATAAATCCTAAAAATATATACGTCTAGAGGGAGTATTTGATTCTTATGATATGAATAGATCTGTGGGTATTCGTTTCACGCATAGCTGTAGAGTAGAGTTACGTAATCTCAATGAATAAACAATAATGGCAGAAATTATAAAGCTCATGACAAAGATGGGTAATATGTTCGTAAGGGCGGTGCATCCCTGAATCATACGTGCCGAGAATCCTTACACACATACACTATTATTCAATCCTAATGTCAATAATTCATGATTCATTAATATAATTAAGGTAGATATTACTGAACCAGAGCATCAGCGTTTCTTGACTACACCATGGTTCTTTAGAAGAGACGTATCGGAGAAGCTTGCTTCTTTATCAACAGATAACTTGGATACTACCCTTGCTAGTACTTTTATTACACACATTTACCTTTATCAATCATCGAAGCATCGTGTCACTGGCGAGTGTTTTAGATCGAGGCACGCCATACAAAAACTAATAGTAGAATGTGACGATCAAAATGTGAATATACCTTTGATCTCAGAACAATACGTAATATCGCTATAGTACTGTATCTTTTATTAGACTACTCACACATCGTATCAATGATCAAGAGCATAATGATATACTCCGTCCCCTTTCCAAATATATCGTTTTAGGTATAAGCATGAGAATTAAAGAGTAAACTTAAATGATCATCATACTTTTCTCTTACTTTAAGTAGACACTAATTATTCTCTTACTCAACTTTTCTTTGTTTGCAGATGTTGCTATTACCATATGTCTTCATTTTATTATCTATACTAATCTGAGATGCTTAATGCGTCATCACCTACCGCTTGAAGATAGCGGAGTAGATGTCGGAGATAGAGTAGAGCCGAGCCGATTTAGAGCCGAGGGGCAGAGGAGAGAGGGAAACGAGGGGAGGAAGATGATACATTTTCTTCTAATATGGTGAAAGTGGAGAAGAAGATAAGGGAATTAGAGGGGTGAGCGTATTGGTCGTCTGAGAGAGGCAAGCGAGAGGAAAACTTCGGAGCTTATCGCGCCGGTGGCCAGAAATTATAGGTCATATTTGACTCACTCATTCGTAAAATATAAATATCTTTTTAGATAATATCTTTACACATCTCTTTATATTTTTCTCTAGGAATATGTGACATGTAATCAGTACATTTTTTTAAATAAAAAGTCTGTTGGGCATGTGAATCTGCATCTCTTACAATGCCCACACAATCAACGTTGCCCGCCGCGGAGCAATTAGCTTGACTGCGCCAATGAGTACATATCCATTTACAGGTCTTATCCCACATTCATAATAGCAAATGTTGCCATCAAGTTTGTCAGTGTTCTTAAGCAAGGATTATTATGTCTGTTTGGTATGATTACAGGTGCACTTGGGGTGTGCCGAAGCATAATCATGAATAGCTACTCTGTTTTTATTTATTTATTATTTCCGACACAGCGTGCAATACATAACTTTGACCATTATCTTTTTTTTAGTTACTCTTCTGTTCCTAAACAGAGTTTGAACCGTACATTTCACAATGGTGGATCCAAAACATAAACGACTTAGGTGGACCCTACATGTATGTATAGTCAGTGGGCTTAGGCATTCAAGGTCACACCTATATACATATGCGTTATGTAAAGGAGAAATGGACCAAATCTCCCGAGCAACTCCTAGCTCCACTTGGTGCGCCCCTGAAATTGTAGAAGTAATAAAATAATGATATTAAAAAAATAATTTATGGCAATTATAATGATACCATTATCATCTTAACAAAATAATTTCTTACGTGTTGCTAATTAAAGTTAGAGAAGTCTGACTACACACTTTTTACAACGTCATCAATTTTCAATTATAGTATATGTTACTAAAAATATTTTAACATATAATAGGTTGGAGTTACTTTTCATGACAAATCTAGTGATATAATTTCCACATAATAATTATAAATAAAATACTATATGTTGTTGAAATATGGTATGACTTATATTCTAAACCTATTAGGATTTACAGACATGTGTTATAAGAAAATCCAAAAAAAATACTAAGAATGGAAGTCCTCATTACTTTGGAAGAGACTATGTGAGAACCTATTGATGAGGATATTCTCATTGTGGTTACACCCTCACGGCACCTAAATAGGTATCGGAGCCGTGAGTGCCAGAAATACAAGGATCATTCACTAGAGCTCGTGCATGACAACTAAACTATTAGGTACTTTCGTTTCTCATTACATCTAATACTTTTAAGAACGTCATGGTACTACCTAAGTCTTGTGATATTATTGTACTCAGGAATAAATGCAAGGACTTGAGAGTGAGACAATGGAGTAGAAGCAAAGGAGGATCCTCAAGTGATGACTTCAAGACCTTGAAGCCCCTATGACGACATGAAGATGATGACTGGAGAAACCTATTTGAAGATCAATTGAAGTTTCGGTCAAGAATAAGAAGAGTTAAACACTTAGTCATATTTCAATGTGGCTCTACGCACCTATTTTATATTTTCAGGCCAAATCTTCGTAGGACTTTGAGTCCACTGTCTAGGAGCCGTCAGGAAACAATTTCATCCAGGCCGGTTTAAACTGACCTTTTGGCCGGTCAGACCGACCCAACTGACTTAGGTCGGTTCGAATCCGAGCCGGCCCAAGGGTCATTTTCCACCTATATAAACCCCTTGGACGCCTCTGTCCTTGGCAGATTTCTTGAGCATAGTTTTAGCCTAGGGAAAACTACATTGTTTTTCAGTTGAGTCGGACGACCATTCGTCAAGACTACTTTGTGGACAGTTGTACTTCATCTACATTTGTAATTTCAGATTGCTTATCTCTTGCTCTTGCTTGCGATTGCTTGTAGGAATTGAACCTAGTGCTCAGGTTGATCGTGCTTTTAGCAAGGTCAATAACCCTCCAAAGTTGGTTTAGCGATGGCTAAGACGTGCTGTCATTGTATGGTGTAGTCGGATCGTCAAAGTCGTCTCCACCAAAATTGATACCTTTGTTTTCTTTGAAAGTTCGGGACACCCTTAGTGCCATCAGGTGGTATCCAAGCAAACCAGATTGCTCATCGAGAAATTTACTTTTACCGCAGTTTTAGTTTACATCTTTTTCATATCATACACATATAGCAAAAAATATATAGTATTAGTTCATCCTTCTCCAAACTAATCTAAGCCTCTAATTTCAATCTACTACTTTACATTGTTGAATTTCTGCTACATTAGTCGTGTTGAGTTGCTAGTATAAATTGGTTCATAGTTAGATTTTTCCTACTAGTCTTTTTGGTGTTTTTGTCATCTACTGCAGGTCGGGCTCCAACTTCACCAGCCGGTCTAACCATCCTTGCGTGCCACGATGACTCTGTGCTCCACCGCCGTTCCTCGTTGCCCCTCGTCATCTCCTTCGCACGTCACTACCACCACCCCTGCCAATTTACGTGACACCCAACTCGCCGTCATCGGTGTCGGCCGCATCACCCGCTAATACGTCCAAAACATATCATATTATTTTGAGTTTCATGATGTCTTTTCATAGTATTTCTATTATATACTTTAATTGATTTTCCGTATTATTTAATAAACTACGAGACTACCAGATTTTCCCTCTTATTTTGTGTATATGGGAAAAACATCATAAAAACAACAAAATCCAGTGCATTTGCAAATGTTCTATAGGGGGATTACTTCACATGAAAGGGCGTAGACAGCGGAGCCACCACGTGGCAACGAGGCAGGCTGCCATAGCCCCACCTGCCATGACAAGGTGCTACATGGGCCTGTGGAGGCTCGGCCGCCCCCGTCGTTTTGGGTACATATTCTTTTCTACTTCGAAAAACCTTCCATTAAGGCTTTTCTAGTTGTACAGAATGTATCGTGTCGCGAAGGATGGACAAACATTGGGACAGACTCGAAGGTTCCCACCAGGAGCCCTAGTTTTCATCTTCACCACCACCACAAAATTCCACCATAGATTCATCCATTTAGCAAGCCTCCATAATTAGTTCCACCAAGATTGGTTTGTAACTTGGTACTCATCACTTTATGGATTCAATATTTTATTCGTTGATTTGCATGATGTGTGAGTAATCCATCGAAATTACTTGATGAGGACATGACCCCATGGATACACCCGCTGTCACCTCTACTTTCACTACTTCAACTACGTCTGCTGCTGAAGCTACAAAGAACAAAAGGAGGTCCATCAAGATCTTCAAGAACATGCGAGGAGTCAAGTTCAAGATCTCGGGAGGAGCAGGAAATGAAGCTCATGTGACATTTACCATGTACCACATGAATTAGTGTTGTATAAGGAGCTCTCTGTCACACCCTGATCTTCAGCATCCCGAATTTTTGAAAACCTAAAACCTAAGACGCGTATATGCGTATATGTTTCAATCATGTTGCATGTCCATTTAGGGTTTCAGTTTTTCTCGAGGCATGACATTTCATGGGAGCACTTGAGTTAGGTTGCACCGTCATGCAATGAACCCAGGTCGCAACCCCATTATCGCATGTGCATATAAAACCCTAAATCAAACACACGCACCATATATGCACGAGCACTTTCCAAACCCAAACCCTAGCGGCAAGTCTACTGAAGCTATTCCCCTCTCCTCGAAAATGCTTGCTAAACCCCCTTATACCAGCTACACAACCTTGCCGACCCTAAAACTCTCAAACCCTAATCCCTCGGCAAATCTCTTAATAAGATTTCTTTTCAACAGAAACCCTAAAATCCATATCACATGTGTTTTCTTCACCCCAAAAATTCTGGAAAAATTTCATAAACTTCTTGGAACTATTTGTCACCAAATTATGAAATAATATTTGAGGGTCTAGTTCAAAAACCTTTGAATACATCCAAATTTGAATTCTGGTCAGATTTCCCCTTTGAACTACAACCCATATGAATACAGCTCACAAAAATCCCAGAAAATTCTACAATGCTTATCTAAGTACCCATAGCTCAAATGTGCAAAAACATGTCTATGTTTAGTTCAAGATTTTGGTGGAAACCCTATCGAACACCTCTGCTCCATTTTGCTTCTCGCATGAAATCAAAGCTCAAGTCCCATCCTAATGACCCAAACTTTCTTCCAGGAACCTTGCTATCCCCAAGCACCATCCCCCACCATCTTTACCTCAGTTAGAAACCCCTTTCTACAGCATTCAACCCTAGGGTCACCTCATGCCGACATTGGCATGCCCCTTAGCTACTTCTTCTCTGCACAAATTGCTGCTCCACTTCCCAATCTTCCTCCCTTGGTTTGCCTTAGTGCCAGTGGCACGAAAGTGCATCCCTGACAGGCTCATGTGCTCGCTTGCACGCGCATGCCAAGCCAAGCGTGTGCCGACCGTGCTCTAGACGCGCTCTGCATGCACGCCAGCGGCAAGCACACGGCATCAGCATGCCATCTCTTGCCCTCTGGCTGCTAGAGCTTGTTGCCGCACGCCACCGTAATACTTGCCCCCTCCGCCACCTCAGGGCCCCAAACATTGACCTCCAGACCAGCCGCATCATCGAGCACGACCCCAGCCGCGGCTGCCGCCTCACCACCTCGGTGGCCGGCCTATTAAAGGCATGCCGAACCCTCCCTAGCACCTCGCCCTACTTCCACCTCCCTCCCCGAGTGCAAAGCAAGCCTCAACTTGCCTCCCCAAGTTTCCCCCGCTGCTTGCTTGGAAGCTCTTCCCCTCTGCCCTCGCGAAATTGCCTCAGCTCAGCTCCCCATGGCGAAAATCTCCTCCATCAGTGCATTCACCAGCTTCTCCCGAGCCTTTTTCCCTTGTTAATTTCCTTAGATCCCGACCTCCGTGCCTAATACGTCTTCCCTGTCGCCGGTAGAAGCTTGCCCCGGCACTGGACTCATCGCCCGGCCGGCAGTCGGGTCACTTACCCGATGGGGTAAGCACCAGGCGCAGACTGCTGGGCCCCTTTTTAGCCTCGGTCCTACGCCACAGTAGTCGGGGCCAAGCCACCGACGCGTGGGCCTGTGGCCCACCCGAGCTACCTTCCCGTGCAGCTGAAGACACCCCGGCAAAAGACGTCTTCGACGTCAGCGTCTGCAGCAGAGAATCGGCCGGTTTCCTTTACCAGAAAACCGTCGGTTTTAGTTCGGTCGGTTCGGCCTCAAGCTGACCAGTTTTTAACAAACTTCGAAAATAGCTTTGAATCACAAAAATATTTCTGAACTTTTGGCTTAAACCAATTTTCAGATTTCAACTATTTGCTTGTAGCAACAGAATAAATCCAAAGAATTCTTTTTATTTAAGCTTGCTCAATTATCATTTGAACTTATAAAATCTGTCCAAGACTTGTCCAAAATGATCATAAGCTCCCCTAACCCACCACCCAACCTCTGGACTCCTATAAAGTTGTTTAAACAATTGATTTCAAGAAAAGAAGTTAAAGAATCATAAAACTCTAATTCAAGCAGTCACCGCATAAAATATAAGGGCATCAGCTTCTCTTCCTCCTGTTTATTCTTGCAAGCATGGCATGTGTTCCATACTGGATTTCCTTTCAGGCGCTTCATGTCCTTTGGCTCTTATTGGCATTCTTTGAAACGTGTAGTTGACGGTGTGAGGTACGTTCGTCAGGAGGAGCCAGAATCATCCCCGCGTCTGGACCAAGACCAGGAACTGCCAGGCAAGCTTTCCACCCTTGATCATGTTGAATCCCAAGTTTACAAAATGATATTTTGTTTACGAAATATGCATGCTATGTTTTACTACTTGTTATTTTATGTAGAAAAGTTATGACCGATGATTAGCAAACCCTAGCTCGACACACTGAACTCCTTGTCACCCTAAGGACTACATATTCTGGAAAAGTTAACGAAAACCTAGGGTAGTATATATATACTTACTCAGCTTAGCCCTGCAGTAGCAAAAAAATTAGGTTTTCAAAAAGGAAGGAATACTCCCATATTTCATGTGGTGAAAGTTTGAAAACGGACCGTCGTGTCCGAAGGTGTATGAAGGTAGAATATCCATGGGTTGGGATATTTTACCGCAAAGAGGTTTTGTTGAAACCAAAATAAAATGGAGAAGATTTTGATCCGGGTCGGAAATGAAGGGGGAAAGCAGGAAGCTTGTTATATGCGAGGTAATGCCCGGCGTGGTTCTCACGGTCCATTTATGGGCGTGGTGTGAAGTCCCTCTCGGATCACATAAGGACCGAGCTTAAGTGTCATTTGGCCAAGTCTTACCATACGTCCACATGTCCTTTATGGGAAGGACTTGACCTAGTACCTGGTCTGAGACTAGCATGAACCCGTAGGCAGTGTGAAGTGTGCAGATGAGGTTGTAGCCTCTATAGAGAACAGTTTCCGTTGGCGCAATGTCATGTTCGCCACAAAGTTGGAACACCAACCTCCTTGTAGCGATGATACTGACTCAAGCTAGGATTGAGAAATGTCCTTCTGGCGGGTTCATGGCTAGGTTTACTCCGGTAAAGAGACTCCGGTGAAGAGTCTCGTTGTACGAACTCAGGTGGTATGCGGTGCACAGTATGCCCAGGGTGACCTACATCGTGTGGGTAAAGCCGTACCACCTCTGCAGAGGGTTAAAACTATTCGAATAGCCGTGTCTATGGTCATGGACGAACTTGGTTGGGCCACACTAAAGTAGATTGGGTTTCAAAACCTAAAATATGGTTATGGGCTTAAGGACGCGATCCGCCGTGTTCGCAGAATGGCATGGAAGTTCCCCGTCGTGGCGGGAGGAGTGAAGGAGTTTCCCCGTTGGAGCAGGCAAACCCTAGTATCCCCGTTGTAGCGGGTGAGCATGAGACTCCCCGTTGAAGCGGGTGATTACCAGACTTTCCATTGTAGCAGAAAGCACAGATGAATCCCGTTGTAGCGGGAAGAAGAAAGTGAACAGATGCTTGTCTCGGAATACCGTGACAATTTATGAAAACTGCTTTTAATATCTATTTATGTATTTCATGCAAACTTACTTTCCCGCACAATACGAAACATAGGATAGAGCCATTTCTTGAAACACCCTTCATGCATTTATATCCGTATCAAACTTCCCAGTGGAAAGTTTGCGAGTACATTCAATGTACTCACCTGGCTTGTTGATGTGGCCAGACGATGAGGAGGAGTACCATACCGGAGATAGCGACAGTGACTTCGAAGCGTAGGATTTCAACCCCCAGTCAGTTGCCTGTGATTTGGCATACCGATGGGTTATCTACCGCGTGTTTAATTCCACTGCAGTTTGAATTTGGCCAATATACCTGGTTTGTATTAATAAAGACCAATTATGACTATTTGTGTAATGAACGATGTATTGCATGTCTATGCTATCGAGTGCCTGTGTGTGCTAGCCACTGATCATGGGACTAGCACGGTAAACACAGGGGTTTATCCAGCCTCAAAACCAGGTATGCCACACTCTCCCACGTCACCTTTGGTCCAAGGAGAGCTAGAGATCAAGTCCCACAAGTTCTAGACTCTGATTCGGATTGCTGAGACAGCCCTAACTTCAAACGTCTATATCTCGGGCATACGACCTCTAATTTGGGTGATCTTGGACTCTTTGAAAAGCTTATATTGTTCTCTTTCCAACCTGTTCAGCTGCATCTCTAAATTCCTCAGGAGCACAATGCAATTACAAAAATTGTCCGGGACTGTTTCTAAAACAGACCACCTCTTGTCTTTATATACCCCTAGGATGCTATCTTCAGTTTTGGGTTTTGTTTAATTACAACTTTGTGTATCTTTGTTTGTGTTCAACGATGAGATCAAGACCGCTTTTCGGAACCCTAATCTATCTTGTTCTTCATCCGTACTTGCAATTTCAGATTGCTTCATCTCAATTTTTGCTAGTTCTTCAATTGCTCATAGGGATTAGAACCTCGTGTTCAGGTTGACCATGCTTTCCGCATCATCAATAACCTACCGGAGTTGGTTTAGTGATTACTAAGGTGCATCCTTGTCGTATGGTGTAGTCGAATTGTCAAAGTCGTCTTCACAAATCGATAGTTACATTCTCATCGAAAGATCGGGACATCCATTGTTCTATCACTACTGGGTGTGTACTAGTAGCTATACACCAATTTCTCTATTTATTTGCTATGACCATCCATCGTTGGAGCCACCAATTACTTGTTATGATTGTCATCCAGCTTCAATGTAATCAATTTATTTATTGATATTGATTATGAATAGTAGTCTAACGCCCCAAAGAGATCATAATAGTCATTGTTTGTCTTGTCGTCCTTTTTTGGTAAATAAGGCGACAATAATGGAGATGAGATAATCCTTGGTGAATGAGTGATAAAAATCCACCGATTGAGGGCTATGAGATCCAATCGACTAGGAGAAGGCACGAAGCATAATACATTATTCCATAACTGATGCAAAATGACAGTGGAATAAACTTGGATTAGCTGTAGATGTGCATAGTATTTTCCCGATGAAAATGTTTCTCCATTAATAAGATATTTACCATAATTACGTCTAATGCTGCCCTAGTGCCCCATATCCTTATGAGAATTTTTACTAGTGGGCCCATATACCCCGTACCTCATTTTTAGCTATTAAAATACCTCACTAAGCACTTTTAGCATTCACTTATTTTTTTATTTATTCTGAGTTTTTTTAGTTTTCTAAGTCAAGTAATTGGTTCATTTAATTATTTATTGCATCGTAGAGGTTCATAACTATTTGACAAATATAGTTGTGCATCTCAACCTTCACTTTTACCTCTTTTTAATGTGATTTCAATTTTGAATAAAGTGGGATCAATACACCGCTTCCTTACAGGTTTGACATTCTTTCTCCTTGAAAATGCTACAACTGCTTATATGCACTTGTAGGTCATCAGCTTCCACAATTGTGATTGCTGTCGTCCCCATTGTCAAGGACACGGAAACTGAGCCCATCTACGACTTGACTTGGGGAAAAGAAGGACTCCATCCAATGTTTAGACAAGTCCAGTTTGGGAAAGCCACAAAGAAATAGAAGAAAAACAACAAGGAATCCAACTCGGAGATGAAATCGAAGACGCCAGTCCGAACGCCTCCCCGAAAGTGCGTACATGGCCCCACCAAGCAAGAGTCCTCCCCAGCCACCCATGATGCCTCGGTCTGACCGTCCCTGCAAGCGGTCTAACTACCCTGCCATTGCGTGCAACATCCTGTTGTTTTCGCTAGAGCTGGGGTAAAAAAAGAGAAAAAAAGAAGTCACACAGAAGGCCATCACAAAAAATAGCTCCTCAACGTGCTTTAGTTCCACTGTGCGGTTTGACAGATTCCATAGCTGGTCTGACCGACCCATCATACTTGAGAACCTGATATAGGCTTGAGTGTTGAGAGACTTGTCACCACACCCTACTAGTTGATAGGAACATTATACTTGCGATTTTGCTTATTGTCTTCCACTAACCATGGCAGGTTCTCAAGGTGGAGATCGTAATGAGAGGGGTCCTCTCCCCTTGCTCAAAGAACATGTGTGAAGAATTGATAGAATGATTGCCCATAATTGCACATGATCAATTATAGTTTTTCGGTGAGAAAGAGTGTCAAACTCACAGGGAGACGTCGAAAGGATCACTTGGTCCAAATCTAAAGTCACACTAGAAACAAGTAAAAGTGAAGATTGAGATGCACAACTAATTTTCTCAAATAGTTATGAACTGGGAATTCAATAGACAGTTAAAATATGCAATTACTTGAGCTAGAAAACTAAAACTATTTTGGAATAAAAAATAAATGCCAAAAGTGCTAGAAAATGTGTTCTAATATATGTTCACTAGTAGCAATTCTCAAGCATGTAACAGGGATTATGCAACATAAATCTACCAAATATGAATTTGCAAGAAATAAGTGACACGATAATATCGTTAGCAATAGATAGCAATAAAACTATCATTTGTCCAACCAAAAATTTAAGGCGTACATTAAGGCATGAGCCAGGACCATACTAATAATTTTGCTAATGAAATATGGATGAGGACCACACAGTTAACTGCTTTACCCCATCTCCCGTGCTTACCAATGAACACATCACTAAATTCCTTGCTTGCCTAACTCAAGACACATAATCAAATACAACTATTAAAAACATAGCTTGCAATATATTAATCTGTGAGGGACCCGGTATTTTAAACTGATTCAAGGAATTCACGACTAGTGAAGATGGTGACCATAGCCGCTACCTGCGACGGACTATGGCCCACCCTCGCCCCGTGCGACATGCATACGTCACAACGCGTATGACTCACCACGGCCTGATTGAGGAATCACGATTCCAAAAGCATACGCCACGACGCGTATGACTCACTTTGGCAATGGACCGTACATTCACTTTGTACTTCACTTGAATCGAAATAAAATAACAAGTTCCTCCATATGCATCCGTCCACACTCCCCATTCAACATACATGCATGACAGACGGGAGGTGGGGGCATATGTTGGACAGCAAGTATATCATCACACAAGCACTATGATACGATAATATAAACTAGCTGTCCACATGGGACTATATAAATACATCATTCGGCGAATAACCGAAAACGTAGTCGAGTCTGAAGCATTCATGCAACAGCGGAATAAAAGACCCAAAATCCACAGCAGTGCATCAACCACTGCCCAAACGTCACCCAAAATTCCCATGAGTCGATAGCCAACCAAGAAAACCAGGTAGCTAGGCATCATCGAAGTAATCCTCGACCATTGGCTCACCTGCAAGCATCTAGGAATATACTAGGTGAGTACGAACGTACTTGCAAGTCTTATTGGTGCTTGATTAAATGTCCTACACATGCTTACTACAACAAAATTTAACATGATGCAGCTCAAGTCACCAAGATACGATAATACGAGCATGGCATTAACGGTGTCCAGGAAAAACATAGAATAAAACTCATAGTCCAAATTTCACACAAGCTAATACCTGAACATAATAGCATTCACATGTGATTTCTAAACCAATCAGAGCAGTCCACAACTCATCTTAAACATCAATCGATCATATCCACATTTTTATCCATTCTCTCGGATCGTTACCGACAATACGATCACCCTGAGTGTAGTGAGTGCCTTATCCCTTGGAGGTTGCAAGGCTCCAAGGTCCTGAGTCTTACCTCACTACACCCCAACCTCGATGCCGGTAGCATCCACGAGGTGATAAGGGAGTGCTACGATGGAGTTATCTCAGGTTGGTAGGACGACAAAACACTTCAAAACACCGGGGGCCGTTTCCATTCATCTGATAACCCACCAATCGTATCCATCGAGCACACCCTCGGCTCTCACATCTCACTTAAGCAGGTTCAAGTTATTAGAGCACACTCCCTAGCATACTAGTTCACGGATTATCACATCCAAGCAAATGTTCCATCCACAACATATACACATAGACAAACAAGGGGGATAGTAGTAATAAGAGAGTGCACTGCTTGCCTTGGTCGCAGGGTTCCGGATCTTGATCGAAAGTGAAAGCCGAGTGGTCTCCTTCTTCGGGCTCTATTGCGAGCAACAAGCGATATCGGAAACAAACGAGAAAAAGAAGCAATGAGACCCAGCATGTATGCATGATGAATGAGGCTAAGTATGAAATCGTAAAGTAACTTGTAGGCGTTAGAAGGCTTATGACAGCGAGCATTGCTCGAATTAAACTTGTAGGGACCTACATTACAATTCTAACTACGTATGCATGTCCGATTAGGTTTGCTGTCATCTTAGGTTAGAAAATTTACTATTCTCAGCAATTGGTCATGCCATGAAGTGTTGGTATTATGAAAGTGTCTGTGATAAGAACCTAATGCAACTGGAATCGCTCGATTCGGAGCTACGAGCATCAAGTTATGAACTATCGAAAATGTCATACGAAATGGGACGAAATGGTTTCAACTTAATGAATCAGGATTTATAATTTAAAATTTTGGATTTTCATCCAGATCAAAAAGTAGAGAATTTCATGAGGTTTCCAAAATTATAAAATTTTCAAATTTTGGAGCTATGGTTTAAAAGTTATGCTAGTTTCAAAAGTTACCCGAAACGGAAACAAACCTGTCGACGATCGGTGAATCGGCGATCTTATGGTATTCGTGGAATGATGATTACTGGGGGGTAGGGACCTCTAGGGCCCAAGTGCCAGGAGCTCTGACAGCAGGGGACAGCCGTTTTTATACAGGTTCGGGCCTCCCTCAGGATAATAACCCTACGTCCTGTTGCTATATATTGATGGAGAACACGCTTACAATAGGGGGTGTATGTTAGTGGCTACCCTAGACCTAATCGTAGAATAATCTAGCTAAACCGCCGGGCTCGACTCCTTCAAGGCAGCGGGTCTTCTAGGGCTTCGCCTCCTGAGATCCTATGCTACTTGTGCTGCGACTAGAAAGACCTGTCCGACTTGTCTTCCCCTATGGGATTGCTGATCCTTATATAGGGGGTTCCCAGGGTCGTACTGGATGTGGACTTACGTCCGAGTAGGACTCTGGTCTCCTTAAATGTCGGGATTGACTTCCTAGTTTAAGGGGAGTCTTCCCTTCCTGAGAGGGGTTACCTTGTCATCCAGGGATCCTTACCAGATACGTCATACCTTCCTAAAGTCCCAGGAACCGGTACATGAATACCCCTAATACGTGGGATACCATACTATTCATCATCAAGCCCCCCATCAATACGTGAAGTGAGGTCATGATGGTTCTGTTGGAAATCTGCCCTTATCAGGGAGGAAACTCCGAGTAGGCGATCCGAGTAGTCCTTGTCGGCGACTTCCCCGAGTAGGCTCAATCCCTACCGAGTAGTCGTGAAAGCCTCATCGGAATAATCCTTGGGAAAAAACCCAGAACACTTTCCGATCTGATCCGATCCGTTGATCACGGACAGGCGTCCGCCTGGCATATTTCAAGGAAACGGAACCATCGTGGCGGAAATTTTACGTGGTGATGAAGAATCTTTTCTCTCTCTGCGCCATTGTGCCGCTAACGTGTGTTGAACCACGGTGCGCTCGTTTGGGTCGTGGGTTGTCAGACCCTCTTTTTCCCGCGAAGTGCCCTGTAGGCGGAAAAAGAAACTATCCGCATTAAATGCGATGGAACTGATCGTGCCGTAAACCGTGCTCGTCTCCGGTGAAGGTTTAAATCTTTAGGAGTCCAAGAATTGGGGTTTTGCCCGAATAGTTCTTTGCCTCCTAGCCTTCTTGATTCCTTCTTCCTCCTCTTCGCGCCATGGCCAGGAGCCCGTTGGTTGACGACCCATGGCCGCACTCGGAGATGACCGAGGCGAAACTCGTGTCTTCCCTAGAATTAACTCTTATCCAATCAACCCGCCAAGCCGAGTTCCGCCATGTCCGGGGCGAGAGAGTTCCTGAACCTGAATCCGGCTGGCTGGTTGTCTTCCCTGATGCGGATTCTTCTTGCCTCCTTCCACCTTCCTACATTCGATCTTCCTGTTCTATCGGGTTGAGGTGGTGAACCTTGACCCGGCATCGTACACTCTCCTGAGTGTGTTCGCCCATCTGTGCGAAGCTTTCCTCGGAGTTCGGCCATCATTGGATTTATTCAGATACTATCACAAGATGGAGCAGACCAAGAAGAAGGTAGTGGGAGGCGCGAGCGTCCGCCTTCGAGAAGATAGGGCCGCGGAGTAGATTAACGCCACCGGAATCCGATCCTTCCCGGGATGGGAGCATGAGTGGTGCTATTGCCGTCCATCGATCCCCTTGAGCATAAGGTACTGAGGAACTCCGCCCGACATGGCATCCACTTGGACCGACGAGACCCTGCTCGACTCCCGTCTCCAGCACCTGGTCGGGGAAGTTAAGGTTCTCCGATCCCAAGGCCTGTCCTCAGCCGATGTTGTCGCGGACTTCGTCAGGCGCGGAATTTGCCCCTTACGGTTCAGGGAGACAGGCGCTTGGGACTCGACAAGCGATCCATACCAACGGCGGAGAAAAATGGGTAAGCCTTTTCCCTCACAACCTAGTAAGTAGGACTTGTCAGGGTGTCCTAACTCTTTCTTTGTTTCGAACAGCCCTCTCGGAAGCGGAGGTATCCGAGAAGGTAAAAACTCTCTTCAAGCGTGTACCTCCACCCAATCGCCAGGTTGTCCCCACGTCGCTACCTCTCCGACCTCTGCACAAGCAGGAAGAGGTTCTAGCGGTAATCCTTTCTTTTTTAGGGCCTCAGATCCTTCAAGCCCACCTCACACTGGTTTGGTGGGATGGACCCTCTCTGCAGAGAGAAGGACGTGGAATAGAGGATCCTGAAGCTGGGCCCTCTATTCCTAGTCGACGCTCGACCGCGGCTGAGGACCAGCGCGACGGGGACACCAAGCCCACCGAGAAGGTGGAAGAGGCTGCGCGGGGTGAATTGAGATCCGTACCGCCGCCCTGCCTTCGTGGAGCGGGAGATCCTTCGGTCCGACGAAGACGCTTTATTTCGCTGAAGAGGGCAAGGTACCATCCTCCCGCTTCTTGCTTTGTCGAGCCTACGCTCCTAGCTCCGGGTTCTGAATGCGACCTGCAGGGAAACTTCTCCACCGAAACCCGCCCCTCTTGCTGCTCCGCAGAGGAAGTTGTCTATCAGATTGCTTCCTAGTCGGAGCCCGGTTGGCGTGGTATCCCCCCTTCATCCATCAAGGACCAGTCGGCGCCAGGTCACCAGGGCGGGGAGGCCTCGGTCGAAGATGATCCCATAGCACTACTCGGACCCTTGGTGGAGGTAGGAAAGGTTCTTGCTCGTCATTGGTTTCGTCAGATAATATTGTCAGCCTATCTGACCTTGGCGTTTTCTTCCCAGCATGCTCATGATAGGTGGAACTCCGTTCGTGGCGAGGTCCAGTCACTTCGCAGCGAGGTCCAGTCACTTCGCAGCGAGGTCCAGACACTCCGAGACCAATCGGCTCGGCTTTCCGATGCCCTTTCTCGGGAGAAAACGCGAGCCTCGTCCGCCGAGGAGAATCTGTTGAAAATGGCGGACCGCCTAGAGCTGGTGCTTACCACGGTCGGTGCGTCTATCCGAGCCACAGAGAGCTTTCCTGATCGTCTGGCGGAATTGGATCGAGTCGCTCAAGATTTTTCTGGGCGTTTGCGGCTACCCGACTTGTAAATGCATAGCCTTCGTATGTACGCCAGACATGTATAGAATTTTTGTCTTTTCTGATGAATGACTTCTGTGTCTAAGTCTTTGGACCAGCCCCCGACTGTCCACTCGAGGGATGCTCTCGAGCAGACAGTCGATTAGCCTCAAACGTAAAACTTCTGGAGCTGATTGATGTTCCAGGAATTCGTTAGGACTCGGCCATCTTCCATCGCTAGTCGGAAAGATCTCGGTCGAGTTACTTCGACTATCGTGTAAGGACCTTCCCATTTGGGAGATAGCTTATTGCTATTGCTTTTATTTTGCACGAGTCGTAGGACGAGGTCTCCGACTTGCAGTGTGCGTTGTCGAACATGTCTGTCATAGTAACGATAGAGGTTCTGCTGGTAGCGGGTGGCCCGGAGCAGAGCCTGGGTCCGTTTTTCCTCAATGAAGTTGAGGTCGTCCTCTCTTCGAGGGATTTCTTCCTTGTCGGTGTACAATTCTACCCGTGGTGATTTTAGGGTAAGTTCGCATGGCAGCATGGCCTCGGCTCCATATACCAAGCTGAACGGTGTTTCTCCGGTGGCCCGATTGGAGGTTGTCCGTAAAGCCCAGAGGACGGAGGGCAACTCGCGTACCCAAGCCTTGGCGTGGGCGAAGAGTCTATTGAAGACGCGAGTTTTCATTCCCTGGAGTATAAGTCCGTTGGCGCGTTCGACCTATCCGTTGCTCTGTGGGTGTGCAATCGAGGCATAGCATATCGTGGTGCCAAGCTCGGTGCAGTACTCGATGAAGTCGGAGCTGGAGAACTGAGTACCGTTGTCGGTTATGATTCTGCTCGGGACGCCAAACCTGGTCATAACGTTTCGCATTATGAACCGCTTGGCTGCTTCCGACGTGATCTGTGAGACAGGTTCGGTTTCGATCCATTTGGTGAATGTATCGATCGCGACGAAGAGGAACTTATAGCCCCCGGGTGCCACCGGGAACGGCCCTAGGATATCGAGGCCCCATGCGGCGAATGGCCATGACAAGGGAATTGTCTGTAATACCTGGGCGGGCTGGTGAATGCGTCTGCGGTGAAATTGACACTGACGGCATCGCTTCACTAACTCGCTCACATCATGTAGGGCTGTCGGCCAATAGAATCCTTGTCTAAAGGCCTTTCCGACCAGGGTTCGGAAAGATGCATGTGCCCCGCACACCCCTCCATGGATCTCTTCGAGTAATCTTATACCCTGCGTCTGAGGGATACACTGCATGAGCACTCCGTGAGCCCCTCGTCAGTAGAGGGCTCCATCGACCAGGGAATACATCCTGACGCGCCGGGGAATTTGCTCGGAAAGCGTATCGTCCTCAGGCGTAGTTCGATCGAGAAGGTACCTACGGATGGGCTCTATCCACGAATCTTCAAGATCGAGGGGAGCGACGAGACACCCCGCCACTCCCCTCGGAGCGTCAATACCTGGTGACACCCTTGAGTGGTGCTTAACCACCACTCCTTCGTCCCTGGGTTCGAAAGAAGCCACGGACGGCGTCGAGATCCTTTCTACAAAGGCCCCGGGTGGGCATGGAGACCGTGAGGAAGCTAGGCGGGCAAGACTGTTGGCTTGGCAGTTATCCTTTCGAGGGATATACCGTACTTCAAAACCGACAAACTTCTTATCTAGCTTTCTCACCTCCGCAAGGTAAGCCGCCATATTCGGATCTGTGGTCTGGTACTCCTTGGACACTTGTCTTGCCACCAACTGCGAGTCTCCGTTCACGAGAAGGCGGCGAATACCAAGTGCTGAAGCGACTCTGAGACCAGCTAGCAACCCTTCGTACTCAGCTACGTTATTCATGGCCGGGAAGTCAATCTGTAGTATATACTGCAGGCGTTCTCCAGTCGGGGAGGTCAAGATTATCCCAACCCCCGCGCCTTTGATGGTTAGGGAACCGTCGAAGTGTAGTGTCCAAATGTCGTCCTTTACTGCTGGTGACGCCGAATAGTCGGGCTCCGTCCATTCAGTGACAAAATCAGCGAGGACTTGCGACTTGACCACCGTGCACCGAACGAAGTGGATGTCGAACTCTTCAAGCTCAACAGCCCACTTGGCGATTCGACCGATGGCCTCGCGGTTGCGGAGGATTTCTCCCAAAGGGTAGGTGGTTGGGACCGTGACCGTGTGAGCTCGGAAATAGTGTCGAGGCTTGCGAGATGTGGTGAGGACCGCGTACAGGAGCTTTTGAACTTGAGGATAACGCTCCTTGGGTCCATGCAAGATCTCGCTGACGTAGTACACTGGTTTCTGGGCCTTATCACGGTGTTCGGAAGTTCCGCGTTCCACCGTCAACACTCCGCTGACCGCGGACGGCCCGGCTGCGACGTAAAGCAGTAACCCTTCCTCGGGATTAGGCGCGACCAGCACCGGGGGGGTGGTTAAGTATTCTTTGAGCTCTTGGAATGCCGCTTCAGACTCCGCTGTCCACTCGAAGCCGTCATGTTGTCGCAGATGTTTGAAGAAAGGAATTCCACAGTCTCCTAGTCGGGATATGAATCGGCTCATGGCCGCCATGCAACCCGTGAGTCTTTGGACGTCTCGGACCGTTTTTGGGGACCTCATCTCCGCGATCACCCGTATTTTATCGGGATTTGCCTCAATTCCCCGGTGCGATACCAAGAAACCGAGTAGCTTTCCGGCGCTGATTCCGAAGGTACATTTCTCCGGGTTCAACATTATTCTGTTTCTCCAGAGGTTGGTGAATGTTTCCAGTAGGTCCGAGAGCAGGTCTTCTTTCTTTTTTGTTTTCATGACAAGGTCGTCGACATATGCTTCAACATTTCGACCAATTTGGCTGTGGAGGGCAAGCTGCATTCCGCGTTGATACGTTGCTCCCGCGTTTTTTAGTCCGAAAGGCATCTTTGAGTAGCAGAATACCCCGAACGGAGTTACAAAGGAAGTTTTCTCCTCATCCTCCCGACACATGCTTATTTGGTGATAGCCCGAATAGGCGTCGAGAAGGCTTAGATAGTCGCACCCTGATGTTGAGTCCACTATCTGATCTATTCTGGGTAAGGGGAAAGCGTCCTTTGGACAGGCCTTGTTGAGATCCGTGAAATCGACGCACATCCGCCACTTCCCGTTGGCTTTCTTAACCATAACTGGATTGGCGAGCCATTCAGTGTGCTCGACTTCTCGGATAAACCCGGCTTTTAGGAGTTTTTTGATTTCCACCTTGATGGCTTCTTTCCGATCTGGGGCGAATCGCTGTAGTTTTTGTTTCACTAGTACGGCGTCCTGACGGACAGCTAGCCTGTGCTCAATCACTTCCCTGGGGATTCCGGGCATGTCGGATGGTTGCCACGCGAAAACGTCCGAATTGCCCCGGAGAAAAACGATGAGCGACGATTCCAAGTCTGGATCAAGCGTTGACCCGATCCGGACTGTCTTGGAGGGCTCTGCTGGATCCAGAGGAATTACTTTTACCTCGCCATGGGTTTTCACGGCCGTGCTGGTTTTCGAGGGCATGTGCTCCCCGTCCCCCAGGAGTGCTCGTACGTGGTCGAGGCTGCGCTTATCACAGAGGAGCGCTTCTCTGGGGGAACATCTCACCGCAAGGACTCCCTTTGGGCCTGGCATCTTTACGTACTGGTAGGCGTAGTGCGTGGCCGCCATAAACTTGGCCAGAGTAGGTCGTCCCAAGATAGCGTTGTATGCTGTTTCGAAATCGACCACATCGAACAGGATCTTCTCTGTTCGGAAGTTCTCCGGCGTACTGAAGGTAACCGGGAGCATGACTTGCCCGATCGACGTGGCCGACGAGCCCGGGACGATACCGTGAAACGCGTGCGTTACCATCTGAACAGACGATCGTGGCACTTGCATTGCGTCGAGGGCGTTGGCGAATAGGATATTGAGGGAGCTTCCTCCATCTATTAATACGCGACCCACTCGGCAGTTGTTGATCGTTGGCTCAGCCACAATAGGGTATCGTCCCGGTCGAGCGCAATTTTCGGGGCAATCGGTCTGGTCGAAAGCAATCGTGACCTCGGACCACTTGATCGCTCGAGGGACCCGCGGTACACTCGCGAGAACTTGTCGGGCGATCGCCTTGTATTGCCTCTTAGATTCGTAAGAGGTTGAGCCCCCGAATATGTGCTCGATTGCTCTGACATGCCCCTGGAAAGGCTCAGGAGTGGAGTCATCGTCGTCGGAGGTCATTTCCCGACTGTTATTAGCGACGTGAGGGTTCTCCTCGCGGAACTTCTCCCTTTCTTCCCGAAGATACTTCTTGAAGATGCGACACTGTTGCAGATCATGCGAGTCGGTCTGGTGAAAATCGCACCAAGGCTTAGATGACTTGTCGGAGGATGTGGTAGGTTTATCCTTGGGGCTTGGTCACCGGGTGCGCTTCTCGGAGATCTCGGCCATTAACTCGTCGGCTCTGATCCTTTTCTCCTTGTTCCCTCCGGAGGGCTTCTTCTTGCGCTTAGTCTTGCGCGAATCGCCCCTTGACCGGAGGGGAGAACTGGTCGACCTACCCCGCTGTTGCCTGATATACCGCAGGATTTCCTCCGCACAAGCGGCCTTCTCGGCCAGATCCATGAGCTGCCTGGTGGTTTTCGGTGGCCGCATGATCAGGTCGTGCGTGCACATCTCGTTTCTGCTGCCCCGAGTGAAGGCGCGGATGATATCTGAGTCCGTTATCTCTGGGATAGTGTTGTGGACAGCACTAAACTTTTTGGTAAACTCTCGGAAGGTCTCGTCTGGTCGTTGGACGACAAGGAATAGATCGTCGACCCGACCAGGTCTTGGGAAGGTACCCTAGAAGTTCCCGAGTAACATGTCGCATAGCTGTCCCCACGAACGGATCGTTCCTGGGGGTAGATTCGTCACCACGTCCTAGCGGCTCCTCTGAGAGCGGTAGGAACATAGTTGGCCATAACCTTCTCGTCTCCGCCGGCTGCCTCGATCGCGGTGGTGTAGATCTGAAGGAATTCCACGGGATTCGTGGTTCTGTCATATGATTCTAGCGAGCCAGGCTTGAAACGAGAAGGCCAGCGTACCTGTCGGAGTTCCTGGGATAGCGCCTGGTATCCACTGAAGGCCCCCCGATAAGGTGCATTCTCGCCGCTATTCGAGGTCGAGGTTCGGCCCCGAGCACTGGCGTTTTGTACGTGGTTTCTCCGAGAAGGCTGTTGCTCCTGTTGGTGCCATTGGCGGCGGCGTTTGTCGAGCTGTTCTCGGAGGTCAACCAGTGGCTCCTCCTGAGGAGACCTGTTCCTGGGGTGTCGTCCCTCCCGATCGCGTTCTTCTAGTGGAGGAGGGGTGTTCACCCGAGTAGAGCTACGGGTCACCGATTGGGCTCGAGAAGACTCGGCCTGGTTCTGAGCCTCTTGGAGGTCAGCCCCCAGCCGTTGCAGCCACTGCACACCCGCGGGTGTCGATAAACCCGCCACGGGAGGCTATGACAGCAGATTGCGCACTTTCGCAAGTCTTCGAGCAGTTCGGGACACGTACTCCCTTGTTCCCGGGGGGGATCTCTCCACAGCGGCAGGCCGGTCTCCGTTTCGGCGGGGAGTTCGTTCCCCGGCGGCGGGTAAGCCCCCGTTCACGTGGGAGGCGGCCATTGCATTGTGCTGCTGCGAGCCCCCGGGCAGATTCTGATCTTCGAGGTCTTCTCGACCATCGTCGATCGCGAGTACCATTCGAGCTCCTTGGCTGGACGATGTGTACTCGTATTCCATCACGTTGTCCTCGTCGGACGCGACACGGGTACGATCTTGATCGTCCTCACGATCAGAGTTTGCAGGAGAAATTCCAACCATGGGGCTGGTCGTTCCTGCCGGGGAGTTGTCGTTCAAGACCAATTTCCCACTGAAGGCCCTGGCGCACTCGATTCTGAAGTGATCTGCTTCGCCATCCGAGTCCTCTCCAGGGGCGTACTCTCCGAAATCCACTCGATCCGTAACCGGGTACGGGTCCATAGGGCCAAAGTTGTCGTAGAAACCCTGGTCCGAGTACCCAGTACGGGGCGAGGTTGTGATCGGTTTTCCTGCCGGGTTTGCTTCTTCCTCCTCGGTCGAAACCGGTGAGGGCTGCGCAACCGGCGCTGGGATCTGATCGCGCTTAGTTGCGCGTCCTGCCGACTCTGATTCTTCCTGGACGGCTTGGTCCGGAGAGGTCCCCACGGTCGGCGCCATCTGTCGACGATCGGTGAATCGGTGATCTTATTGTATTCGTGGAATGATGATTACTGGGGGTAGGGACCTCTAGAGCCCAAGTGCCAGGAGCTCTGACAGCAGGGGACAGCCGTTTTTATACAGGTTCGGGCCTCCCTCAGGATAATAACCCTACGTCCTGTTGCTATATATTGATGGAGAACACGCTTACAATAGGGGGTGTATGTTAGTGGCTACCCTAGACCTAATCGTAGACTAATCTAGCTAAACCGCTGGGCTCGACACCTTCGAGGCAGCGGGTCTTCTAGGGCTTCGCCTCCTGAGATCCTATGCTGCTTGTGCTGCGACTAGAAAGACCTGTCCGACTTGTCGTACTGGACGTGGACTTACGCCCGAGTAGGACTCTGGTCTCCTTAAACGTCGGGATTGACTTCCTAGTTTAAAGGGAGTCTTCCCTTCCTGAGAGGGGTTACCTTGTCATCCAGGGATTCTTACCAGATACGTCGTACCTTCCTAAAGTCCCAGGAACCGGTACACGGATACCCCTAATATGCGGGATACCGTACTATTCATCATCAAAACCCTAACCCTAATTTCTGTTTTCGGCCAGATCTGAAATGCTATGCGCACCCGAGAAGCTACACTGAAATCCCTAACCCTAAACCCGGCCAACTGACATGCGGACCCGTGGTAGAGTTGACTGGGCTTGGGGGGCCTCGGTCAGCTACTGACCGGGCGTGGGCAGCCAATCAATGGCTACCACGCCACCTCCCTTGCTCCACCTCAGCACTGAGGTGGCCGGTGAGCTCGGGAGGAGGAGCTCCTCACCGGAGCCTCACCGGAGAGTGGCGGAGGGCCCTAGGGGCCATGGCAGGCTCGGGAAAAGGGGGCTAGGGCTCCGGGAGCTCACCCCGGAGATGCTGCGCGGCTGCAGAGGGGTTGCCGAGGGTGGAGCGAGGCCGGCGACGAGAAGAACGGCGGCGGCGATCGGAGCGACGTCGGCGGAGCACCTCGAGCACGAATCTGCAAAGGAATGAGGAAGGGGGGTTAAGGAGGGCAAGGGCTAGCTCGGGAGCAAGAGAATGGAAGGAGAGGAGGACCGGAGCGGCGGCGATTGCTCGCCGGAGCAGCGGCTGGCGTTGGAGAAGACGACGATGGCGGGGAGGAGCTCGCGCGCGAGGGGAGGAAGAGGACTAGGGTTCGGAATGAGGAGGAAAGGAGAGAGGGGCGTGGTCGGAGCACGCCTTAAATAAGGCGACCGGTCGGAGCCACGGTGGCGCGCCACCCTTCTCAGCCAGCCGGTGGCGGCGACGTGGGGAAGAACCCCTGACAGGCGGGCCCGCGCGGCTATGGTGGGGAGATGGCGCAAAACGCCCGGGGCGCTTTCCCTTGGGAGAGGCGGAAAGGCGGCTTAGGGAGGCGGGTGCCAGGGGCTGGCGGGCTTAACGGGCCGGCTGAGTGGGC
>JAGXJF010003509.1:0-19124 GCA_019208055.1 Stipa capillata
ATTACATGCTAACAAACTTGGAAACAAACCGAGCGTAATCAACCGTGCCATCCCACGATCTACTCGGACTCTTTCCAAAAACTCTAACAAACTTAACTAACTAAGTTAGCTTGCCGGTCAAGTCATGAACTTACCTAACTAAGTCACGTTTCCTGACCGGACTCTACAACTCCGACCAACCCGAGCCGGACTCTAATAACCCGAGCAGCAGGGTTCCAATCTCAACACACCCCCTAAGCCTGTTGCTCGGAACTCACTTCAATGACGCCGAGTTTCTGCCTCATCTCAATGAACTTGACTCGACCCAGCGCCTTGGTGAAGATGTCGGCAAGCTGTCCGTCTGTACCGATGTGGTCGACTTCCACCTTGCCGTCTTCAATGCATTCACGGATGAAATGAAACCGAGTGTCGATGTGCTTACTTCGGTCGTGATGCACTGGATTCCGACTGAGTGCGATCGCCGACTTGTTGTCAACACGCAGTTTCACTGTCATTGGTGCGCTGCCGACTAACTCCACGAGTAGTCGACTGAGCCAGATGCTTGGCAAGCCGCTGAGGCCGCAGCAATGTACTCGGCCTCGCAGGATGAGAGTGCGACTACCTTCTGCTTCTGCGATGTCCACGTGATGATGCTAGAGTTGAGGAAGAATGCGACTCCAGTCGTGCTCTTGCGGTCATCGACATCGCCGGCGAGGTCGCTATCACTGAAACCCTGCAATACGGGTTCCTTCAAGTCGCCTCTCTTGTAGCAGCAGCCATAAGCAGTGGTGCCGCTGACGTAGCGCAAAATCTGCTTCACCGCCGCCCAGTGTGCCGTAGTCGGTGACTCCATGTACCGACTTGCGATCCCGACTGCATACGTGATGTCGGGTCTGGTGTTGCAGAGATAACGAAGACTCCCGACTACACTCCGATACCGTGTTGCGTCCACGGGTTCGCCGGAGGCCGACTTGCTTAGCTTCAGCCTATTCTCCATTGGAGTGTGAATGGGATTGCAATCCTTCATCCCGGCAGCCTCGAGGATCTTCACGGCATACGCATTCTGACAGAGCGTGATCGTGCCGTCCTTCTGTGCCACCTCGATCCCCAGATAGTAGCTCAAGGGCCCGAGATCGCTCATGTCGAAGAGGCGATGCATCTGGTCCTTGAACTCGTTGATCTCGTCGTGGCTTGTGCCAGTAATGATCAAATCATCGACGTAGACGCCCACCACGAGGATTCCGTTGCCGTTGCTTCTGCGGTACACGGCCGTGCTCGAGTGGACTGCGCGTGAAGCCGAGTGACACGAGAGATGTGTCGAGTTTGGCATACCATGCGCGAGGTGCCTGACGCAGCCCGTACAACGCCTTGCGAAGTCGGAGCACCTTGCCTTCGTTGTCGAGATCGACGAAGCCGGGTGGCTGATGCACGTAGACTTCCTCCTCGAGGTCACCGTTGAGGAACGCCGACTTGACGTCCATGTGGTGCACCTGCCAGCCTTTATGTGCAGCGAGTGCGAGTAGCAGGCGCACTGTCTCCATGCGAGCCACCGGAGCAAAGACTTCGTCGAAGTCCACCCCCTGTCGCTGAGCATACCCCTTAGCAACTAAGCGAGCTTTATGCTTCACAACGTTACCGGAGGGATCCTTCTTGACCTTGAACACCCACTTGAGCCCTATGGCACGGTGCCCAGTTGGGAGCGCCGCCAACTCCCATGTCTTGTTCCCGTGGATTGATGCGAGTTCGGCGTCCATCGCCGACTTCGAGCAGGCTTCATCCAGCGCGTCTTGCACACTTGCGGGCTCCTCAGCTGCGACGAGGCACAAGCCGACTTGTTCAGCACACAAGTCGACTTCCTCCTTCCTCTCGTCGAGTTGTGTGAGGATGTCTGACAAGGTGCGGTAGCGACGTGGCGTGTGGTCGAGGTCGTGCCGAGCGAAGTCGGAACTCGGCGACTCGGTACTCGACGATGCTCGGCCAGCGGAGTCAGAAGTCGGGGCCGACTGCTCGGAACTCGGCGTGTCATGGTATTGGTCCACCAACGGGGCCGACTTCTTGGTACTCGGCGATGCTCGGCCAGCGGAGTCAGAACTCGAGGCCGACTTATCCGAGTCGGAAGAAGTCGGGGCCGACTTATCCGAAGTCGGTGTGTCGTGGTACTCGACCACCAGCTTCTCGTTCAGAAATGGTGCGATGCCGTGTGCATCCGTCGACCAGTTCCACCTTCGTTGTTCTTCGAACGTGACGTCACGTGTCACGTGAAGTTTCTTCGTAGCCGGGTCATACACCCGGTAGGCCTTGGAGCCTTCCTCGTATCCGACGAAGATCATTGGCGTCGATCGATCTGCAAGTTTGTCGATGCCGGGGCCGAGTCGCTTGACGTGAGTGACACAGCCGAAACGTGCGAAGATGGTGCACCGCAGGCTTGCGCTTGTGCCATGCCTCGTAAGGTGTTTTGCCGTTGACACTACGAGTCGGTGCACGGTTGAGCAGATACACCGCCGTTTTCACAGCTTCGCCCCAGAACTCGGACGGCACTGCCATGCCTTTCAGCAGACAACGTGCCATCTCGACCACCGTTTGGTTGCGTCGTTCCACCACGCCGTTTTGCTGAGGCGTGTAAGGCGCGGTGGTCTGGTGCTTGATGCCTTCATCCTCACAGAAGCGTTGGAACTCACCCGAGTTGAACTCGCCACCGCGGTCTGATCGGAATGCCAGAAGTCGGCACTCAGACTCGGCCTCGGCGAGTGCCTTGATTTTCTTGAAGCGTCGGAACGCCTCATCCTTCGACTTGATCACCTCGAGCCACATGTATCTGCTGTAGTCGTCGACGATGAGGAGGAAATAGCGATTACCTCCCGCCGTCGCAGGTGTGATCGGTCCACACAAGTCGCTGTGGACCAACTCGAGGGTGCGTTCCGCTCGGTACGCCGATGCTTGCGGGAACGGTAGTCGGTGCTGCTTGCCGAGTGCACAGCCGTCGCAGAACTTGGCGACTCGGTCGATGAGTGGTACTCCTTCAGCCATGCCGAGTCGTCCGAGATTGTGCAGCGCACGAAAGTTCAGATGACCGTAGCGTGCATGCCACAGCCATGCTATGTCATCCGACTCGGCCAGCATGCACACCGGCTTCGCGGGCGTCAGGGGCAGCACGTAAAGTCGACCGTGATTCCTCCTGACCCGCGCGAGTAGTCGGCCGGCCGGGTCCCGAAGTCGGAGCCAACCGTGACGTATATGAGTTTCGCAACCCAACTCGTCCATCTGGCCGATGCTGATGATGTTGCTCCGTAGTCGAGGAATGAAGTATACCTCTGAGAGCCGCAGATGTTCGCCGTTGCTGCACTCGAAGAGGATGATCCCCTTGCCCTCGATCTGGACCTCCGTGGCGTCGCCGAGTTTGACAAAGCCCTTGACGCCGGTGTCCAACTCGGAGAAGATCTCGCGACGCCCGGTCATGTGGCTACTGGCACCCGTGTCCAAGTACCACGATGTGTCGCAGCGCTCACCGTCCTTGGCAACTCGAGCTTGCGAGCGTTCCTCGTTGAGCAGCACGTGTTGAGCTGGTTGCTCAATCAAGTCGGCGTGCGTGCACGTCGTGGCGAGGAGGAGCGCGGGTTCGTTGTCGTCGCCCTTCGCCAGGTTAGCTCGCTCCTTCCGTTCACGACGCGGCGCCTTGCAGTTCCTGGAGAAGTGGCCGTATTTGTTACAATTGTAACACTTGACCTGCGACATGTCGCGTTCGCCACCGGATCTGCCTTCCCGGGTACCGCCGACTTGATCACCACCTTCCCGTACGCCGCGGCTGTCGTTGCCGCGTCTACGGTTTGGTGCCTTGCCGAGTTGACAACTCGGACTGCCGTTGGAGCCTTGCCCTCGGCACGCTCCTTCCGTCGCGCGTTCCACTGCTCCTCCGTGAGCAGTAGTCGGCTGCCGTTGCCGACTTGGGTGTCGTCGGGGAAGTAGCGTTCTTCGGCCGAACGCAACCGTCCCATCAACTCGTCGACCGTCATGTCGTTCAGATCAAGCAAAGTCTCGATAGACAGTGCGATCTGATTGTACCGTGGAGGAAGAACTCGGAGAATTTTCCTCACGATGTTCACGTCCTCAACGATATCACCGAGTGAGCGCAGGTTGTTGGCGATGTTCGTGATGCGCATCCCAAACGCATCCAGTGTCTCGCCGTCGCGGAACGTGAGGTGCTCAAACTCGGTGCGTAGTCGTTGCGCCGTAGCCTCACGCACACGGGTAACCCCCATGCGCATGACCTTCACCGTGTCCCACGCCTCCTGCGCCGACTTCTTCACTGCGAGCGTGCCGATCATCTCGGTTGGCACGGCCCGCAGGATTGCCGCGAGCGCCGACTTGTCGTCGCGTACGCTCGCCGGGTTGCCTTCCACCGCATCCCACAACCCCTGAGACTCCATGGTGATCTGCATCACCAGAGCCCACTCGATGTAGTTCGTCGCGGTGAGGGTCGGGTAGACGGCACTGCTAGTCGGGATGTAGCGCTCCTGCACCACGCGCTCGTGGACGACGATCTCGTTGCCGCCCCTTCGCGCCCGACTACGTCCGCGGCTTTCTGTTCGTGTCCGCGGAGGCGTCTTGGACGTCCCATCAGCGCCGTCCATGATCCCGAGGATCTCAACACGCTCTGATACCAAGTGTTGTGGCTAAACCTAACTCGCGAGCACTTAGAACGAATAGAACACAAGACGATTTTGGTGCCGCGTAAGGTTGCGACGTTTTCTATTTTCTCTTCTCTTATTTATAGCCTATTACATGCTAACAAACTTGGAAACAAACCGAGCGTAATCAACCGTGCCATCCCACGATCTACTCGGACTCTTTCCAAAACTCTAACAAACTTAACTAACTAAGTTAGCTTGCCGGTCAAGTCATGAACTTACCTAACTAAGTCACGTTTCCTGACCGGACTCTACAACTCGGACCAACCCGAGCCGGACTCTAATAACCCGAGCAGCAGGGTTCCAATCTCAACACCAGTTGCACATGCGGTGCAAATGAAATCCGAATGTTGAGGAAGTTTAGCATTATTCAAATTGTGACCAATGCAATTGCTGATAATTTTTCTCATCATCCCTATGCCGGGATGACCAAGGCGATCATGCCAAGTTTGGAATGCATCAACATTCTAAAAAATTACCTTGTATGCAACATGTACTACGGGTTTGATGTATGTGTAGTACAATCCGGACGTTAAAGAGGGAATTTTTTCAAGTACTTGCTTGCCATATCCGTTGTTTTTGGTTAAGAGGAGACATTCCTCTTTGTTGTCATCATGGGTTTCGATATGAAAAACCGTTCTGACGGATATGTCTATAACTTAGTAGAGTACGAGTTGAATCGGGGTATAGCAAAGCATCCTCGATTGTTACTTGTGTACCCATAGGGAGAGTAATTATGGCTCGTCCTGAGCCAACAATTACGGCATCGCGTCCGGCGATTGTTAAAATTTCTCCTTGTCTCTTAGTAAGAGTCTGGAAATATTTTAATTCCCTAAGAATAGAGTTTGTGGTACCACTGTCCACAAGGCACATTTCCTCTTCCATCGGATTGACTCCCGTAGAAATCTATATATAAAATGAAGAATTTAGTATATAATTCTTGATTAGATATATAGAATACATACAAACTTGTTTAGATACATGAGTACCATTACAATATTGTAACATACAATATAGGACAACAATATGTCTTTTTACATATTACAACATAAGAATATAATATGGATGTTATGATAACATTGACGGAGTGGGGGAACTTATTCGAAGTCCCCAAACATGTCATTCGAAGCGAATTCAATGATCATGTTCTCCGTGTTCAGCGCATCGTCGGATTGTTGGAGATGCTGGTTGTCCTTTGGTTCGGGGAGAACTGCAGTGGAACAACCGACTTCCTTTGAGTTGTCGGTTTGAAGGTTGAAGTGTGCTTCAAATTTGGATCCTTGGGGTTGTTTCTTGCGTCCCTCGGATTGTAGGTATAGATCAACAAGGTGTCGAGGGGTGCGACACTGTTTGGTGGAATGCTTGTAGCATCCACACTTTTGACATACTTGCGATTTGTCAAATTTTGGCTTTGCAATGCCTTTCCCCTTATCCATGGCACGTGGCTTCTTTTTCCAATTGCGCTTACGTTTTCCTTTGAAGTTCTGCTGTTGGCGCTTAGAAGAGCCGGCAGATTTATTGTTATTCTGAGCATTGTAATGTACCTCTGGGAGCGGGGCGGCGCCTACATTGCGCTGATGATGATTTCTCAAAGTGAGTTCATCATGTTTTTCCGCTTGCAGGAGTACATGTACAAGGTCAGAATAAAGTTGGAATTCTTTGGCGCGATACTGGTGCTGCAAGATCCTATCCGATGGAAGCATTGTTGATAAGGTTTTTTCAATCTTATCTGCTTCAGAAGGTTCTTTCTCGCAGAAACACAACTTAGAACAGATTTTGTGAACAGCGTGATTATATTCTTCAATGGACTTGAAGTCCTGAAGCCGAAGTTGGACCCAATCATGAGTTGCTTCGGGAAGGATAATCGCTTTCTGCTGTTCATATCTTGTTTTAAGTGCTAGCCATAATGCACGTGGATTTTCTTCCATCAGGTACTCAGATTTGAGGTCCGGATGGATATGGTGCCTTATAATGTATAAGGCAGCATATTGTTGAGGGTCTGGTAATGCCGGTGTTCCCTCAACGGGAGGGTTGATCGTTGCTACAATGCTGCGGGATGCAAGAGCGATTTTGACATCCATTGCCCATGTAGGATAGTTGTGACCATCGAGTGCGAGCTCGTCGAATTCTTTGGCCATCTTGATCTACATAGGTTTAAACCAGAGATTTGATTAATTTACTTATGAGTAAATTAAAATATCGTCATGGTTATGTTGTAATAATTGTGCAAAATTCTGAAATTTCAAGTGAAAGCTTGAAGTATGAAGTGTAGATCTCAGGTTATATAGCATAACACTTTGAAGATAATCACCAAAATGGTGTAGATCTTGTAGTAATAGATAGCATAATCTGACGAGCGTCAGTAGATGCTTAAAATCTATTACGTTGTTATATGCTATAATTCAAATATTTGGAAGAGCACATTTCAAAAGTAATGGTGGATAATCTGCATGAAGCAGTAGATCTCATTAATCCATTACTTCGTGATTCACAAATATATGAGATAATCACTTTGAATTTTGCATGTCAATTCCTTGAATTAAGCCAATTGAGCTAAAAAGCATTTTTAGGGCTTAATTGAGGTGGATTGATATATAAATTTGCACGAAAATTAATCTCAATTGCAAATTTATAGGGAAAGTGCATGTTATAGGGATTGCGAGATAGCAAACACATTGAACATGGACTTAATTTACATTTACGTAGTTTCTGAAATTTAAATACATAACAGAGAACATTACTGAAATATAAATATTAAAAAGCACAGGGGCCTAAACATGACAGAACTAACAAAATAGTACTGCAAAATGGACTTAAGTGCGAAAAACCCAAAAAACCGAAGGGCTTATTCGCGAAAAGGCCATAACCGGGCGGGGCAGGCGCTAGCAGGTCGGCAACCTGGGCCGCAGCCCAGGCGGCCTTTCGGCCCGGCCTGCCAGGCGGGGAGGCGCGGGGGGGCGTGGCGGGCTGCCCCAACCTGGGCCTCGGCCATTGAGGCCTTTCGGCCGGCCCAGGTGGGGGGAGCGCCGATGGTTGGGGGGGGGATTTAGGGGCCGGCGGCAGCAGCGGTTAGGGTTTCAAACCCTAACCCAGCCACACCCGAGGCCGTGCGGTGGCGCCCTGGGCGGTCGGCGGCGGCTCCTGGTCCGGCGGCGGCGGCGCGCCTGGTCCGACGGTTCCCCTTGGCGGTCGGCGGCGACTCCAGTGGCAGCAGCTTTTGGCCAAGAGGCCCGGCGGCGGAGGATGGGGAACCGGCGGTGGCCCGAGGCCATGGCGGCGGCGGGGGCCACCCGCCGGCCGGCCCTTGGCTCGGTCCCGATGGCGGCGGCGCTCGGACCCGGCGACCCGGCGGCGGATCATGGGGAGCCAGCGGCGGCCATGGAGAACCGGCGGCGGCCCTTGGCCCGGTCCCGGTGGCGCTTGGCCATGGCGGAGCCCTGGCGGCGCGCGGGGAGCCGGTGGCTGGGCCGGGGCGGAGTCACCCGGCGAGGCCGGTGACTCCGACGACGGCGGCCGGTGGGGCTCGGGGCCGTGGAAACGGCGCTTCATCCATCATCGGAGCCACCGGAGAGCGGCTCCGCCTTCGTTGGGAGCGACGAGGACGAGCGCTCGTCCGCTGCCTCCGCTGGGGATTGCTCGGCCGGGTGAAGCGTCTCCAAGATGGCGAGATCCTCACGGAGGATTGCTTCAGCGACGTCGATTGTCACCAAGATAGAAAGGATGTGCTGAACCATTGATTCGGCCATGATTCCTCACATACCTCTGATCTTCCTTCTTGTCTGTTGGCCTTTTCTTGCTCTGTTGTGTGTGGTTACTCTTCGGCAGAGACGACGTGCGTGATAACGTGTTTAGATTAGAGATTAGAACAGAGTATTGAGACAATGAACAGTGAACTGGATGATTCTTTATTGATGAATTGTAGGTATTTATAGATTACAAGGATCGGCAACCGGCGGCAGTTGCCAGATTAGCAACTGCTAAGCGGTTGCAAAAGCATGGATTACATATGTTTAATACAACTCTAACACATGTTAATATAACTCCAACAAAAAAGACGATAACAAATTTAAAAAAATCATGAGCTTTGCTTCGGTCCATCTTATTCCCTCGCGCCGTGCCAGACCCATGTGCATGCTGAGCGCCGTGCCAGACCTTTCATTTATTAATGCATGATTAATACTGCTATTAGTGATATTAGGCTGCTCCCAATGCTCCAACTTGGACAGGTGCTAAGAATGCCACATAGGCGAAAAACTGACGTGGCAAAGCAATTAAGGAGGAGAGAGATAGTTTTGGTGTCTCTAGGAAGAACCGATGCTAAGCGCGCGGACCTATGCAAAACACATATGTGGCATCTATGTATTGGGAGTTTAGTTGCTAAACAATTAAATGAAGGAAGCTTAGCTACAAAAAGCTAAGCACTTATGCATTGGGGAGTTTAGTTGCTAAGCCCTCTCATGCACTAAGCACCTGCTCTAAGCACCTATGCATTGGGAGTGGCCTAAGGTAGGAAAGAAACCCGCTAATTAATCTTGCCTTGATATTTGTATCCTTGTCCAAAACATCCATTGTTTACAAACTGGAGGGAGTAGGAAAATTCCAGGCAACTTATTAATAGATATTACCTTGCATTTTATCTATGTTGTGCATATACATACTGTAGAAATCAGTTGTACTGAAATATCTAAAGGAAATTTAGAATTAATTTATAGCACTCTTTTGTAGATTTGAGTTTTTTCTTGCACCGGCGTTTCCACATCTTCACACACCTCTCCGCCACCTCCCCCCTTCTTCCACGTCTTTGGCCGTTCATCGCTGTTGTATCTACCACCCTCACGAGTCGAATCCGTCCACGGCGGCACTTGGGGTGGCCGGAACCGTCGGTAGCGGGGCGGTGCTCGGGGTGGCCGAGGATGGAGGCGAGGCGGAGGCGGCGACGTGGCTGGTGGCGACGCCCTCCTTTGCTGCCGTCGCGCGTGGCTAGAGGGATCCGGTGGAGGCTGGGGTCGGCAAGACCGGATTCGTTGTCGGCAACAGCGATGGAGCTTCGAGCTCAAGAGGATGGAGATGGCAAAGGCGGTGGCAAGATGTTAGAAGAGAGAGAGACGGGGATGGGGAATGATTGAAGAGAGAGAGCTGGACTGCACATATGCAATTTGATCACAGTCCAAGGACTAAAACATAAAATATGCTATCACATTGTGTTCCACAAATCTCAAAGCAAACGAACGGCAGGGATAGGACCCAGACGTCCATGTACTGGTGAAAAAATCGCACTCCCAGAATATCCCGTATTATTGAAGGTGACATAAGCGCACGACATGTTGAACTGATCCATATCAAGAATTTCGAATTCGCGTACGTAGTGAGCCATTCATACATGGAGGACCACGACCATTGCATGTCCTGCCAATCGAAAATTCCATCTCTCACGTGAGAGACTCTGTCAGCGCGGAGTTCATACAAACCATCACGTGTGGAGGTCTTCTCGGTATTATGCAGGAATGATGAACATAGCAGCTCTGACATGGCACATATCCAGATTTTTTCTAGCCACGCATGGCAGCATAACGGATGCATATGCCACTGGAAGAAGCTACACGTTGGACAAAGTAAAAAGAAAGATGAATTAAAAAGTCAAGTCTGTCAATCAACTTAAGCAAAAAATTAAGTTTCTCGATCAACTCCAAGCAAACTTTTCGAACAAAAAGCACTAATTTATATACTACTCCCTCTGATTCATAATATAAGTAGTTTTAGAATTCTAGAGTTTCATCAAAATATAAGTAGTTCTAGGATTCTAATATACATTTATGTCATTTTTTTCTAGTCTACTCCTTCTTAATTATTATGGTTAATGAGCTCCTTTCTCATATTTGTATTTCCTAGAGTATTTATTGCAGGAGGAACAAGGGTAATAGTGTCATTTGATACATTTACTAGTTGCTCCATAATTCTTATGTCTAAACCTAAAATTATTTATATTATGAATGATAGGGAGTACGACACAGGACAGCACACGGTAAATATCTTGCAGGGTTCCTTATCCGTTTCAGCCTCTAACACCTCTAAACGTACACGCGGCAAAAAAATATCTTACTTAAATACTTAACCCGCGGATTAACCACAGTAATCTCGGCGCAAGTCTCCACCTGGAATTACCTTCTTACACGAAAGCACCGTGGAGTGGATCTTGAAGCCGCTCAAGATTCGCTCCAGAGCCCATTCACACAAGGCTAGCCCAAGACTAGCTCAAGAGCCCATTCGCGAGAGTACCCAGCCTAGAGCCACCTCGGCCAGCACGGAGAGTTAGCTAGCTAGTTCCACGACTCTTGCAGAGGATTAGATCCTCTGACCTGGATCATGACCGGGCACGCCACGCCCGACCAGGAATTCGCCTCTCTCGTGACATCACGGGCAAGACGAATGGTAGCACTACCTACGGCGCGCATGTGCAGAATCATCGCTGGCCAGCGCGCTTCCCACGCACCTCCAACTATAAATAGACACCGGAACCCATCTGTTTTACATTACATATCCATCGATCCATTCTCAAGTTCCCAACACAGCGTGTAGCGAGAGAGACCAGGAGGAGCTACAGCTAGGTAGCGTAAGCAAGGAGAAGGGCAGTCGATCACATAAGCTAATTGATGGGGAACTGCGCGGCGTCGTGGCACACCGGGGAGTCGTGGGCCGACGACGGCGAGTGGGAGGAGGCGTCATCATCGGCGTCGGAGGAGCACATGACGTCCGAGGTGACGATCAGGATCACCAAGAGGCAGCTGCACGAGCTGATGGAGAGGAAGGCGGCCAATGGCAGAGGGAAGAGCCGGCAGCTGCTGGCGGACATCATGAACTCCGGGGAGGTTCACCACCATGACCTGCACAGGGAGGAGCACTGGAAGCCCGCTCTGCAGAGCATACCTGAGACCGTCGAGTCATGAGTACCAAGCATCTCGTCACTAGAACATGCTCGTTAATTACGTTGCCGCGTGAGCTATTTGCGAAAAAAGAGTTGCATCTTTGCTCTTTGCTTCTCTCTCACTTTTCTCGTTTCTTCTATGTCTTCCATCACCTTGAATGGTTATCCATGTGAGGTATTAGGATTCGTTTGGATAATCAGTTCAAACTCCCATCAGACAGATGTACATAAATGTAGGTGTTGGGGGAAGGGGGCTCGGGTCGCGGAGACAAGGTACCCCCTATCTGTTTCTCTACCGTTCTTGGATACTGACTTGCAGGAATACGAGACAAGTCGGCCGGGACGAGGTGGAGCTCCCTCGTGCACGGACCGAGATGCGTCGGGGCCAAGACCGAGGAGGGCCGAGGTCGAGCAGGTCGGCCAACACCCGCCCCGGCCGAGGAGGCGAAGCGTACGAGGCTGGGAGCGGCACCTCGTCCAGTACGACGAGACGAGGGGGAGCTCGCCTGTGTCGGGTTCGGCGGGCAAGGACGATCGCGGCAGGATGCACGTGGACAGCCCGTACCGGCGAGAGGAATCTAGGATATGCCGGCGAGTGTAATAGGTAGCGGCAAGGAGGAGAGTACCAATTCGTCCGATGTACGGTGACACAGAGTTGTAATCTGCCTAAGGGCAACCTTGTATATTCACTTAAAGGTCGGTTTTGCCTATATAAGGGCGGATCGGTACCCCATATGAACAGAAGCTTTTTACCTCTACAACTTCCAAATCCCTTCTCTATTGACCCTCCCACGTCACGTTCCGGAGGCGAGGCAGGGTCGACTTCGTGGTCCTTTGACGCCGTTCCCCGAGACGTCCTCACAGCATTCCGGTCCTCGGACCCGGGGTGCACAAACTTACTGTCCGAGAGCCGTTTCGTCGACAGTTGGCTCCGACCGTGGGGATCGAAGGGGTCATTCGTGAAGTCCTGCATCCGGAATGGTTGGCGAACCCGGTACTTGTAAAGAAGGCGAACGGGCAGTGGCGGATGTGCGTGGACTACACCAACTTGAACAAAGCCTGTCCGAAGGACGACTTCCCCCTGCCTCGCATCGACCAGCTGGTCGACGCCACACCTGATGAGCTTCTTGGACGCGTACTCGGGCTACCATCAGGTGTGGATGGCCGAGGAGGACGAGGAGAAGACCAGCTTCATCACCCCGTGTGGGACGTTCTGCTATGTCCGAATGCAGTTCAGCCTCAAGAATGCGGGGGCGACGTTCGCCCGACTGATCGGCAAGACGCTCAGTGATCAAGTCGGCCGAAACGTGGAGGCCTATGTTGACGACATTGTCATCAAAAGCGTCCTCGCCCAAACCCACGCTGCCGACATACAAGAGACCTTTTCTAACCTTCGCCGGTCGGGCATGAGGCTGAATCCGGAGAAGTGTGTCTTCGGTGTACGCGCCGGCAAACTCCTGGGTTTCCTTGTCTCAAAAAGGGGAATCGAGGCCAACCCAAAAAAGATCGAGGCGGTCCTCGGCATGCAGCCCCCAGCCACGACCCGACAAGTCCAAAGTCTGACGGGACGCCTCGCGTCGCTCGGGCGATTTGTGTCTCGCTCGGCCGAAAAGGGGCTCCCGTTCTTCAAAGTCCTGCGAGGCTCTGGGAAGTTCGAGTGGACCGCCGAATGCCAGTCGGCCTTCGAAGCACTGAAGAAGTACCTCGCCTCGCCACCTCTCCTCCAGAGCCCGTCGCCCGGCGACGTCCTCCTGCTGTACCTCGCTGCCACGGCCTCGGCGGTTAGCGCGGTCCTTGTCAAGGAGCAGGGTCGGTCACAGAACCCGGTTTACTACGTCTCCGAGTCACTGCAAGGGGCGAAGATACGGTACACCGAGTTGGAGAAATTGGCTTACGCGTTGGTCATGGCATCGAGGAAACTCCGCCATTACTTCTTGGCTCACTCGGTGCGTGTTCCGACCTCGTTCCCCATCGGCGAGATGTTCCGTAACCGGGAAGCTACGGGCCGAATCAGCAAGTGGGGCGGCCGAGATCACGCCATTTGCGATCGAGTTCGTCCCCCGAACTGCCATCAAGTCCCAGGTGCTCGCCGACTTCGTCGCCGAATGGGTGCCTCGGCCAGACGAAGCAGCAGGCGTGGGGGACCCGGTTTGGACCCTCTACGTCGACGGCTCTTGGTGCGCAGACGGGGCCGGGGCCGGAGCAGTCCTGATATCCCCCGAGGGATCCATGATGCTGTACTCGGCCCGCCTGGAGTTCAAAACAACGAACAACGTCGCTGAGTACGAGGCGCTTCTTCTCGGGTTGTGCAAGGCCCGCTCGGCCGGGGCGAGCAGACTCCTAATCAAAAGCGACTCACAGCTGGTTGTCGGGCAGGTCGGGAAGGAATATCAGGCAAAGGACCCAGAAATGGCGAGGTACTTGGCAATGGTGAGGGCCGCGGAGAAGCACTTCAAGGGGATAACTGTCCAGAGCATCCCGCGAGCGGACAACACCGAGGCAGACCTTCTCGCCCGGGCGGCGAGCAGCGGAACCACCCCGCCCCCGGGAACATTCAGCGAGACCCTCGCCGCCCCCTCGACTAAGGGGCTCGGCGACGTCTGTGCCATATCGCCGACAGACTGGCGCGCCAAGATCGAAGGGTACCTCGCTACGGAAGAAGAACCGCAAGACCCAGTCGAGGCACGTCGGCTATCAGAGCACGCCCGCAGCTTCGTCCTCCACAAAGGCTCCCTCTACAAGCGCGGCGTGTGCGCCCCTTTTCTCAAATGCATCTCCAAGGAAGAGGGTAAGGGCCTTCTGAAGGAAATTCACTAGGGGCTCTGCGGCGCGCACCTCGCCGCTAGATCCCTGGTCGCCAAAGTCTACCGCGCCGGGTTTTACTGGCCCACCGCGCTGAACGACGCTCAAGACCTCGTGAAGCATTGCTCCGCCTATCAATGGATGGGCCGAGGCTCGAACAGACCGGTGAATGTGCTACAACCCATCTCGCCCTCCTGGCCGCTAGCACGGTGGGGAGTCGACCTCGTCGGCCCCTTCAAAAAAGCATGCCGGGGGGCCAAGTTCATCGTCGTCGCCTTGGACTACTTTTCCAAGTGGATGAAAGCCGAGCCTCTGACAAAGATCACCTCGGCCGCTGTACAGAAGTTCGTCTGGAAGAGCATCGTGTGCCGGTTCGGCCTCCCTCGCGAGCTGACCATGGACAACGGGACCCAGTTCGACGCGACGAACTTCCGAAGCTTCTGTTCCGGCCTCGGCATCAAGCTGTGCTTCGCCTCGGTCGCAAACCCGAAGGCTAACGGGGCGGTGGAAAGGGCTAATGGCATTATCCTTTCGGGCTTACGCAAACGCATGTTTGAACTTCCTGCAGGAAAGTGGGCGGACGAACTCCCGAGCGTGCTATGGTCGTGCCGCACGTCGCCCAGTAGGGCGACGGGGCATACCCCGTTCAAGCTGCTGTTCGGCGAAGAAGCCGTCACCCCGGCCGAGGTGGCATTCGGATCGTTGCGCATCACCGAGCTACTGGACGACGCCAGCCGCCTGACCTCGCTCGAGGGGCTCGACGAGGTACGGCAAGACGCCGCTCTACACATCGACCGGTACCAGGCCGCGACCGCCAAACACTACAACAAGTCGGTAAGACCAAGGCCCATAGCAGTGGGCGACCTGGTACTGAAGAAGAAACTCAACCCCGAGGCCGACAGCAAGCTCAGTTCCAAATGGGAAGGCCCGTACGAGGTCATCAGTTCGTCTCGCCCATCGTCGTTCTGTCTCCAGGACCTTGATGGCACCGTCCTCAAGCACAGCTGGAACAGCGACAACCTCCGGAAGTACTACGTGTAACCTCGCTAAGTGAACTGCCGCTGCGCCGGCTTAATAGGACCTCGTCCTTGTAATGATTGACTTTTGGTTAATGCGCCTCAATGAAGTGTCGCCTCCCCGGTCCAAGTGACAGTTTTGAATGCAAGCCACGACGGCTATCTCGACCTAGGTGGCGCATCGGCCCCGTGCCGCGCCCCAAAGTACGATGAACGCAAACGCGGGACCTCGTCTCGTCCAGCGCCTCGGCCCAGCGTCGCGCCTCTAGGCACTTCAGCCAACAAGGTCTCGACCCTTCTCCTCGGCCACGTCCGTAAGCACGGTAAGGTTGCGTGCGTCGTACCCGACCCTAAACAACGCTACACGCGCAAGTACCACGTAGCGCCCGTAATCTCGCCTAAGTCAAACAAAGTTGACCATCGACACATAAACGAAGTCGCCCATTGGAACATAAACGAAGTCACCCACAACAAAGGAACCAACAATTCTCAAGCACTGCGATTTCGGTGAAAAGGGAAGGGTCCCTCAGACACGTTACAATAGGACGACGCGACTACTTCGCGGTCGCCTGTTATTTCGACAGGGGGAAGAAGTCCTCACGTTACAAAGTAGGGCAACCGCGACTACTTCGCGGTCGCTCGGTTTTTCGGTGGGGGGAAGCACTAACACATTACAAAGTAGGGACGACCTTGACTACTTCGCGGTCGCCTGTTATTTCGGTTGGAAGGAGGCGGCCGCCAGATCCCAAGTCTTGGCATCGCCGCTTGCATCAAATTCTAAGTCTTGACGTCGCCGCTTGCATCAGCAGCAAGAGCCAGAAGGAGTAAATCGCTCCCGCTCCCTCGGATTGCAGCCGAGACACCGTCGCTGGCCACTTCTTCGACAGCCCCCACGACCGAACCACCCTCACAAGCCTTGATCGTCCCCGCAACGGGCAGACCTTCCTCGGCCACGACGAGTGACTCGCCCCCAAAGACTTCAACTACTTCCGGAATGTCCTCTTCAACCCCGATGGTACCAAACCCCCTCGGAGCAACTGTCTGAATGGACGACTGGTGCTTATGCGACATAGCCACAAGAGGGTGAGACCCGAGTCGCCTGGCGGACGACTTATATTGCGACGATGTTCTCTGCAAGCAAGTACGAAAAAGATAAACATTGCGGTTTTCTCAACTCGACCAAAATATACCACCACCACAAAACCGGGTTCACAAAAATGCCACATGCGGCGGATTCACGTCGACGCAGCGACTACGAGTTTAGACTTTAAAAAAAATTTCCCTTAAAGACTGGCAGCCGAGACGGGCTTTAAACCTTTGGCGGTCGGGACGATGCGGCAGGGCCTCCACCCGAAGTACCTTCGCCGCTCCGCGAGCTTCCTCCAGCGGCCGATTTCTTCCGGGACCTCTGGATGCCCTCGACGTATTTCTGCCCCTTCTTGCGAGAGCTCCAGACCGAGGTCATAAAAGCTTCGGCCTCGCCCTTGAAGGTATCCCGGACCGCCACCACCTCGGAAGTCTTGGGGGCGACGTAGCCCGAGGCCGAGAAGACTGGCGACGTTGCCTTCGTCGCCAGGTGAGTACAGCCCAGCACGAGCTCCGCGGCTGCCCGGGCGTTGTCTTGGGCAAAGGTGAACGAGGCGAGGTGGGCGTCGTGGCAGACCCTGGTCGCCCATTGAATCCCGTCTGCACCCGCCGTCTCCGGATTAGAAGACTCGAAAGCGGCGATGTCAAAACCCACTGCTTCGGCCGCCAGACCCGCAGCGTGGCACAGCGTGGGGACCAGCCGGCAGATGCGAGTATCTCGATCAGCGAGGAGGCCCGTTGGCCCGCCGAAGCGCCGCCCCCGGACGAGGCTCCCGCGGGATGGCTGGCCCCGGCCTGCGGCGTTGTGTCGGGGCCCCGGGCGGCCTTTGGAGACTCGCCCGCGACGTCCGTCCCGACGATCGCGATCGTCTCGCCGATCTCTACGTCGGAGGAGGACGAGGATGACGTCTCCCAGGAGAATCGCCCCTGGGTCACGGCCGTCGAATGGACGGTGGCGAAGAGGCCCCCCATCGGGCCTTTGCCCGCGCCAGGCCCGGGCTTCACAGGCGCCTCGTTCTTCTTCTTCGCCGAGGGCTCCTCGTCGCTCCCGGCATGCGACCCGGTCTCCGACTCCTCGTCCTCCGAGTCCGAGTCCGCCCCGCCTCGGGCGGGCGATTCCCGGTGACCGCTATCAGCGTCGTCGCTCCAGTCCGCCAACTCCTGGCTGATGCCCTTTGTCTTCGCCTTCTGCAGGGCCGGGGCGGCTCTCTTCCTCTTATCGCTCGTCTTGGAGTCGGCGGGGGGAGCGATGTCAGGGCGAGGCGGGACTTCCCATTTGAAGAGCTCGCATGCCCGGTTCCGGCGCGTCGCGATCATCTTCGTCACGACCTTCGCCTCGTTCGGGAGATACCGGCCGAGGAGGAGGTTCGCCTCCCATTCCGCCCGGTCGAGGTCATACCCCTTGGCGGGCTCGTACCCGTAGAAGGGGTACGGTCCCAGGGGTACACCTTCGGGCAAGGCGTGGCACTTCATCCGCCAGCCGGTGGCTAGCAGACGGATCCTCAGCAGAATAAATTCTTCGACGAGGTCCCGCGAACAAAGCTGGTGGCACATCACCGCCAGAGCGTCTCGCCTCGCCAAGTCGGTCGTGGAGGCGACGAGCTGGCGCGTGGAGTAGCTGGGAGCGGTCTTGTTGCCGGTGAAGCCGAGGTTACCCACCCGGTAGTAGAACCATTCGCTTCGCCAGTTCTTCCACTTGTTCTTTAACACCATCGCCGGGTAGGTGGCGTTGGCCCCACGGCTCCCTCGGAACCCGATCGACCCGTAAAGGGAATGGGCCCCGTTGTGAACGGGCGACGTCGACATCACCGGCTCGTGGAACATGGCGAAGCAGGCCGCCGAGCCTTCCATCCTCATCGACTTCATCGCCCATTCGAAGATCGCCAGACGGGAGATCGCCGTAGGGTTGAGGTCCGAGATCTCCAATCCAAAGTAGTCCAGGACGAGTTGGACGATCGGGGCGGTGGGGAAGGTCAGGCCGGCCCGGAACTGATCAGCGAAGACGACGATGTGTCCCTCCGGCGGCGCGGCTCGTGTACACTCTTCCCCGGGGAGGACCGGGCCGTGCTCGTCCAGGCCGAGCGGGAAGCTCCCGGCGGAGCAAAGGCGAGACAGCGTCGTCTTCGAGGCATGGGTTTTGCCAAGCCACCGCGTGTAGGTGACTTTCTCGGCCGCCTTCTTCCCTTTCGACTTCGCGGGTGCGGCGGCTTTGTTGGTCGAAATCTTGGTACGTCTCTCCTCCTCGAATGCTAGGTCGTCCTGCAGGCGTTTGAGCGCGATCCACGACGAGCGAAGAATCGTGTCGAGGACGGAAGTTGAGCGAAGAGCAGAGGGGCTGGCGGGGCTCGGGCGAGCTGAGCGGCGAGATGGAGGCAAAAGCGACGGGAGCAGGTTACGGGGACTAGGCCACGGAGGAGGGTATTTATAGGCCGGGGATGGTCCGGCATTCGAGGCGGTGTAACGGCCAGACGCGGAGGAAGCGGGCTTCACCGTTATGAGCCAGAATCAGAGGCGGAATATTCGGGAACGGAGAGACTCGAAGATTGGAAAACGGAGGCGTCCGAAGGGCCGAGGCGAAGGTAACGTGTGCAGTGCGGCGATACCCCGTCCCGGACCCGGCGACTTCCCGAAAGA